>JAULSY010000053.1:125339-170339 GCA_030512305.1 Cercophora samala | reverse complement strand
CGGCAGTTGCCAGGTTCGGACATATACAAGCGGATGATGATTGGTCTGTGTGGTTGTTCTGTTGAATTCGGTTCTCCAGCTCAAGAAGAAGAAAAAAGTATGCTCCCCTGAGAGGGCGGCTGGGTAGGTAGGGAAGATGACGACGGGTTGGGCGGTGGAAACCTTTTTCTAAAATTTCCTCGCTCGTATCACTCTGTGGTTGACTCCCCCCCGGCAGAGTGAAACTTCTAGGTTTCACCTTGCCGGTGGCCGGCCAGAGGAGGGAAGGATGACCTTGGATGTACAAGTACTGAACAATCTTCTTCTTCTTCTTCTTCTTCTTCTTCTTCTTCTTCTTCTTCTTCTTCTTCTTCTTCTTGGTGAACAACGTGCTGTTGGTTTCTCAGGTACTGCCTGTGACGGTCGGCGTCTTTGGACTTGACGGCTGAAGGGTCTGCTCCTCCTCCTCTTCCTCCGCTTTTCTTTCTGCCGCCGTCATTTAGCGCCGGCCCTTGATGACGACGACCCAAAAGGTAACCCCTTTGGAAGCTCCCACGTGCACAAGCCTGGTAATCCTGGGTTTGGGCAGACTGTAGCCGGTTCGTGGTTGTTGTTTAGGCGCGGGAGGTAGGTATCTGAAAATTGGGTAGGAAGTCGCTTGGGGGGGGGGGGGCATGGAATGTGGGGGGCTTTGGGCTGGGAGAGTGTTAGAAGGGGGTTTAGTTCGGGAGGGAGGGGGGCGGGGGGTTGTGATGTACGTTTATGGTGAGTTAGCAAGGGGTGTATGAGAAAGCGTCGGCCGTTGGGGTGATAGGAGTGAGGAGGAGGAGGTAGATGAGACTGATGCTGGCGAAGAGAGTAGTGTCGGAAGGCTAGGCAGTATACTGAAGTGTAGACTATTGTATTCGGTGAGGTATCTGACTGAATAGCTAAACTACTGGAGAAAACCCATATACCTTTTCTTGTGGGCCTAGGGCAAGGTCTGGCTACAGCCCTGGGAGCAAGTCTGGCTGACCCACACCACAGGGAGCAACCATTTCTCCCACAAGTAGTCATATTTGTTGAGGGCGAGGGTGTTAGGCGGTGGTTGGAAAACTCAAGTGGGTTGATGAGGTTTGATATATGTCCTTTGCGATACCCAGCGTGCTCGAGTTTCTACCGGTGACAGATTTGATCCCTTGTCTGACGATGGTCTCCGCCGTACCCCAGATCTCTTGGCCGTTCTGGTCTCGGCTCTATGAAGGATACTACTCCCTGGCCCTGACCTGAATGAAAGCTTCCAACCCTTTGGCAACTTCCAAGCGCAAATGGCTGATGCTGGATCTGGATTCAACGGGGCGGTTTTCCGTATATGCTGGGGTGGTCTTCCAGTTGGTACCATGCTTAACCAAGGCGGCCTTTCCATGTTGAAGGATCGCGATATTGGACATCTGCCATCAATCCCGGATCTGCGGGATGTGGCAAGGGCCATGGAGAATAAGGCGAAAAGGGCGAAGAAGTAGGTAAGGCTGTGTTTGAGCATTTCTGTAGTCGTTTATTCGGACGTGGTTTTGGGCACTGTTGGCAAAGCCTTCACTCAAAGCGTGTCAGGAATGAGAAAGTTTGACCACGAGGTAGGTACCTGAGGTTCTACTTCGGTCATATAAACTATTCCAACTGCCCCCCCTTTCTGGCTTCTTTATCGGCCTTCCCTCAATGGCAACACTTGGCAATGAACATGAAGCAAAGACAAGACTTTCAAGGTCGTAAAATATGTCATTGAATTCACCCACTCGGATGCCGGCAGGCATTTTGACATACCAAAATTCGGCGAGAGGTCGCCGAGAAAAACGCCGCTTTCAGGGGAGGCCGTGGAGAACGAGGCCAAGGTCGCGGGTAAGGTCGGCTGCTGATGTTGTGGCGTGTTTTATGATCTTCGCGCATCATGAGGCACAGCTAAAAATAAGAGAAGGCCAAGAGGCAGCATTTCCAGAAGATGGTTTTATGCGTTTGCCTGGCTTGTTAGAAGCAGTAGGTAGAGATGTCACATGCTAGCTGGTTCAGAGGTCGCAAAGGGGGTGCCAATGCTAAGTTATAATTGTCGAGTTTTGATAACCGCTACAGTTCTTTTCAGCGACACTTCATAATATCATGCATTTTGGAGCTTGGAAGCTTTCTAAAAATCCACATATTGTATTGAGATCAGAACACCATGTTGCTCATGATCTCCGAAGAATATAATGATCTCCCATGAGGTAGATCATGATCATCGACTTGTTCTGTTGTTGCCGAAGCTCACAAGTGAGTGGTCAAAAAATGTCAAACAAACCCTCAATACATCCCCGTCATCTTGGCTGTTTTGAGGGTTTGGTTTGGTTTCATTATGCCGCTTTTGGCTTAGGTTACATCTGTGACATCAGTGCAGGTAGTATTGGGGGCTCCTCAGGGGTCTGGGGTGTGTGTTTCATATTTTGTAGACATTTGCTATCTGGTGAAGATTTACTGAAGGTCTCGTCAGCATCAATGGAAGGCGATCGCTCGCCCATAACACTGGTGAGTATCCCCGCATCTCAAGGACCGTATGACCGGCGCCTATCTTTGCGGCTTAGAATGCCACATTGTGGACAAAAGAATATATTGTCACTGGAAATGAGGGCCTTGGAAGATAGTTAATAGGCCCCGTAAAGAATAAACAAGGCTTTAAAGTTGGCGATTGCGCCTGAAATAAATACTCCAAGGTGTCGAAAGGCCTTGAAAGATAGTCGAAGGCCTTGAAAGATAGTCGAAGGCCTTGAAAGATAGTCGAAGGCCTTGAAAGATAGTCGAAGGCCTTGAAAGAGAGTGGAGAGGCGTGTTGACTAGGTAGCTGCTCTTTAAGCCGCTGAGACTTTATCGTAGTCTCTACTGTTTTGGTCATAGAGTGTATGGCCAATATTGATCGTCAACAAAGACAGTCTACTGGGCATGCTGTCCAAAAATCACAAGATGCTGTGTTGAAAATAGTATTTGGCGATGGTATCGGCGGTGAGAGTACTGAAGCTCGCTGTAAAGCGATGGTAAAAGTTAATGAGCATCCCTGGGATCAGACCCTGTACTGTTGGTTCGAGTTGCAACTGTTGGCGTTTGGGGTTCAAGAACACCAACTACCAAGATGAGGGGAACATCAAGCCCAATGTAGATGGTCGTGATATTGGCTGAGCATGACCTCTCTTGATAATTGCGCTGCCATCTGTCTTTGGTCACGGCTGTTATCTGGTAGCAAGCTGGTTTTCTTCAGATAATCATTTTTGACTGGTCTTGTGCTTTGAGAGATTTTGTTTCTGTCGGGCCTTCTTGACTATGGCTGACTCAACATACCACGCAGTACCAGCTAAAAAGGGAAAAGACTACGTTGAGGTTGTCCAAGAACCAAAGAACCAACCGCTTGGAGTTGAAAGTGCAAAGCCAACAACCCCACAACGACTACAAAGCAGCCGTCGCATATGGCTTCTCCACGCAGCTCTCATGTCTGTATCGTTGAGTCTGTTTGTTCTGTCGTTGCTTACAAGAGCGTGGTCTCTGAACGGGGCAACCAAGAGCTACGAATTAGGCACTCGTGCGGACAGTATGTGCCCTGCCCATATCCTGACCTAGGCAACCGATTACTGACCTTTGCTACTACAGCCCTCTTGTTTCCCCACGTCGGATTTGAGATGAAAAAGCGCCCCCCTCGGTCACCTTTGACACATCGGTTAGAGTATTCAGGGCAGTCACCATATGTTGGCAAAGGCGCAGATGTAGAGATGAAGTGGCAAGAACTACTTGATAAAGGTGAGCCGCTGGCACTTGCATCATCTCACGCTCGAAACTGATCAAAGTGTGAGAAAGGAACGGTGTACATTACGGATGAAGAGTGGGAGCTTCTGGGTTCGCCGCAATATCCTAATTCCAGACGAAGACCCCGACGGCCAGAGCCTAGACCCATTCGGGTGACAATCGATGTGTTTGAACAGCTCAAGTGCTTGAATATCCTGAGGAAGATGGCCCACTGGAGCATGGCAGGAGAAGACAACATATTTACAAGCGCGTTGCCGGAGGAATATATGTTCGGTGAGATAGAACCTTCAACGGCAGGTCTTGAAGATATACTGGCTGACACATCACCTTGTTAGTGAACTATTGCACCGAAATGCTTCGAGAGACGATTACTTGTCATGGAGATTTAGGCATTTCAGTACCTACATGGAGATGGGGGACTACAAACCAGACAGAGCGGCCGCCGGACAGGATGTGTAGGAGGTTTGATGACATCGTGAACTGGACTGTCCAGCGTGGGGATAACACCCGTCGTCGGTTCTTTGGACAGAATTCGCGTCCTTCAGGTGTTACACCAGGTGTGCCACCTGCGAATTAAGAGATACCATCATTGGCACACCGAATCCGACCCGACCATGCCGCCATTGACCGAGAAGAAATTCATCCTCGGACGCCGAGAGCTCCGGGCGATATGGTCCGTGGGAATCACAAGCTCCGTGATTAGGCGGAGCCGTCTGTCGAGGTTGTGATGGGCGTTTGAGCAACATCGTCACAGAAGCTCGGGCCCCAATGGGATTAGAGATGTGCCTGGCAGGGTTCGGTGGCTTCGGGCTCGGTGTCGCTGCTATACAGACTGTGGTCAGAGCGCAGAGGCCGCTTGATCTCACGGTTGCTTATCAATCTATGTGGGGGATCTAAGCGATATCAGTCTGCGATTGGCCAAGTCACAGTCTGGTTAGCAGGCTCGGCCTCGGGTGGTTGAACGGACACCATCCCATCGAATGAAGAGCTCACGCCATTTTTGCCGCATGGCAGCTTCGAATCTCCGGGAGTTAGTGGCAGATCTGGGCGAATCAGAAGCTCGAGAGCCAAACGGATCATGCAACTTGACGGTTTGGTTGCACGACCATCGCGAAAGCGAATTGGATTGACAGCTGTTGTCCCAATTCTCATCCCAACTGGTGCCATTGTCGAACCGGTCCAGGGGTTGCGGTCCGAGATGGACCGCCGTGAACAGCTTCTTGATTGGGAAGCTCATCCCACCGCCCTCTTTCATGATAAATATGAAGTCTTATATTTTTCATGAGTACAAGTAATTATATGTAGAGCAGCAATCTTCCACACATTCCACACTCACCCACTCACTCAGTCGCAACAAACTGCAAGGTCCCGCTCTTGTGCAATCATCCCCGTCCAGTCCGTCCCCGGTGCCCGTTCGGAAACAGCGCGGCCGAAGAAGACGAGGGTCCACCATCCCTAAGATTGCCCCCTGCGTCCCTGCCAGCAAAGGTCGTCGCCAAGGGTGTGGAAATCACACTAGAACAAGCCGGGGAGTCGCCCTCTCACTCACAGCAAATTTCTCGACCGCTGCTTCTTTTTTCTTGCCTCTTCCCCCCTCCCCCCCCCATCTTCTTATCTAGAGCAAGTTCGCGTCGCGTGAGAGAGGGTCCGTCTCCAACAACTTCGTCTTTTGCTCTTCATTTTTCCCCATTTTGGCGCATCTCACTGCGCGCAATTCCTTTTCAAGATGGACGTCGTCCTCGAAGTTTGCGATCAGTTTCTGTTCGATTACATGTACCAATTGGTGCTCCCAGCGCGTCTAGCACCATCCGGCCTCACATCTCAGACCTTTGCCAATGGCACCTCCATGTCAACATGGCAGTACAAGCCCGCGACAGAATACCTTCACATGACACCATCACAGGCCGCATATGGCAGTCTGTGGGCGAGAGACAACATGTGGCGCCAAGGAGTGTCGCTGTTCCTCATTCTCTGGTTTGTTTACCCTCACTCCTCCAATGCGCAGCGACAGGTAACTGACCTTCTCGCTCAGGATCTTCGGCTTCCTAGTCTACTTCGTCTTCGCCTCCCTCTCTTACCTCTTCATCTTCGACAAGAAAACCTTTGAGCACCCCAAGTTCCTCAAGAACCAAATCTGGCTCGAGATCAAGCAAGCCAACGAAGCCATGCCCATCATGGCCCTCTGCACCGCCCCCCTCCTCGTCGCCGAGGTCCGCGGCTACGGCTTCCTCTACGACACCCTCGACGAGGCCCCCTGGCCCTGGTGGAACTGGTTCCAAATCCCCCTCTTCCTCTTCTTCACCGACTTTGGCATCTACTGGATTCACCGCGGGCTTCACCACCCTTGGGTGTACAAGCACCTCCACAAGCCTCACCACAAGTGGATCATGCCCACCCCCTTTGCCAGCCACGCTTTCCACCCTCTGGACGGCTACGCGCAGAGCTTGCCCTATCACATCTTTCCCTTCCTTTTCCCGCTCCAGAAGGTGGCGTACGTGGCGCTGTTTGTGTTTATCAACTTCTGGACGATTATGATTCATGATGGAGAGTATATTGCCAACAACCCCATCATCAACGGGGCGGCGTGTCACTCTATTCATCACTTGGCGTTCAACTACAACTATGGCCAGTATTTCACCCTGTGGGATCGGATCGGCGGGAGCTATCGGGCGCCGGAGCAGGAGATGTTCCAGAAGGAGGTCAAGATGAGCGAGGAGCATTGGAAGAAGGAGGTGGAGGTTATGGAGCAGATTCAATTGGAAGTGGAGGGGGAGGATGATAGGGAGTATGAGCCCGAGATGGAGACGAAGAAGAGGCAGTGAGGAGCTGTTTCTCTTTTTTGAGGTTCAGAACTTTCTTGGGGGCTTGGCTTGGGGTTGACTTGGTCTTTTTTTTTTGAGTTAACCCTGTGTGTGTGTGGTCTGAGTGGTTTGGGAGGAAGTGAAAGTACGAGGGTTGGGGCAGAAAGCTCTCTCCGGTTGCTCATGATGAAACGTAATGGAGGAGGTGCATTTGGGATTTTTTTGGGAAAGGGATATCCCATGATGGATAGGGAGGGAGGGTTAATGAAGGAATGCATGCGGCGCTGTATATAGTAATTTATCTCTTGGGTTTGGACATGTTAATATCATTGGGAGGATGGAAGGTGGATAGGTGGGTGGGTGGAAAGGGAGGGAGAAAAGGGGGGGGCATGATCCAAATGGCTTAAAGAGCAAAGCAAGCAAGCAAGGCGAGGGAGTCGGGATGGCGTTTTTTTTTCTTAATGACTGGTTGGTTGGGAAATATGGGAGGCCATAAAAACAAAACGAGGGGGGTTTTGTGTTCTGTCACTACTGGACAGGGGACAACTCTCAAGACGTACATATATTTATTATTCTTGTAATATGACCCGTTGGCAAAGGGGTTGGATTTGAGAAGGGACGAAAACGCTTGTTCTTTTAAAAGTAGGTGGTAGAAGGGCCTCAGTGGCGGTGTTGGTAATGATGAATCCAATGTATGCGTTAATTTTGGAAGAGGACATTTTGCTTTGGATATTATGAGTTGGCTGTGGCATGCTACAGTTGAGAAAGGCTTCTTCATACAGAGACATGGCAAACACACTGCTTTACACCCACGAGAACATTTAAAGATCATTGAGCGGGACACATCTCTTATTTTCAACTGTGTTTCAAAAAACCTTTGCAAACTCCCCTCCCCTCCCCAGTGGTATCAAATATCAGCCCCTTTCCCTCCCACCCCCTTTCTCGCCACCTCATGTGTAATCCGTCCGGCCTGGGAAACCCGTCCCTTGTAAACGCCTTCGCAGATTATCCCGCTCCAAATAATACAAAACTAAACCCGGAAGAAAAAAAAAGAGTAGAAATGTGGGGAATATGTAAAGGACAAGAAAAGATAAAGAAATAAGGAAAAGGTAATTAATGATAGTGGTTGGGTTGGTGTCGGGCTACCAAACCCATGATATGCTCTGTTTTCCCAACAGCAACATCAAACAACGTCTTGTGAGGAAAAAAAAAAAAAGGAAAATGCCCCCCCCCATCTCTCCTTCCCATGCTACTTGAGCCGGTGATCTTTCGACACTCCCACACTCCCTTCAATATACTCCTCCACTCCTCTACTCTTCCACCACACCCCTGATTCCCCTTTTCTGTCAGCCTCTCCAGTTTATGAGAAACTGACAAACTTTGGATCCCTCGGCCTCCCGTCCGCCCCAATCCCATTCGCCGCGAACCTCTGCTCCATGTAGACCTTTCTGGCCTCGTCAAACTTTAGCCTCCTCTTCTTCATGATCTGGAGGATCTCCCTCTTCGCGCCGTCGTCGAGGCCTGACCTGGAGTCGCCCGCTGCCAAGTTGGTGTTGAGGTCAAAGTTTGAAGAGGAGAGCCCGGCTTCGATGTCGGCTTCAAACGACGAGTTCCCTGGGAGGCGGGAGTAGAGGTACGAGGCCGTGCGGGAGTGGGAGAGGTGGGGGAGCCAGGTTGCGCGGAAGAGGTAGGCGAGGGTGGTGAGGACGAAGGTTAGGAGGGTGAGGGTTGAGTAGAAGAGGTAGGTCATGGCTGCGGTGATTCTGATGCGTGTTTGGTGGGAAAGGGTGGTGGTGAGGGGAGACAAAGGGCTGGTTGCGCCGCCCTACCGTAGGAAAGGTTGAGAGAGAGAGATGTGTAAATCGACCTGGCGAGTATGTCGTGTTTATGAGATGTCGTCGGGGGCAAAAGACTGGTTGCGATTTGCGGCCCGGAGATCTGGCAAATGTAGTGTTGCGGCGGAGGCCTCGGTTCGTTTCACTTCGGGGAGATCTCGAGATGCGGCGCAAAAGCACTGACGTGATGGTTATGGAGGGGTGGTGATAGCGTAGAGAAGCAACGGAAAAGAAAAACAAAAGAGTGAATGAATGTAGAGGTGGTCAAGACAGCAGTCAGAGGAATGTGGTTCTGAACATTGCAGTTGCGCTAATGCGACTGGTGGTTGATTGACAACTTCCCGGGTTTCCGGACGGTTGGTTGCTGCCGAATGGGCAACGAGGCGAAGGGCGATGATCAAGCACTGGAGCTGGTGACATTTCTTGGGGCCAAGGCCCGAGCTTCGTCAGCAAGTGAAATGACGGATGCGGTGCCCAGTGCTTTTGGGAGAGAGAGCTGCGCACGGGCCATCTTATTCAAGCCAGCCAGTCGCCAAGAGTTTGCTCTCTGCTGATAAGGAGCGATAAGAAATAATGGGCTAAGCCCCTTCAGGATAGTTAGGCGAGCCCACATTGCTGCGAGCCAGGCAAAAAATCCAGGCGTTGGATCTCGAAATTCAAGATCACGAAACGATTTCGCAGACGACTTCACTCGAACCGCCTCGCCCAACCCCAAACCACCCACACACCGCCAAAATGTCCAACGTCTCTGCTGATCTCATCTGGGAGGTTGCCCGTATGTCTGGCCCGAGAATCCGTCACGAATCAAAAAACGAGCCACAGCTAACGAACATGCACACAAAGGCCTCCAGAACGCCTTCCTCGTGAAGCGCAAGGAGAGCGGTGGCATCCAGTTCTCCCGCGACCCCCTCAACCTGACCAACGTCCACTCCCGCAAGTACGCTGGTTTCGTCAACGACAAGGTACGATAGATCCGACACCGATCACAACAGACCAGCAAGCGAAGTCAACAGGAACTGATGATATATTTACTTGGGTTAGGCTGTCGGTGTCCTCGCCGGTGAGAACGGCTCCATCCAGGTCATCTCCAAGAAGGTGTCCGCTGGCAACAAGCCCGCCTCTGGCAGAACCGTCTCTACCATTGGTGCTTCCAAGGCCAACCGCAAGTCAGTAGCAACCCACTCGTCCAAGTGAGGGTATCGCCAGCCATGCTGACAAGTGATGGATTCACAGGACCTACAAGTCTATTGCCAAGCAGGTCGCCAAGTACCGTGGCGATCTCCGCCAGCCCGCCGTTGCCCGCGCTTCCGCCATCCGTGCTTCCCAGAGACCCGTCAAGCCCACTCCCGAGCCCAAGCTCCGTGGCAACGCTGCCAAGAAGGCCGCCGAGAAGTCCGAGTAAAGGATGGAAACGGGAAAAGGGAAAATCTAAAGCTCTGATGTTGAGTCCGCAACTCCTCGGGTAGACAGAGAGTTGCTATGACACGAATGGGATGCCGGGGCAAAATTCGGGACAGGGACGGATTGTCAAATCTTGCATTCAGGAATGGGCATGGCGTTTGATATCCACAAACAGAGGATCACCCACTCAGTCGGGATCTGTTTTGCAGCCAACGGGCGGTGTTGCGGTCAATATACGAGGCATTCATAATGATCACCTTGCCGGTGCCGGTGCCGGATTCAGGAGTCAAGCTTGAGTGACGACATGTGTAGCGTAAAAGGTGTTTTGTTGGTTCAGGGGTATTTATGAAGACAGCCATTGAACCCCGGGGAACCCACTGGCAGCTTCTCACGAGCCTGTGTGGAATTCAAAACATGGAATGTATCCCGATCTTGCCCGAGTCCAGTACCCGAATGTCGGGCCTCGGAACCCACATGTCCGCCAGTTTCCCGCAATCATGGCCGGCCCGTGCCGCGAGTTCGCGACTGTCGATTGACGACCGACGGAGATGCATCACGGCTGTGGGAGCTGTGGGAGCTGTGGTAGCTTGAGGAGCGGCAGCAAAAAGGGGGTGCGTCAATTGAGTTTTTCCAGGCGGGACTCTCCCCGAACAGGCCGATGGCGCCTTTGCTCGCCTCTTGTTTTTGTGACACACTTCAATGCACTGGATGTACACTTGGCCCCCGGCAATAGTAACGGACCCCTCCCTGGCTCCCCCAGCAAGGCGCCGGCTGAGGGGGGGAGGAACGCGGGGCAACTGACGACACGGGCTCGCGGTCAGCCAAGCATAACCCCGCCAACTCTACTTAAGCTTGACCCCCCAAAGCTTTCCCCCTTCTCCCGGCCCAGCTCATTAAGATTTCCCATCATCCCATACCCATTGACCGTTAGACTTTGACTCTAACAGCCCCTACGCTCTCATCTTTACTGTAAGTTTTCCCTCGTGATTCACTCACTACTGGGCCTTTGTTGTCTCCTTCTCAGAAACACCGCAAACTGACAATCGCATTGCCTTCAACAGCTACCCCTCCATACCCCCTTTCACATATTCAAGATGGTCAAGGCTGGTAAGTGTTCGCCCGAACTGCGCGACCTGCGCGCATAAAACACCAGAGCAGAAAAAGATGGGAGTCTAACAATGGAACAGTTGTTGCTGGTGCCTCTGGCGGTATTGGTCAGGTATAACTTCTTCCCATCGCCATTGGGGCCATGAAGAACGGCATTACTGACCGGACGTCCGCAGCCGCTCTCCCTTCTTCTGAGCCTCTCCCCGCTCGTTGACGAGCTCGCCCTGTACGATGTCGTGAACACTCCCGGTGTCGCTGCCGACTTGTCCCACATCTCCTCCAAGGCGGTAAGTAACAGACACAGAATCGCGAACCGCGAACCCGCGAGCTCCGGCTGACCTTTACCGCAAACAGAAAACCACCGGCTACCTTCCCGCCAATGACGGCGCCAAGGCCGCCTTCAAGGATGCCGACATCATCGTCATCCCCGCTGGCATTCCCCGTACGTTACCCGACTGGTGCCGTGTTGTTGTCCCGGCGCACAAGTGCTGACGATGATCCCCTGCTCTAGGCAAGCCCGGCATGACCCGTGACGATCTCTTCAACATCAATGCTGGTATCGTCAAGGGCCTTATCGAGGTTGCCGCCGAGGTCGCTCCCAACGCCTTCATCCTCGTCATCTCTAACCCCGTCAACTCTACCGTCCCCATCTCCGCCGAGGTCCTCAAGGCCAAGGGTGTTTTCAACCCCCAGCGCCTCTTCGGTGTCACCACCCTCGATATCGTCCGCGCCGAGACCTTCGTTGCCGAGATCGTTGGCAAGGCCAACCCCCAGGAGCTCACCGTCCCCGTCATTGGTGGTCACTCCGGCGAGACCATCGTCCCTCTCTTCAGCAAGGTCACTCCCTCCGTCACCATCCCTGATGACAAGTACGATGCTCTTGTCAACCGCGTCCAGTTCGGTGGTGATGAGGTCGTCAAGGCCAAGGACGGTGCCGGTTCCGCCACCCTCTCCATGGCCTATGCTGGTTACAGGTAAGCCGGATATTTCAAGATAAAGAGGTTGGGCTATGGCTGACACACAACTCTAGATTCGCTGAGAAGCTTCTGAAGGCTGCTGCTGGTGCCAAGGGTCTTGTTGAGCCCAGCTACGTCTACCTCCCCGGTGTCCCCGGCGGCAAGGAGATTGCCGAGAAGACCGGTGTTGACTTCTTCTCTGTCCCCATTGAGCTCGGCGTAAGTGTTTTCCCTGATTAGTCTTGACGTCTTATGCTGACAAGTGAATAGCCCAACGGTGCCGAGAAGGCTATTGACATTCTTGGCGACATCACCGAGAAGGAGCAGGCGCTCCTCGCGGCCGCCGTCGCTGGCCTCAGGGGCAACATCTCAAAGGGTGTCACCTTTGCTCACAACCCTCCCCAGAAGTAAACCAACCCCCATACCCAAAAGCTTTTCCTTTTTGTCTACCTCTCTTCGCGCGCCACAAGCCATGTGTAGTTTTAACCAAGTAACTTCTTTCGTGGCTTTTCTTATTTGCTGGAGCTCAAGAGTGATGAATGCGTGACGACCATCCCCCGATAGAGCAAACAAAAATAGAAATGCATTGTTTGTACCAGTAATAGGAGCTGATTGGTCTTTTCTCTCTCATAGGTTGTAAGGGCGTTCGTCGTCATGACTAAGCGATAAGGCTGGCAGGAGTGCCTTATGAACTTTTGAGGTTCTTTTAGATCGTCCTCATTACGGTCCAACCAGGTGTACGGATAGTGGGAATGGTCAGTGAAGGATGGGGGAGGCTGTGGGGTGTGCAAGGGGGCGGGAAGAGCATATAGAAAAGTCTTTACCTGATTTTTACATAATATACACGGTTATATCTCGTCGAGCACAGTGTGAACTTGTCTGCAGTCAAGGGGGGGATCATATGGATGAGTGGATGTTTGGGGGTGGCTGTCTGTCTTGGTAGTCAATATATTGGTGGGTATGGGGGGGAGGAGGGGGGCAAGGTTAACTACGGTAAGTGTGTACTATGTGGGAAGAAGATTCCAAGCATTGGCATAATACCCCATGGTATGCATCGGACAGGCAGAACATCTTTTGATAGGTCAGGTCTTCCCATCCATGTATGTGATATAGATACTCCCTTTCCTCTCCATCTCTCGGACCTTAACACTGTGCCTTTCTCCCAATCTTCAGATTCTTTTCTTTACGTTGTACACTATACACAGTCAGCTTTGAGACTTGAATCACCAGAACTCATCTTCCCTGAACCAAAAAAAAAAAAAAAAAAAGCAAGTTGATGACGAAAAAAAGGCGAAAAACATTACCTGTCCTGACGGGTATATACCTACCTGCACTGGAGGTAGACACGACAGACAACCTTGACATCCATTATGAAGTCATACATACATACATACATACGCTTGGCTGGCCACGGCAACAAAACACACACACCAATCAGTCAGTTCAGATAGATATAAAGGATTTTAACAGTTTCAGTATAACCCCCCCCAAATCTGATCATCTATCAAAAGCCATGATTAAGTAGGTATCAATATTGACCCCTCCATCCCCTTTCTAAACTCCAAAACTCCATATTTGCGCCTTTTTGCTTGCCAAACCCCCAACCCCCCTTCACCCCCCCGGGATGCTTGTGAGTAAGACTCTAAATTAAACCAATGCCAACAACTCCCCTGTGAAGAGAAAAGACCACGATTGTGTGCGTATATGGCCATGTACGGTATCATTAAAAAAAAAGGAGAAGAAAAATTGCCCGACTCTATTTCGCAGGCAGAGTCTTGATTTGAAAAACCGCCCCCGGTAGTTCTGTGGTTTCAGCTTGGACGGTGGCTTGTATCCCCATCGCCGCGAGGGCTCCTCTCACGATGCCGCAGGGTACCCAGAGGAACTGTTCTTGTTAGTGGCTTGTGTTTTTTTTTGGAGGTGAGAAGGGGGTTAGACTTACCGGCTGCGCCCTCACCACCGCGGCCTGCTGCGCCCCTCCACTTCTTCCTCCCGTCTCGACGCTCATCCGACTCAGTGGCCGGAAGTTGTTGTCCGTTAGGACATACACGCCCTGTTTAACCCACTGTCAGCATATTTTTTTCCCTTCCATATCAACCCCGCCCCCGTCTTCAAGATTCTTTGGCCATCCTTCTCTAATATCCAACCCCTCCCCAAACCGCATCTTTCCCACATCCAACCTGACATCCCCCATCCCCATCTCTTGTCCCCCCCCCCCCCCTCTTCCCTCCTCCCATCTCCCTCCCACCCCCCCAAAACCACCACAACAACAAAAAAAAAAAAAAACTCACCCTATGATTCGTCTTCAAATTATCCACCTGCTTCCTAAAAACCAGCCCCCACAAGTCCTTACACACAAACTTGATCACCTCCAGCGTGTCCCCAAACTTGCCCCTATCCTTGGCGAACCTCTCCACCAACCCCTGCCCAACCCGGTACCCTATCCCCTCCAGCCGGAAGAACACCGCTTCCCGTTCCTCGTCCTCGTCTACTGTCGTCCCCTGGTGAGCGGCGGCGGCGGCAAGCGGGGGGGAGGTGGTCGCTGTCTCTGTCAAAGAAGAAGAAGAAGAAGGGGGAGAAAGCTCCGACGTGACACGGTACGAAAGGGGGACTAGCTCTATCAATAAAAAGTCGAGGGCGGACGAGGAGAGGAAGCGGGCGGTGGGGTCGAGGTGGTTGTAGGGGGGTGGTACGGGGTCGAAGGACATTTTGGCCCGAGTTTCACTTTCTGGAGTGTCGGGATTGAGTTCGCGTGTGGGGATGATGGTGTTCTACCTAGTGAGAGGGGAGTTTTGGGAGGAAATCGCCGTCGTAGGGTGATCGCAGATGCTGATGTGGGAGATTTATTCGTGGTTGTTGGGTGAACAGTCAGTTGGAGCTCGAGATGCAAGAAGTGATGATCCCCGCCAGTTGCGTTGCTCTCCTGCGACGGGAAGCTTGAGCACGGTGCCAAGCATCCAGGGATAGTGGGGCCATACTCGTACACTACACCAGCATGTAGTTAAACAAGTTATGCAACTAGACCGCATATCTCAGGGGTTTGATATCTAAACACATGGCAACCATCTCATCTATTGATAGCTTTCCACACATTGGACATACGTAACTTGCAAGTCCCTTGATTCCCTTTGAAATGCCAAGTGAAAGCATTCGAAAAGCTGTCATCTCTCAACTTGAGCACGTTGGCTTGGAGCAACTCGCAACAGCATACAGCCATATCACCCAAAACACATCATCGTTATAAACCAATCATCAGATATCTAGTCGCAAAGCGACCAATGGCTAGAAATATCCCCTGAACCATGGGCCTCGTTCCCTAGCAGAAAGAAAAAAACGGCTGCACAGGATTTCCCAGCCGAAACCCGGCGAAACTCCCGCTCCTTCCCTGGCCCAAACTTCCTGCTGTCGTTTGTGATACGCCCGAAATCGATTTGTCCCGCCCAAAACGCCAATGCCATGCCCAACCTCAATCGAGAAATGCAAAATTCCCGTGGTTTTGTACTTATACACATCAAAACACCACCACCAACGTGCTGCACGCAACGCCCCACCAGCAAACCCGCCCCAATTCACAAAATCACGCCGCATAACCAAACCTGGCTGTATAGCTGTGCACCTCCAGGGTTTCCTGCAACCCCCCTGTTTCCGCGTCTAATTGTTTCTCCTCCGACACCAACTCTGGTTGAAGCGCTCTGTTGTCCACGATGATGCGCCAAATATTGGCACGTTATCAATATCCTGCCTCTAGTAGTATCTCGGGCGCTTCGCGGGTTGTACGTCATCTTCGTCGTCAGAGGAAATCAGGTCAATGACCTCGGGGGCGGCCCGCTTGCTGCTGGACCGGGGCGCGGCTGATGTATCTCTAGAAGCACCGCTCTGGGGCGTCCCCAGATAAGCGGCGCTGGATGGATGCTGCGCAGAGCTGTAGCTTGGCTTGCTGGGGTTTTCATAAACCACTAGATCGTCGTCGTCCACATAGCTCGCCTCCTGGCTCCTGGTACCACCTGTGTCCTTTTTGGCGCCGGGGAGAGCCCATTCTCCGTTGGGCTCGATGGTGACCTGCTCCGTAGATTCTGATGTGCGAGCCAAGATATCGCGCGCGTACCTGGATATCGTGTCAGCAAACAACAGGAAAACCCACCACAGAAAAGACGTACTCATCAGTTGCGAGCTGCTCAAAAGGGGTGACCTTGTTGCAGATCGGACAGAGCCACAATGGGCTCTGCTCTTGCATCTGGAGATAGGATGATGCATCGAAACACTGGATGTGGTTGCATTTGATCCCGCGGCATGGGTTCGTGAGACGCATGTATGTGATGGGGCATTTGAGGCTCAGGTTTTGCGATGTTGCAACCACATCAGGATCACTGGCCTTCTTGGCAACTACAAAAACCAATGTCAGCAATCGTAAGAACACAAACTACAGCTGTAGTACCTACTCTCATCAACCACATGCTCCTTCCGGATCTTCTGCCTGATCTGTGGCACCAAACCCTCCACCGTGGTGGTTTTGCAAATGATCACAGACAGATAGAACTTCTGCAACAAGTGTTAGCGTTTCTCGGATGGCAAAGAACAGGATTATCGCACCATGGGCACCTTTTGGGTTAATGCGTAGGTCACCTCGATGCGGTTGACATAGTTCAGAGGTCGAAGGCGCAACATGGAGGTCACATCGACAGGCTTCGTCGAGCCAGGCTTGTTTTTCAACCCTCTCAAGTTGGCCTTGACCTCGTCACCGTTGACTCGCAGTTCGCATTGGTAGGGAAATGCAATATCTTGCACTGGCGTTGTCCCGTTGGCGCAAAACAAGAGAACCTTCATGGATGGGTCTGCAATGCACATTTGCAGCTCCGAAGCTCTCACCTCGACCTTTTCCGTGTTCCTGTGGCTGGTCATGACTGTTTTGCTGTCAGCAGATGAAGCAGATCAAAAAGTGTGCAGTTTAACATACTGTCTAGCTCCCGGGGCTTGCCGAGCTGGTGCCTGAGGTCGTAAAAAGGGCTCGATTTGAAGGCGAAGTTCTCGACTGGTCGGGAGGGTGGTGGCTTATGGATCGGCAACCCGCCTGGGCGGGAGTTGTAGCCCAGCGGCACCTGATAACCCGAAGAACCATACGGGGAGGCCATAGCAGCATATTGTGGCGGGGTCGCCGGTCGTGGTGCTTGGTACTGCGACTGATTGTACGATACACCGGGGAGGGCAGCTTGCGGTACAGCTACCGTTGGGCTGACTGCCGGGGTGGCGATAGGACGGGAACCTGGGGGAGTCGCGCGGGCCAGGATATTCTTGCGAAGTTCCTCAAACTGCTGCCACTCTTGCTTTGCAGATACGGAGGATAGTTCTGGAGGCAGGGTGGTTAGTCACTGTGTTGCGATTGATGCGCGAGACGAAAAACAACTTGTAGCAAGTGAATCGGAGAGAAAGCGACCTACGTTGAGTAATCCGCCTTTGTAGGTCGACTTTGTTGCCCGTCTTAGCAAGGCCGTTTACCTGACATATCTGTTGGAGCACCGTCTTTTGTAGAGCAGGATTCTGGACGGTGCGGGTCAGGGTCTGCAGTTCCGCTGCCTTGTCGGCCATGTCTTCGAGCAGGGCGCGGCAAATCTAGGCCGCCGACCAGCTAATATATGAAGGGCAGCCACCCCGAGATCGGGGACAAGGAAGGAGGGAAGGAGTGATGCACCGCACCTCTCTCTCCAGGGGTCCTCTAGCTGGGACTGTGCCTGGGCTAGGTGTGGCCCTCCCGTTTGTTTATGGGATAAGAAGGCGGGTGCTCGCAGGTCGTGATAATGCCTTGAAACGATGTTTGCTCTGCCTCGATATTCCTGTGTGTTGGGATGGCTGATAAATTCCTGTAGACGCGTGTAACCTGCTTGACTTTGACGCCCTCGTCACCGGCGGCTCTGCGCTGTCGCGAAACTCTAGGGTGGTCGTCGACACAAAAAGGCGGAACTCGGCGGCAGAAAACCGATCGTCCACTGCTGCCTTTTGCAGGGGGGGCGCCACTGTTGCCGTCGGATCCTCGACCGAGTGTGGAGAAAGTCTCAGGTACAAGTGGTTGGCTGGGTCTGGAGGACTTGGCTGCCTAGAACGCTGCTGAAATAAAGTTCGGCAAGGACTTGGGTGTCCCCACTAGAAGATACTGGTACTTACCCCAAGTTGAGAGCTTGGACCAGGGTTTGGTTATCGAGGCGTCGAAAAATTCAACTTTCATCCCATGCTCTTATCCGTGATAAGACTTTTTGGCCCATCTTCACTTCACTACGTTGCTCCCATTCACCAGTTGTCCACCGCCACCAAGAGTCTACTATTTCATCTTCACCGCCAATTCAACTTGCACACACAAACCGCAAAAATGGGCAAAAGTTCTAGAGCCAGCACTATCAAGCAAAACAACCGGAGACTCAAGGCCAATGTCTTCGGGCCCGTCGAGGCGGCTCGTGCTGAGCGTCTTCATGCCAAGATGGCTGAGCTCATTGCGCAGCCCAAGCCTGTGAAGGAGGTCGAGATGAATGATGGTGAGTTTTAAAGGGGTTTGCTATTAGTTTGAGAATAAATACTAACATTGTTTGCAGAGGAGCCCGTGGATGAGGCCAAGGAGGTTGAGGCTGAGAAGGAAGAGGGTGAGTTTTGCTCGAGGAGTGAAGTCAAGTGAAGTATCTTAAACTGACAATATCCAGCTGCTATGGAGGTTGACGAGAAGCCAGCGGCGCCATTCAAGGAGAAGGAGCGCAAGCGGAGAGGCAAGAAGTCCAACATTGTCTTCCGCAAGAAGGGCCCCAAGACCAACAGCAAGAAGAAATGAGTTTGAGGTCTTGCAAAAGTCTTTACTTGTTTCGGTACCAAACCTGGCTGAGGCTGAAATGCTTTCCGGTCAATATTCACATCAAAGACCACGGCGATGCCTCAGACTTGGAGTTGGCCACTCAGCTCTGAGCCTATCCAAAGGGCAAAAAGAGACGACGGGCCAAGGGCATAGCATATTGAGGCACACAGCATTGAGACAGCACAACATTGGACTGGTTCAGGCGTTTGGTCATTTTTTTTTCTGGCGTTATTGGGTCGTGGAAAATTGTTGGAGTCGACGCTCGTCTCTTATTCAAAGGCGAGTTCTGATACCCTCGGTGGAAAGCAAGAATCAATCACTTGGTGGCAACAACGAAGACATAATCTCGTGAGAAATACATTTGTGTCATGCCACCACCGTTTCCGTTTCCCCCATTTGCTAGCTCGTGATGCTTGATCAAAGACCTTCCTGATGGTGTTCAGACCTGCCGTTTTGGTGCAACGGCTTGCGGCAAAGAGTGGGGCGTTGAGGCCCTGGGTCCAATCTTTAGGGATGCGGGTTTATTTCTTGCGAAAGATTTCCGAAATGAAATTCATGTAAAAATGCTGAAAGAATAAAGATTCTTTCCGGATATTTTCAGGGGGTTAGGGTTATTTATGGGCAGGGTTATAGGCGACCCCCCTGGATATGCCCCACTAACCCTTGGCTGGCTCTCGCTTGCGAGCACAGACCACCACTTTGAATTTCATGAAAATTTCCGAAAGATGAAAAGAAACGAAAAAGTCCTATTTTTTCGGAAAAATTGCATCCCTACCAATCTTGGACTAGGGGTCCGTCCAATCACGAACCCCGCCTGCTGCTTCGAGATTCCAGAAGGTCCAAATCCCAAGACATGGGGTCAAACTGCACCAAGATGGATATGCTCAACCTTATCTCTGAAACGAGTTGACAGTTGTCTCTTTTTCTTTCTTCTTGGAGTTTTTGAGAATGGCCTGCTGTACGCAATAGACTTGATTTACTTTCTCAAAGACATTGCTTACCGCCCAAATAAGCTTTAATTGCTGCTCACGCGCGCCCTCACACAACGGCTTAGAAAGTTGGACATGTCGCCGCGTCGCAGTCGCGATGGCGGCATCTTGAGCACTCTGCTGCTGGTGGCAGCCAATGTTCTGGTTCCAGTCGCCATATTCATCTTTGGCAAGGGTTTCTTTCCATACAAACCACTTCTCCCCGGTCTTGCGACGTATGGGGAGAGCTCCGTCTATGGCGAGCCACCAAAGGCCCAGTTTGACAGGCTGGTGTTCATGGTAGTTGATGCGTTGCGAAGGTATTTCTCCCCTAACCTCCCCTTGTACAGCATGCGCTTCATGCTAACTTGCTTGTGACAGTGATTTTGTCTACACTGAAAACAGCGGCTTCAAATTTACCCAATCGTACGTCCCTTCGCATCGTCCGGCGCAAATAGAGGGGGTAAAGCTGACTGTGAGGGGAACAGACTGATTCGCGATGGCAGCGCCCTACCGTTCACGGCGCATGCCACCTCCCCGACTGTTACGATGCCACGACTCAAGGCGATAACCACGGGGTCTATTCCTTCATTTCTGGATGTGGTGCTTAATCTGGATGAGGGGGATGAGAGCTCGAGCTTGGCATCTCAGGATACCTGGTTGGCGCAGATGAAGAAGAAGAAGACGGGGAAGCTGGTCATGTATGGAGATGATACCTGGTTGAAGCTGTTCCCGGGCATTTTTGATCGTGCTGAGGGGACGACGAGCTTTTTTGTCTCGGTAGGTGGGATCAAGCCGTGAGAGGTGGTTTAGGGGCTGACTGAGGGGTATAGGACTTTACCGAGGTTGACAATAACGTCACGAGACATGTTCCGGAGGAGCTGAAGAGGGATGACTGGAATACTATGGTATTGCATTATCTTGGGCTGGATCATATTGGGCACAAGGGCGGGCCGAGAAGGTGAGTTCTCGTCAGCTAACAGTGGAAACACCGGTGATACTGACAGTTACAGCCCCCACATGCTCAACAAGCAGCGCGAGATGGACGGTATCGTCAAGCAAATCTACCAAGCCATCGAGTCCCAAGAACACCTCAAGTCAACTCTCTTCGTCGTCTGTGGAGACCACGGAATGAACGACGCTGGCAACCACGGCGCCTCCTCCGCTGGAGAGACCTCCCCAGCCTTGGTCTTCCTCTCTCCCAAGCTCAAGAAGCTCAACAGGAGACTCCGAGCTCCTCTCCCAGAGAACCCCAACTTCCAATACTACGACACCGTCGAGCAGTCCGATCTGGCACCTACCCTAGCCGCCCTGATGGGCGTCCCAATCCCCAAGAACAACCTCGGCGCGACCATCCCTGACTTCTTGCCATTCTGGTCCAGCAGCGAAGTCAAAGCCGAGATTCTAATGCGCAACGCCGATCAGATCATGCAAGTTGCCACCGCGGCCTTTGGCCAAAAGATGTTTGAGTGGTCCTTCAAGGAAGACGGCAAGCCCGAGACAGACGACGAGAAGTTGGCTGCCGGCTACATGGAGTTTGAGCAGTTGTACCAACAAGTCTACCGTGGCGCCAGCCCCGACCTCTACCAGGAAATGATCCCCAAAGCAGGAAATGTAAGCCGCTTCTAACCCTCTCTGATGATCAACTAAACTAACCAAAGCAGTGGCTCCACGAAGCCCAATCCTTCCTCTCGGGCATGGCAAGCAACTACGACACACCCCAGATGCTCCTCGGTTTCGGCATCTCCCTTCTTGCCTTGGTTCTCGCCCTCATTTCATCGCCCACCCTCCCCTCCATCCCCTTCTCCCTTGTCACCCTCGCCTACGGCGCTATGATGTTCGCCAGCAGCTACGTCGAAGAGGAACAGCACTTTTGGTACTGGAGCACAACCGCTTGGTTCGCCTACCTCCTTTTCCGCGGCCTGAAACGCCAGACCGCCCACCCCATCGCCCACGCTGTCTCGTTTAGCATAATTCTCCTCGCTGCTCGCCTGATCAAGTCATGGAACCAGACCGGCCAGAAATATGCCGGCGAACCCGACATTGTGACGCTCTACCTCCAGACATCACCAGTATTGCTGTGGTGCTTGGTAGGAGCGACATACTTTTGGATCCAGCAGCACTTGACGTTCGGCCTGTCCAGCCTGCCCATCTGGCTGTCATTCGCCGCCTCCATCGGACTTGTCCTGGCGGCGTTCACATTCAAGATTGCGTTTGTGGTGGAGGACGCGCCGGAGCTGCTGACGGAGTTTGTGAAGAAGCTGCTGGAGATCAACTTTAGCGGCGGGAGCCGGGAGCTGGTGGAGAGGGCGAGGGCGGTGTTTATGGGCTTGGGGATCTTGATGGCGGCCAGTGTCGGGTGCATGGGGGCCAAGAGGCAGATCAGCACGGGGCAGCCGGGGGTTTTTACTCTTCTTACTGTCGTGACGCTGTTTTTGGTGACGCAGTCGAGGGTGACGAATGTGCCGTTGTTTTTGCTGTATAATCTGCAGTTTCGGTTGCTGTTGAGTTTTGTGCCGGAACTGTCGACGGCGGAAATCACCCTGTCGAGCTTGCTGCTGCAGTATGCGAGCTTTTTCGCGCAGGGGGGGAGCAATGCGGTGAGCTCGATTGATTTGAGTTCGGGGTATAACGGGATCGCTGCTTACAACGCGACGGCTGTCGGGATTTTGACCTTTTTGTCGAACTGGGCGGGGCCGGTGTGGTGGGCGGTGGGGAGTGTTATTTTGCTGTTGAGTAAGAGGCAGCAGTTGAAGGGGGAGAAGGGGGAGGAGGGGGTAAAGGGGGGGGTGAATGTTTATCAAGCGCACATCTCGCTCATGACGGTCTTCATCGCGGCGGCGGCGGCGGCTGTGATGGGGGCGTGCGGGGTGTTGAGGGATCATTTGTTTATTTGGACGGTTTTTAGCCCAAAGTACCTTTATGTGGTTGCTTGGGCTGGGGGGGTGCATTTGGTGGTGAATGTGGTTGGTGGGGGGGTGTTGTATTGGCTTGGGGTGAGGGAGGGGAGTGGGAGGGAGGTGCCTGCGGTAGTGAAGGGTTGAAAGGGGGGGGGGGGGGGGGTTTGGGGTGGGCTTCTAAGGGGGGGGGGGCCACCTTCCCTACACAAAAAGCTGGTTGCGAGCTGGTTTATTGGGTCTGGTGTTGCTGTCTGCCTCTTTGCTTGTTGCTGATCCCGGGACATACCTTGGTATTCTTTCCATTCTCAATCTTGTGTCATGTTGTATCAGACAGTGTGGTATATAGAGAGAGATATTTGTGGTATTATTTCATATGGAAATCAGATTATGATGTGATTTAAACCAAACCTAGGGCACTTATGCGTAAAAGTCTCTTTTTCTTCTGATATGTGCAGACATCAATCGGTTAACAACTATTGGCATGCTGTGGTCAGAAATTCTGAGAAGCATTGTCAGGCCGGAGGATGTCGGGCTGGCTATGGGCAGGATAACACTTTTGTCATTATATATGGCTTGAAACGAGCTCTCCAGTGATATCTATATATATAAAAGAATACGTACAAATTATTTAAAGACGCCTTTAGAGTTCATATATGTCTTTTTCGTGGGACTTTTATGCCTTGGATTTTGATTATCAGTCTTTAACTTTGTTGTCCACAGCGTGATTGGGCAACATGTATTTTCATTTAACTACACATCTTTGATATGGAATGCCAAAAACAACCGCTCGAATTTATGTCTCCCTCTCAACCCTAATACAAACAAACTACTCCGACATCATCACAACAGCCAATTACTTCTTCCCCCTACTCTCCGCCTTCTTCTTCCTCATCTCCCTCTTCCTCGCCACAATCTTCGTCCTCATGGCCAGCTTGGTCTCGGCATTCTTCTTCCCCTCCTTCGTCATCGGCTCCTCCTTACCCCCCTTCCCCTTCTCCTCCTTGGGCACAGCGCTCTTCTTCCCCTTGCTGCTCTTATTCCACGTATCCGGCCTCTTCTTCTCATCCTTCCTCTCCCACCTGTTCTTCCTCCCCTTCTCCCTCTCCTTCTCCCTCTTCTCCCTCTCCGCCCTCGACCCCGGCGCCCGCGGCCCCTCCTGCCTAATCTTCTGCTCGTGCTGCCTCCTCCGCTGGACAACATTCGCATTCTCAATGGCAAACTCGACAATCAACCTGCTCGTCTTCCCCGCCTCGTTCTTCAGCGCATGCCCGTTCAGCCACCTCAGCCCCATCAGCGCCCAGCGGTGACCGGTATACTCAATGAACCCATACCCCCTGCTCTTCCCCCCGCCCTCCGCCTTCTTCTCGTCAATCTTGCTCCCCTGCACCGTCTCAAACACAATCTTGGCTTGCTTCACCACACCCTTCCCCTTCTCCTTCCTGTGACGTTCCGCCTCCTTATCCTGCTCGCCACCACGGAGATTCTCCTCCTTCGACAGCGGCGCCCTCTTCCCCTCCTTGACATCCTTCGCGAAACCCACCACAGCCTCCCTGGCCAGCGCCTTGAGGGCCTTGGAGTCCATATTGGCAGGGATGTTTCTAATCGCAAGACGAGTAAGCGAGATGTGAAGCGCAGGGTTGCTCTCGATAAGCTTCTTCCTCTGCTTCGCGCTCGTCTCGCGCATCTTGATCTCCTGCTCAGACATCGTCTTGAAAACGGGCGAGCTGGCCGGGATCTGACCCTCCTGCAGCAGGAACAAGCGGCGCTTGTCCTTGTCCTTCTTGGACGCGCTCATTTCTTGCAGGCGCGCGGCCTCGCTCTTGTCCACCGCGGCGGCGACCTGGAGGATGCGGCCGTCGAGCGTGTAGGTTCCCTCGGGGTCGAGGGTTTCGTCCTGGAGGACCGAGTGCTTGGCCAGGGTGGGGGCTGGGCGGCGGGGGGCGCCCTTGAGGCAGGCGACGTAGTCGTCGTGGTTGAAGAAGCAGACGAAGCCGGTGCCCGCGGGCCGGTCGGTGCCGCGCTCTTTGACCACGCGGGCGTATCGGACGGCGCCAAAGGTTTCGAAGTGGGCTTTGAGCTGCTCGTCGGTGGCGGTGTAGGGGAGGTTGCGGATAAAGAGAGTGGTGGAGTTGTCGGTGGTCAGTTTCTTTTCTGGCTCTGCCTCTTCCTCCTCATCGTCTGATGCGTCTTCAAACTCGGCATCGTCGTCATCGTCCATTTCGTCGTCCGAATCCTTCTCCTCGTCATCCTCCTCGTCCTCATCCTCGCTGTTCACATCCTCATCCTCCTCCTCTTCCTCATCCTCAAGGTTCTTGCCGTAATTCTTGAAGAAATTCGCCAAATCGCGATCCTCCTGTGTCATGTTGGGATCCTCCTCCTCCTCCTTCTCCTCCTCCTTCTCCTTCTTGGCCTTCTTGGCCTTCTTCTTCTCAGTCTTGGTGTCCTCACCACCCTCCTCCTCCTCCTCCTTGTGCTGCTCCCAAGTCTGCTTATCAACCGCCCAATCAACCGCTACCGTGCGCCCATCAATCTCCTTGCCATTGATAGCCTCCAGAGCCTTCTCAGCATTCTTGCGGCCACGCAGCGTGACGAAACCGAAACCAGAAAGCTTCCCCTTTGCGTTTGGCAAATCGGCAAACTTGATCTTGCCAAAAGGCTGGAACAGCTTGGCGAGCTGCTCCGAGGACTTGATGCTCCACGGCAAGTTGCGGATGATGAGCTTGGGGGCCTTTCTCTGCTCGGCCAGCTCCTCCTCGCGCTGGCGCTTCTCGGTGACGGCTCTGGCGGCGACTTCGGTGCTGGCTTTGGCGGCATCGCGCAGGCGGGGCTGGGCAATGTCGAGTCTTAGCCTGCGGCCGTCGAGGAGCTCGTTGTTGAGCTTGATCTTGGCCTCGATGGCATCTTCGGGGTCGGCGAAGGAGACGAAGCCGTAGCCTCGGGAGGTTTTGGTTTTGGGGTCGAGGACGACGGTGGCGTGCTTGATGGGGTAGTGTTGCGAGAAGAAGTTGGTGAGGGACTCGCTGGTGGCTGATGGGGGGAGGGAACGGACGAAGAGCGATCGGTTCTTGTCGACTCTGGGCCTTTTGTTGGGGGGGTTGGAGGATGATTGTTGGGTGGACGAGGTGGTGGCCTCGACGGGGGCCTCCTCGGCGTCGCGCTGGCGTTTTTTGTCCCCCATTGTGATTGCTGTAGCGGCGATTTGGGTTGGTATTTGCGATGGTTGGAGCTGGTGGTCCCTGGTTCAATTGGAAGGGGAAAAAAAAATCCCAGAGGAGAGGTCGCTGATAAGAGGCTTATCGGGAATGGAGTGGAGCTCCCGAACTGCCAAGCTGTGGGACAAACCCCTCCAAACTTTACCGCGCTAGGCTCAAATAGGGAATCGCTGGGTAAACAAACAACATTCGCAGTCGCATTCAGTTGTCAGGCTCCTTTTTCTGTAACAACCACTGCTATTCTCTTCTACGACACGACACCCTCACCACGACAAACCCAAATGCGATTCCAAAAACCGGGGTAGAAATCACGACTTGAATATTTAGAAACGAGCCCACGGCGCGCAACCCCCCGTCGCCAAACATGGCCCCCCGAGCAACAAGATCAACCCGCTCCTCCACCGCCGCCGGCGGCGCCATCTCCCGCGCCAGCACCACCACCACCACCACATCCCGCTCCTCCCCTGCGGTAAACTACAACGTCCCCGAAGAAACCCCCGACAACGCCCTCCGACAACAAGTCGCCGCCGTCTTCCGCGACGCCCAGCGCACCACCGCCTCCCACCGCAAACTCGCCGTCACCCTCCGCAAGATCCAAGAAGCCTGCTGCTACGAGCCCACCACCACCAAGAAAACTGCCACTACCACCAACCTCGGTGACTTTGACGAAGATGACTTCAACACCGAGTTCGTCCGCTGCGTCTTGCGCGTCATGCCCGTCAAGAAGTCCGAGGGGGTAGGCGAAAAGACGGTTAGGTTTATCGGGCTGTTTTTACGGCATGCGATTGATAAGGATAACGAGATCACGGGGGAGGCGGATATGGATACTAGTACTATGCCTGAGACGCCTGCCACGAGGCTCACGACGTATCTGATGGTGACTGTCCTGCCGTTGCTGCAGGCCAAGGACAAGTTTGTCAGGTATCGGTCCACCCAGCTGATTTCGCACATCATCAACTCGCTGGATGCGATTGATGATGATTTGTTCCAGAAGCTGAGGTCGGGGTTGCTGAAGCGGATTCGCGACAAGGAGGCCATGGTGCGGGTGCAGGCTGTGCTGGGGCTGGGGAGACTGGCTGGGAATGAGGTCGAGGCGGAGGAGGACTCGGATGATAGCGAGGGTGGTGGTACGGGCAATGGCCTCCTGGATAAGTTGCTGGAGGTTCTGCAGAATGATCCCAGCGCTGATGTCAGGAGGTCACTTTTGGTGAATTTGCCTATTCTGCCAAAGACTCTGCCTTTTCTGCTGGAAAGGGCGAGGGATCAGGATGCGGCGACGCGTAGGTCGGTGTACTCGCGGCTGCTCCCTGCGTTGGGTGATTTTAGGCACTTGTCACTTTCTATGAGAGAAAAGCTGCTTCGCTGGGGCTTGCGCGATAGGGATGAGAATGTCCGTAAGGCGGCCGGCCGTCTGTTCCGTGAGCGTTGGATTGAGGATTGCGCGGGGACACCACCTCCTGCCGAGACTGGTCAGCCAGCTGAGGTATCACCTCCCAACCTCGAAGCACTGCTCGAGTTGCTGGAGCGTATCGATGTTATCAACTCTGGCGGTGAAAATGGAATCGGTCTCGAAGCCATGAGAGGCTTCTGGGAGGGCCGCCCAGACTACAGAGAAGCCATGGTTTTTGACGACACCTTCTTCGAGACGCTCAGCGCCGAGTCTGTTTTTGTCTGCCGCACCTTCAATGACTTTTGCCGCAGCGAAGGCAACGGCAAGTTCGAGCAACTTGTCGAGGAGAAGCTCCCCGAAGTCACCAAGGTAGCCTTCTACCTCGAGCGCTACATCAAGGTCCTGATCGACGCCATCAAGCGTGCCGAAGAGCAGGAAGACCTGGAGGAAGAGGAGGAGGAAGACACAGTGGAGCAGGAGTTTATAGTAGAACAGCTCCTGCACATCGCCCTCACGCTCGACTACTCTGACGAAGTCGGTCGTCGCAAGATGTTCTCCCTCCTCCGTCAGACCCTCTCCATCCCTGAACTTCCGGACGAAGTCACCAAACTGACCGTCAACGTCCTCCGCGACATTTGCGCCCCCGATGCTGCGGGCGAAAAAGAATTCTGCTCTATTGTCCTTGAAGCCGTCGCCGACGTGCACGACACCATTGTCGACGAGCCGCCCGCGAACGAAAACGATAACGACGATGAGTCGTTCCACTCGGCCCAGTCAGAAGTCTCCACCCCCGACGGCGACACCACCCCGACCAAATCGTCCAAGAACAAGAACGTCCCTGAGCTGTCAGAGGAGGAGGCGGCCAAGAAGGCGATCAAGGAGATCATGATCAACATGAAGTGCCTGCATATCGTGCAGTGCATGCTGGCCAATGTTACCGGAGACCTCCAGCAGAACGACCACTTGGTCTCGATGCTTAACAATCTTGTCGTACCAGCCGTTCGCTCGCACGAGGCGCCCGTGAGGGAGAGGGGTCTGGTCTGTCTGGGGTTGTGCTCCTTGTTGGATCGGTCGCTGGCGGAGGAGAACTTGACGTTGTTTATGCATTTTTTCAGCAAGGGGCACACGGCGTTGCAGATCACGGCGTTGAACATCCTGACGGATATTTTGAACGTGCATGGGTCGCAGCTTTTGTCGAGCAACCCGACGCTGTTGAAGGTTTATATCAAGGCGCTGAGGTCGGGGGCGAGGCACCCAGAGGTGCAGGCTTCTGCTACGGTGGCGGTGTCGAAGCTGCTGCTTGGGAGGGTGATTTCCGATCATGACTTTTCTGCGGAATTGCTCAAGACGTTGGTGGTGGCGTATTTTGAGCCGGCGAGCAGTGATAACCAGTCTGTTAGGCAGGCGCTGAATTACTTCTTGCCGGTGTTTTGCTACAGCCGGGCGGAGAACCAGGACTTGATGAGGGTTGTGGCGCTGGATGCGCTGCATACGTTGTATAATGTGAGGGAGGGGCTGGAGGATGACGATGCGGATGTGGATGAGGAGATGGTGAGTTTGGCGACGATTGGGGCTTGTTTGGTGGATTGGACGGATCCGAGAAAGTGTTATTACCCGGGCAAGGAGGAGGGGGTGGAAGGGGAGAGGAAGAATGTCAATGCGGATGTGCATTTGGAGTTTGCGAGGGGGATTTTGGAGAGGTTGTCTGGGAGTGTGCCGAGTAAGTTTTTGATCTGTTCTCCTTTCACTCCGGCGATGTGGGTGTGTGGAGAGTGCTAACAAAAGAAACAGGAGAAGAAAAGAAGATTGTTGCTGCGCTGCTTGGGAAGTTGTATGTCTCCCCTGCTTCCAGCGAGGAGCTTACCAGAGACATCTACGCTCTCGTCTGCGAGGCTGTGGAGAACGGTCTTTTGACCGACGCGACGAGTCGAAATTCCTTGTACAAGTTACATGTTGGGTTGGGCAAGATTGTCAACCAGCTTGATGCTGCTGCTGTTGCGGCGCAGATGAACTCGGCCGAGGGGCAGGTGCAGAGGTACAGGAGGAGTGTTAGCAGGGCTAGTTCTGTTGGGCTGGGGAGTGTGGCTGGCGGAGCTGGTGGTGCTGGAAATAACGCTGGCAGGGAGGGCTCGGTTGTTTCTTCCAGGGCCGGGAGCGTCATCAAGGAGGAGGATGAAGAGGAGGATGAGGCAACGGTTGTGTTGAGCAGGACCGAGCCGGTGATGAAGAGTATCGAGGAGGAGGATGCGGAGGAGGATGGAGAGGGGGATGACAAGAGTTTGGTCAGTGAGTTGTTGGATGAGGATGAGGAGGATGAGGGGGAAGATACTTTGTAAATGGGGATGATGGTGTTTGAGAGTGGTGTCGGCATGAACATATGGGACGGTGGGCTGGAAAGGGTAGCATGACTGGTTGGGCTGTTTGCTTTGCTTTATCTCTCTCTGTTATGAATAGGATTTGAAGATGGATATTATGTGTTGAAAGGCATCTTGCACTATGGGACATACAAGGAACTCTTTCTTGGGATGGGAAGGGAATGATGACTCGCTTGGACTAGATTGGTTCAGGCTGCAACAGCATTTAGCTTCACACCGAGCGAAGTCTCCAACAATCAATACGGTGAGATGGCCGAGCGGTCTAAGGCGCCACGTTAAGGTCTTCCTTAATCAACATCTTGTACAAGATTCCGTGGTCCGAAAGGGCGTGGGTTCGAATCCCACTCTCATCATACATTTTTGCGGTTTTTTGCATTCCACACTTCATGCGACCCTTGAGAGTGTCAAGATGATGGTGACGGATGCCAGGAACCCTGGTTTCATGATACAGCAGTGCGAAGATTGGAAATTTGAATTTGACAGCTCGGCTGATGTTGAGAGCAAGGGGCGCCCTGAAGCTAATTGCTGAAAGCTAGAGAGAGACAGAGCTCGCTGAGGGCTTATTACAGTTGCATCAAGCTTTTCCATTCCCTCGACTCACATGCTGAGCTTTTTTTTTTTTCTCTCAGTCATCGGTACGTACTCCTTCCCCATCCGCTGGTTGGACGGGAATTGGCCAATCAGCGGTGCCCTGTCGATAACAACCTAGCGCGGGGGGAGGGGTAAAATTTCTCTGCCCCGGATTTTCATTTTGACAGAAATGGAGGGGCAATCCGAGAGAGAGCGCCGGGTCAGGGACGACTCACTTTGCTCCCGTCACGACAGTGCGACAGCCGTGACAACCACCCCAAATACAACTCAAAATGTCGTCTCTTCGGATCCTGCTGGTCGGCAACGGTGGCCGTGAGCACGCTCTTGCCTGGAAGCTCTCCCAATCGCCATATGTGGAGTCCATCATTGCTGTTCCTGGCAACGGCGGCACCGCGGGGTTGCCCAAGGTGACTAACACCACCGCCGTTAAGCCCAACGACTACCCCGGCCTCGTCGAGTTTGCGAAGAAGAACAGCATCAACCTCGTCGTCCCTGGCCCGGAGGCGCCCCTTGTCGATGGCATCGAGGGCTACTTCCGCGAGGCCGGCATCCCCGTCTTTGGCCCCTCCAAGGAGGCCGCGCGCATGGAGGGCAGCAAGACCTTCTCCAAGGACTTTATGAAGAAGCACAACATCCCGACTGCCGCCTACGAGAACTTTTCCGACTACGAAAAGGCCAGCGAGTATCTCAAGACGGTCAAGCACAATGTCGTCATCAAGGCCACTGGTTTGGCTGCTGGCAAGGGTGTTATTCTTCCCCAGACTCTGGAGGAGGCTCAGCAGGGGTTGAAGGAGATCATGCAGGACAAGGCATTCGGGGATGCCGGTAACGAGGTCGTCATTGAGGAGTTCTTGGTTGGTGATGAGCTGAGCATTCTGTCTTTCTGCGACGGCACCACCATCAAGTCCCTGCCTGCCGCCCAGGACCACAAGCGAATTGGCGATGGCGACACGGGGCTGAACACTGGCGGCATGGGATGCTATGCGCCCACCAAGCTCGCCACCCCCGAGCTCCTTGCTCGTGTTGAGCGCGAGATTCTTCAGCCTACCATTGATGGTATGCGCAAGGATGGCTTCCCCTTCAAGGGCTGCCTCTTTACCGGCCTCATGATTGCCCCTGACGGCACCCCCAAGGTGCTCGAGTACAACGTCCGCTTTGGCGACCCGGAGACCCAGACGGTTCTGCCATTGCTCGAGTCCGATCTTGCCAAGATCATGTACGCCTGCGCTGGCCCTATCCCCTACCTCGAGGATGTCCCCGTCAAGGTGTCCAACAAGTTTTCCACCACCGTGGTGGTTGCCGCCCCTGGCTACCCTGAGTCGTATCCCAAGAACATCCCCATGCAGGTCTCAGCTGCTCCCCAAGATATCACCATCTTCCACGCTGGTACCAAGCTCACTGGTGATGCTTTGGCCACGGATGGTGGTCGTGTCATTGCTTCCAACGCTGTTGGGGAGTCTCTCCGCGCCGCTGTCGACAAGGCGTATGAGGGCGTCAAGCTCATCAATTTCGACGGCATGTACTACCGCAAGGACATTGCCCACCGCGCCTTCCGTGAGGCAGAGGCTTCTGGCAAGCTCACTTACGCCCAAGCTGGCGTCAGCATTGACGCTGGTAACGAGCTCGTAGATCGTATCAAGGCTGCCGTAGCCACCACCCGCCGTCCTGGCGCCGACGCTGTGATCGGTGGCTTCGGTGGCGAGGTCGATCTCTCCCAGGCCGGTTTCCCCGGCGCGCCCATCGTTGTGGGTGCCATTGACGGTGTTGGCACCAAGCTCATCATTGCTCAGAAGATGAACAAGCACGACACAGTTGGTATCGATCTCGTCGCCATGAACGTCAACGACCTTGTCGTCCAGGGTGCCGAGCCCTTCATGTTCCTCGATTACTACGGTTGCAGCCGCCTCGATGTCTCTGTTGCTGCTTCTTTTGTTGAGGGTGTCGCCAAGGGCTGCCTTGAGTCTGGCTGCGCCCTTGTTGGAGGTGAAACGGCTGAGATGCCTGACCTCTACACTGGCGATGACTACGATGCTGCTGGTGCCGCCATTGGTGTCATGAAGGCTGAGCAGCGCCTCCCTCGCAAGGACGCCATGACTGAAGGCGATGTCCTCATCGGTCTCACTTCCTCCGGTGTTCACTCCAACGGTTTCTCCCTTGTCCGCAAGGTCGTCCAGAAGCGCGGCCTCGACTACACAGATGCTTGCCCATGGGATAGCTCAAAGACCCTCGGCGAGGCGCTTTTGACCCCCACAAAGATCTATGTCAAGCCTTTGCTCAAGGTCCTGGGTTCTGAGCCCGGTGCCACAGCTGTCAAGGGTATGGCCCATATCACTGGTGGTGGTCTGACTGAGAACGTGCCTCGCATGTTGCCCAAGCACCTCTCTGCTGAGATTGACGTTGCCGCCTGGGAACTGCCACCTGTGTTCAAGTGGCTTGCTGAGAGTGTTGAGCCTGCCGAGATGGGCAGGACATTCAACACTGGTATCGGCATGGTTGTTGCTGTTGCCGCTGATGGTGTTGAGGGTGTTATCAAGGGTCTGGAGGAGGCTGGTGAGAAGGTCTTCACATTGGGTAAGCTGACCAAGAGGCCGGAGGGTGGTAATGGGTGTGAGTTGAGGAATTTGGAGAGCTGGGCTTGAGTAAGTCATGGGAAAGAAAATGACGATAGAATAAAAACACGTAAAATAATGATTATGGGTCAGGATCAAAAATGTAGATAGGGAGAGGTAATTACGAATTTCAAGAGGCACTGGGAGGGCTTTGCTTTTACGATTTGACAGTTGCATCGTGGACTGGTGTTGATGATAGTACGGTTTTCGGAGCAATCATTCTCTTGCCTACGCCACAACAGCCACCTGGCAGGTGAATAAACAAGTCACTGCTGCCCCTAAGCCACCACCACTCAGCATTAACGCAGGCTTTTTTTTTTTTTTTTTTGCTCGAAGTTTAAATGAGCACGTCTCGTTGACTAGCTGCTGGTTTGGAAAGCTCTTTCTTCACCCCGTTCTAGTGTCTTCAGCCCCATCACCACACTGCAGGTCGGCAACGAGTAATACCTATCAACTTATAAATTCTAGGATGAGATATGAGATATCATCTATCTTGAGAGGACTGTGTTGACTATCTTGAAGAGTACCTATCTTGATTCATGAAAGGCATGTTTACTATCTTGAAAAGTATGTTGACGACCTGATCATGTCAGGTATGCTGGTTACCTCATCTTTTGACGCGTAGTTTAGGGGGTTATGGTCGATGGCTGGTGAACAACAAAAATGCGGGTCAGAGGTTGCTCCCATAGCGAACAAGTGCTCCTTCTCCTTGAAGCTTTGATCTCTCCTTGTGGATAATGGAATAAGGTGGAAGTCTCGTAGCCAACCGCTCAGGTGAATCAAACTATATTCACCCAGGCAGGGTTTTGAGCATCGCCCCGCCCACTACAGTTTGCCCTCGAGCAAATTAAGCCACGGCTTAAAGAGCGGCTTGAAAAGTGAGAGGGCCCCATTTACTTTTCCTTCCAACTCCAACCAAAGAACGATTCGAAAAGAGAGAGGCCTCCCCTCCGTTTCTTGACTTCCATCCTCAAATCCCACCAAGCAACACCACCAGAGGTATGTATCACATACAATCTCGCCCCAAAACCCTCTTCTAATCTCGCCCCAAAAATCTCTTCTAATCTCGCCCCAAAACCCTCTTCTAATCGCGCCCCAGACCCCTTTATCGCAGCTCCGAACGTTTTATATAGCCTCGAAACGTCCCTCCAGTCGCAACTACGATCGTTTCATCGGACCTCCGAACGGTTTATCGCGCCTCGAAGCTCTGCACCATGGCCACGACATGGCCGTACTGGAATCGCCTGTCGGTGGAAACACGTCAAATGGTATTGGAATGGCTAGATGTGGTGACCCCTTCTGAGCCGACCATAACAGCCGACTATGTGAACTCCCCCGGTTGGCGCGTCGTCCGCCCTGCGAAACACAGATCCGGCTACTCAGCCGTCAATAGAGAATTCCAGCATTTCTTCGAAGGGGTTAACTTCGCCTATCTCGAGCTCTCGCAAAACGATGTCCAAGAGTTTGGGCGTATTACAGCCGGCCAAAATATCTACCGTCTAAACTATGTCCGTCGACTTTGGCTTCGAGTGATTCTTCCCACCTACGACTGCGACGCTTGCCAGAAACCAGAAGATTCCCTCACCAGAGCCAACAATAATGCCGTTTTTACCAGAGCTTTAGTCTTACTGCTCGACATTCTGTCTCGATGGAAGAAGAAGGATATGCTTCAGCCACAGCAGGTCTCCAAGGGCATGATCCTGGAGCTTAGTGCTCAATCACCAAGCGATGCGCAGCACTCTTTCCTGCGGTGTTTTCATTTGCGGGAATCTTACCCGTACAAGGTATCACCGGATGGGTTAAAGCTCCGAAAACGGTTCAAAGACTGGTTTTATTTCATGGACAGGAGCCTCGTCGTTGGGAGAAAGAATGATGAGTTTCATCACCTGGAAGGGGGAATCCCAAACAGAAGTCTTCCCAATGGAGCAAAAGCACGGTTGCATGGGACTCCTCTGGAGCTCAACTACAGAAATTCCCCCCTTGATCATAAACGTCGCACACGCAACAAACTTCCGACAGTCGAGCTCGTCACTGGTCTTTCTTTTCGCCGCCAGTTTTTTCGAACACTGGCACCGTCCATGGTCAGGAAACTCATGGAAGGCTTGGTTTGTCTTCAAGACTTTCGGTACGAATTCTGGCTTCCCAGTCCCTCCTGGCAGGTATCAGATGTATACTTTAGAGCAGGTAGGTCCTTTTAAACTGCTTTGATCGCTAATACTACGTGGTTGATGAACTAACTGGAGGTCGATCACAGAACTGAAAACACTGCTTCGCTCTGGACTTCCCACCACGCTCAGGCGGCTTAGTCTATTCCGGGATTTCGATCACAGGTTTACGGTACAGCAGTTTAATAAACCTGCCCCGCCGACTCGCAAATGCGACAGCCTTGCTTTGGCCGAGGCAAGTCACCAGCTAGAAGTACTGTCCAGCTCCTGGATTACAGATGCGGCAGACTTCTTCGCAGCACCCAAAAGGGAATCGAGCCCATGGCCATTCCTCCGACATCTCGCCTTGACAACAAGTTATCTTCATCCCGAAAGACCGCACGATTTGATGAATTCGGTGATTGGTCTAGCAGCCGTTGCAGCGTCGCAGATGCCAAACCTGGAAAAGATGGAGATTTGGAGCTGTGGAGGGTGGCGTAACTGCCTGGGTCATGCGTGTATTTTCCGCTACGGCTTCAATGAGGTAGACGGGTCTGTTATCACTTGGTCGAGCACCTGGCCGGATGAGCGCGAACTTGTTTTCAGTAAAGCGGTCATCAGGGCGTGGAAGGCAGTCGCGGAAGGCAGAAAGGGGGGGCGTCCTCTGAGGGTGGAGAGGAGGCCTTTGGTTGATGTCAATATCGAGTCATGTTTCAACCAGTGGCAATTTCATGCGGCTGTTATTCCCAGACTTGAGCTTAAGAAGGAGGTTCTGGAAGGGCTGTCTCGGTTCCAACTGGCTACAGAGCTTAAGAGTCCATTGTGGAATTTACGTTGGGTAACTTGAGAGCCTCAGGTGCTTCAGTAGCCGCTATCCTCTAAGTCCACTCGACGACACGATACAGTGAGAGAGATAGGAATACAGTGGGGGCTAATCGAGGTGAATCAGGATTAGCAAAGAGGGAAAGGGACAAAGTTCTGTTGCAATTTCCGTTTCGGGTCCAACCAACCCCCTTGGATAGATACTTTCATGTTCCTCGCCTTGTTTTGCAATGGAAAACATAGACGGCACTTTACAAATATCAGCTGGATCAATTAGACTGTTCCTAGATATTTAGCGAATCATATGATAGGGATCACCGTAGCAACCATTTTTGACAATGAAAAGGGGACTTTGTTTACATCCAGGGGGGCTCTCTGCACACAACTGCTGCGTCCTTCCGGTTTGGCATCGACTTCGTCAGTAAACTCCTGCACTGTCATTGATCGGAGTCTCGTTCTTTCCGCAATCGCATCGGCCATTTTGCACGCAGTTACATCCTCGGGCAGGACTCGTGTTTCCCGGGCCACGTTGCGGAGACGGTTGGCACCAGCCATCCACCAGAATTCGCACCCAGCCTTCCCCATCATTGCGCAACCTACTACTCAATGTCAGATACGTTACCGGATGAAGCTGACCAACAATGTCCCTGTCGCACGACTGCTTTAGTTTTGCTTGAAGCCAAGAACGATACCCTCAAGAACCGAAGGTCCCCCTTCGTACTCGATGTCGCCGTTGCCTTGCCGCGAGCCTTTCCAACTGACAACACTCTGTACCTTCTCAACCACTCGTCTTCTTTGGAATGACGTGGCTGGTTCCCTGAAGCTGGTAGGTATTTATCTCCCCCAGTTCTTCCAGCTCCTGTGCACTTCTGTTTTCTCTTTAAGCGCCCAATAATAATAATAATAATAATAATAATGATAACAACAGCAACAACAGCAATAACAGCAGCAGCAACAACAATAGCAGCAGCAGTAACAACAGCAGTAACAGCCAGCGGTGGCCTCGTCCCCGCTCTCCTCTCTCCCGGACTCCCCGGTGTTACTGGCCGTCGTTGCCGCTGCCACTACCGCTGCCACCCCCACCCCCGAAGCCCCCACCCCTGCTCCGGCTACCCCAGCCCCAGCCAGCCCTAGACCCGGTGCCCGGGCGCCGCTGCCACCGCTTGCCGCCTGCTACCGCTTGCCGCCGCTGCCGCCTGCTACCGCTTGCTACCGCTTGCTACCGCTTGCTACCGCTTGCTACCGCTTGCTACCACCGCTTGCTACCGCTTGCCGCCGCTGCCGCCTGCCACCGCTGCCGCCGCTTGCTACCGCTTGCTACCGCTTGCTACCGCTTGCTACCGCTGGCTACCACCGCTTGCTGCCGCTGCTGCCACTGCCGCCGGCCCCAAGAAGAAAAAGAAGAAGCAGACCAAGGCAGTCGCTACCAACCCCACTCCTGCCGTCAGATTCCCCGCTCAGAGCGACCCTGCGGCGGATTACCTCCGTAAGTTCTTCTGTCCCAGCCTCCTGTCACTTACTTCCATCGTTAGTTTGGCTCTAACATGTGCAAATAGGAAGTGACGAGTATAAGCTGGTGGACAAGCCGGCGCAGGACGCGCGGGACAGGCGTGTGGCGTACGCAGGAGGAGGAGGAGGTTGAGCGGAAGAGAGGTAGGTATGAGGAGACAGGGTTAGGGTATGGGGAGGTGGAGGGTTATGGGAATGATACGGGGGGGGAGGACGGGGGTGCTGGTGAAAGGGGGGGATGGGGATTTTGAGAGCTTGGCCGCGGATGACAATGCCCTTAATAGGGCCGCAAACAAGTAGTTCTTTTTTTTTGGTTGGTTTTTTTGGGGTGGTTTTTTCGGTTGGTTTTGGGTTGGTTTTTTTAGGTGATTCGCCCGATTGGCAAGGGGGCTTGGCCCCAATATCATTAACCTTTGTTCATGGTTACACTTCATCTCCAATGGTGTCGCTGTGTGTGACGTGTTTGTTGGATTTGGAACCGGATGGGGCTTGGAAGCTGCTCGTCCTTGGGATAAGGTAGGAAATATTCAAAAGGGTGTACAGTACGGTCGACAGGGCTACGGTCGACAGGGCTACGGTCGAAAGGGCTACGGTCGAGGCGGTACCGCTGAAGGAAGTATCATCGAAGAAGCATTGTCGAAGGAGCATCAGCGGATGGACATCGTCGAAGGGGGTTTAATCGGAGGGGGCATGGTCGAGGAGGCAGGCAGGGGACGTTCGACGCAGGAACAGCGATAGATCTAAGATTTCGCTCCCTATCGTCATCATGTTTCGCCGCCACAGAAGTTTGGGACAAGAGGAGATTGCAATGTCCACTGTCAACCAGAAGACGGGACAGGTGATCTGAGTGGTAGCTAAGTCTTGTCATCATTTGTCATGGTGGTTGGCAATGATATTACCAAGAAAGTGTTCAAGGTTTCGCAAACAAGCTTCATCGAACAATAACAGCAACACCAACAACACCACGAACACTACACCTGTTCACTGAACGCCTCCCTTTGTTTTGAATACGCCGTCAGCCTCCTAGCGAGTTTTAGAAAGTCATCTCCAGTTCTTTTCAGGCCTTCCACCTACATCCATCCCATCCCCGCGGAGCTTGTTGTCAGACTACACCAGGAACATGAGTTTTCTTTGGGTTGGGGGCACAACCGATGTCATCAGTCTGAAGACTGAGGTGGTTCGGCAATCTTTTAGATTAGATGTTGGGTGGTATCAACCCTTGTATGAGCGAGAGCCCGAACATTATAGCGAGCTATTGAGGCTGGAATGAGACTACATCATAGGCCATGATGAATGCAACGTCTATCGATTTGCGATAACCAATGACTGGAAGGGAGTACACATTCTCCGATATGCAAACCATTTGGATGGGTGGATGGATGGCTGCAGAGACCTGTTGTCAAAACTTGACAAATACGAGGGAGGGGCCGGCTCGAACGGAATAATAATGAGGCTCACCACCGTCGCCTTGCGTGCCTGGGTCTGTTGATTTTCAAGAAATACCGGTTTTGCTGCGAGTGTGTGTGGGCCGGAAGATACATGAACGGTTGGCGTTGACAGCCGTTGGAAATCTTGCATCATGAATCATGATTCGACCGGAGGTAGCATTGGCGAACATGTGCCTCAGAATCACGTATAAAATCCTGAAAGGTTTCTTGTCACGCCCATTGTGGAGACCTGCTGGAGGAGGAGAGGAGGTGCAAAAAATAACCCGATACTGTCAGAGAGAAACAAGAGAGGTCGGATGAAGTGGTCGGCTGGCAGGCTGGGCACATGTTGTTGATGTTGGGTCTCACAAAGTTGTTCTGACGTTGCATTGAACGGAAAGCTTGGACCAACCGGTTGTGGAGTGGCTTGGTGGCTGGGTGGCTGGGCACCTGGGGAAGTGGCTGAGATCAGATTATCGTGAAGAGAGGCTGGTGGAGGTGTGGGTCTATTGCTGTCCCCCAACTTTCTGGTAGCCTTCTGGAACTTGCAGCTTTCTCCATGTCTCAACGGATTACCTATTTCGAGCTACTCACACTTCACCGGAGACACGTGAAGCGGCCAGCACATTCTCCCCACGATACCACAACACTCCTCACTCACCTTACCTGTGGTGGAACGACAGCATGCTCGTGAAACCTTTCACCACCAGGTCGCTGGAACCATCACCCTTGGGGGGCAAGAGAAACAACTGAAAGGTAGGGTGGCCCCCGTCTAGGTATCCTTCTTCTTCCCGCGCCGACTCAACTGGCCTCGAGCTCCAAGAGCACGCTTGGTCTCGTTGCCAGGCTGGTCGTGGCTATTTGGCCGCCTAACATCGCAGCTCTCCATGTTAGTTTCTTCGCTGGCACCTGTCGACGATGGCCGAGCCTGAGATGAGCAGAGGTGGACTGACTTCGTCAATCAACACCCGCAATATCTGTCTCTCGTTCTAATCACGGAGTGGTCCGACGAACACGCCTCTTCGCTTGGGGCTCGAGATACGACGTGGGGACTCACCTTGCATATGCACCCAGGAAGCCTAGCCAATTGCTTGCAAGTTGGGGAGGGCAGATGTCGTTACCTTGGCAGCGGTGGACTGTGGGAGACACGATGCAGTGGAAACTTCGAGTCGACGAGTCTTGTCCTTGATTTTGTTGTCTGATATGCAGTATTCGGACATCTCGCAAAAACCATCTGACAAAGCAGCAGCAAACATCCACAAGTGAGCCCTCCCGAGGGCATACAAAGCCATTGTGCTGCAAGTCGTCGCGTCCTGGACACAATAAACTCGGATCCGACTTACACAAGGCGGGATGTGCTCTGTGACAGCTCTCAGGTCCAGGTCCCATCCAGGTCCAGCCCCGCCCACGCGATCGGGATCTGTTGACTGGGGTTGGCCCCACGGTCCAATGGCGTGCCGTTGTCACCCCGGTGCCGGTGAGCCAGCCGAGCCAGTGTCGTGGTGTTTCCTGGAATGACGCCATGAACACCTCTCGCCCCTCGGTACGAAAAAGCTCGACATTTGACAGCCACCAAGAGGGAAAGAGGGTTGGTCGCATTAATATCGCGCATGAGCTGTGAATTACGTGTGGGAGAGCGAGCTGTCTCCACGTCAACTTGTCGAACCTGCAGATCGAGGAGCTGCCCGCACTAGCCCCTCCCAACACGAGCAGAGAAGGCGGCATGCTTTTGGAGAAGCAGGATCAAGCACACACCTGATCGACAAGCATCCGGCCGGGCAACAAATCAGCCAGCGAGCGGTCAGCCACGACAAGTACTGTACAGTATGTACATGTCTGCACTACAGAACGGTAAAAGTCAACGAGGGCAACTGGTCCGTCCCTCCCTCTGCCCTGGTCAGCTCGGTGCGCGGTCGAATGTCCCGCACTTTGTGCTATCAGATACCGGTTGTCCATCACCGCCCTTCCAGCATCGAGATGCAGGGCTCTGCACTACAGACTGGGCATGCAAGAGCATGTGCTGCAGACAACCACCCTAGACACGATTCTTGACAACGAGAGCTGAGGGGCACATAACCTCGTCCCAGATGTTGCAGAAGCTTCCTCGTCCAGCATCAATAGTTCCAAAAGAGATGTGTTGTTTCCCAGATTAGACACAGCTTCGCCCGAATCGGTCAACTGTCGGCCCGGTCGACAGCGAGGTCTGGTCGTGGCCGGAAACACGTCAAGCCAAGGCCAAGAAGACCAAGAAGAGCGCCAAGTCTGGACGCAGGGGCTTGGCGAGCTACCGTCATCGCCCTGAGGGGAAACGATGTCATTGGCAGGGGTCGAGATCGTCTCAAGAAACCCACAGAGAACGGACGGCGGAGCTCCCACGGCTCTCACGCTTCGATCTGGTCAGGGGTCAGCCACAACCCCTGCCGTTACTAGTCCCGTCTACCCCCCAACGTCAACCGCCTTGCCGGCCACTCCCAGACTTACACCACCCGCTACCACGCTAAGCCGAGCACAGCAGAGCACAGCACCCTCGCTTCTGTTTCTCACGCAAAGAGTTGGGCCTCGTTGGGGACCCAGACCCTAAAAGGACGATAACATTATGAATAAGCACATAATTATGGCAAAGCTGTGGAATTCCCAAAGGCTGTAAGCTGCCGTGCCGCTGCAGCTCTACCTTCTGAAACAACCACAAGTGCAGTTTTCTTCTTTTCTCCCTATGCTTGCCTGAGGCTCTACCGTAATCGAGAACCAGCATAGCGGGCACCCGTTGCGGCCGCCTCTTTCCGTTGGTTTCTCGAGTCAGCCAAAATCGGGTTTTTTTCTTCTTTTTTTCCGCGATTTACTTTTTTTCTCTCTGGTGGGCTGGTACGGGGGTTGGCACAGACACAAGCACTGCACATGCAGCACAAGCACCTGCGTGCGACTTTGGTACTTGGGTACATCTGTCAAGTTGAAAGCTTGCTGCTAGCCTCCTCCTGGACTGAGCGGTCTCTTACTGCATGACCCAGCAAGTGGCCTTACTGGCCAACCAGAGCTGTGGTGGGTGTTCAGGTACTTCGACTTCAGTATCACAACTAGGGCGGAAGTGCGGGCATCTGCCCAACCTCACAGTTCTCCACTCTCCATCCTCCATGGCCGGTACCACGCAGTCCCAGTGGGCTTGTCTCAAGCGTCTTGTTGGACAGCAGCAGGATGTCATGGCATCTCCGCCGTCCCTCGCTCCCATGCTACCCCCTCAACCGGGGTGTTGCCCTCGTTGTGTATAAACATCCTGCCTCCCGGTGTCCCTCATGCTTCCTTCTCTACCTCCATCACCAGCCTCCTCACAGTCACTCGTGATAACCAACCGGCTTTCTCTTGGGTTCTCCTTGTCATCAAGTAACTCGTTCGCTAAGGTTACTTATAAGACCCTCGTTGCTTTCGTCTTCCACGACCTTCGCTACAAGCCAATTCACTCGCCGTTGATATCCCCACTCACTCAGTCAAAATGAGAGCAGCCCTTTCCCTCCTCGCCCTCGCGGCCACCACCCTGGGCGCCAACATTCCCCGCGGTAAGAAGTGGTCGACTGTGGTTACCGAGGTTGTCGTGACCTACACTACCGTCTGCCCCGTCACCGAGACCTACACCAAGCCCGGCCACACTTACACTACAACCTACACCACCACCAGCACTGTCAAGACCGTCAAGCCCACGACAATTGTGGTTACCGAGACTGGCCCTGCCGTGACCAAGACTGCCGATGAGGTTGTCTACACCACCCTCACCTCGCTCTGCCCTGTCACTGAGACCACTGTCGTCGATGGCTCTACTGTCGAGGTTACCTGGACCTCCACTTCCACCATCATCAAGGTTGCTCCCACCGAGGTTGTTGTTACCCAGACTGCTCCTCCGGTGACCAAGACTAACGCTGCTGTCGTTGTCACCACTCTCACTGAGCTCTGCCCCGTCACCGAGACCACTGTTGTCGATGGCTCCACCATCGAGATCACCTGGACCTCGACTTCAACCATCGTCACCAAGGTTGCTCAGACTGAGACTGTCTACACCACATCCCTGGTCACCGAGTATGAGACTACCGATGTCTACGAGACTGTCACCTGCCCCGAGACCACCTACACCACTGTCATCGAGGGCGAGACTATCAAGGTCACCAAGACCAACACGTAAGCATTCCGCTCCGTTGTTTTCTTTGTTCCACGCTCTAACACATTGCACAGTATCACCAAGGCTGTCACCGATGTTCACTACGTGACTGAGATCATCCCCGTCACCATCACTGAGCAGGTTGATTACGTTGCCACTGTTCCTGTCACTGACCGCAAGACTGTCACCGGCTACTCCACTGTTGTCGTCTCGGCCAGCAACATCATCTACACCTCGGAGCCCCTGCCTCCTACCACCATCATCATCCCCACCTCGGTCACTGCTGCCCCCATTGGTACCCCCGTCCCCAGCAACGGCACCGTCCCTATTCAGACTGCCGGTGCCAACGCCAACAACAAGGCTCCTGCCGCGGCCTTTATTGCTGGTCTCTTTGGTGCTCTTGCCATGCTCTAAGCCTCCAACAACAGGGATTTTTCCTTTTTGGGCTTGACATTTCTTACCGATCCTTTGACTGAGGAGTTGTTCAGTTCTTTTCTTCACTTCACAAGGGTTTCCAAGCGAAGCACCTCTTGCTCGAATCAGCTCACCGGGGCTGTTGATTTGTTCCATTTTTGAGATACCACTTGCGCGGACAGCGAAGAGAACATACCGGATACACTGGACACACCACACGACATGAGCGCATACAAACGCACCACACACATACGGAGCATATTTTGCATAGGAGGGTACACATGGGATCGGATCGGATCGGACATACACACTGCACTGCACTGCGCTGAAAAGGGGTCGGCTTATCGGAGTTCATTGGCTTTTTTGATTTTTTCTACCATCCGAGTTTTGGCGGGATTCTGTGGTGTGGTGCAAGCAGGCGCAAACGCAAGGCAAAGCTGATACCCCTATAACCTGACCTTTCTTCTTCGTAGGAAGGAACAGGCTTGGGGGCGTAATAGCTGGAGAGGGGGTTGATTGGTTGGTCGGGTGAGGAGTGGCGGGAGGGTGGCAACGCACACACACACACATTTTTAATACCTAACTTCTTCGTGTACATAGCCTGCTTTAGTGTAGGCATAGGGATTTAACAAATAGATTTGGGAATATTCACACGACTACTATTGCAGCATGCTTACTGGTGATGCTATCATGGCTGGATCCGTCTACTAATCTCCACACCAATCTGCCCAGGGCAGTTCATAAGGTAGGAGGACTTTGTGAAGACATGAAATTTTTTATTGATGGTCGGTACTGGTCAGCTCCCATGCTCCCCTTCCCTTTGAGCAGACTTCTTTTTTGGTGGGTTGTTTCGTTTCATCCCTTGGATATGCATGTTTTCCCATCTGCAGGAAAGACATCACGGCCCAAGCAAGGGGCAAGAGAAAAGAAAGCTCTTGTACACGTCGTGGACAAAATAACTGGCACTGCAAAGTAGGTAAATCAATAGACCTTAAATTCTAATTAACAGACGTTAAAAGATAGTCAATACGCCTTAAAAAGATAGTCAATAGGCCTTTAAAAGTAATTAAAAGGCCTAATTAATGTTTAAAAGGGTGTAAGTTAATAGTCATTAGACGTTTAGTTGTTTGCAGTACCAATTATTTTTGTCCAGGGCGTGACTATGTATGTATGTTGTACCTGCATACGGCAGAGCAAGCAACACCCTCCATCACAAAACAAGCTGCTACACTGCCGCCGTAGTTTCATACGGTCGACATACATACCCTAGTGCGGGAGGGGGGAGGGGCAAGAAGAAGAAGAAAAAAAGAAACCACATCAGAAACATGACGTATAATTAATATTTTTCCTGGGGAAGAAGATAGTATGATTGGCGGTTTTTTTTTCTGTGGCATATTGTGAACACGAAAAAAACAAAGGACATTACTATAGGGGATAGATAATGCCTTCCAGGATAGCTGAGATGGCTAGTAGTGGTAATGAAGATAGTCAAGAAAGGTTATGTATGATGAGCATGAAAAATAAAATATAAAATAAACCCACCAAAGTGAGAACGTAAACGTCGCTAAATAAGATAGTAGCCCTGTCCACTAATGATAAAAGGCCTTTAAAAATACCCGAAATTTGTTTTTGGGATAGTCCAGGGCAGCTCCATCGTTTCTTTGAGGCCTCGGGGGGGGGGGGGGGGGGGGCCCCAAAAAAGAAAGGGCGTGGGGTTCCGGCGGGAAAAAAATTTAGACTTTCCTGTAGGGGGTTGCAAGGATACACTTTTTAAAAGGAAGAAATGGCGTGAAAA
>JAULSY010000053.1:39190-125329 GCA_030512305.1 Cercophora samala | reverse complement strand
CCCGCGGCCCCGCCCCCCCCCCCCCCCCCCCCCCCCCCCCCCCCCCCCCCCCCCCCCCCCCCCCCCCCCCCCCCCCAAGAAAAGTAAAGAGGAGGAGGTTGACGCGGGAAAAAAAAGTATGACTTCCTGAATGGGGTTGACATGCTTCCAGTTTTTAAAGGAATATATGTCCGTTAAAATGGAAACAAGTCGTGTATGATGAGATAGCCTACCCCGTACTATACCCTGAGATGGTTTTGGGGTAGGAACCTTTTCCTCAAGCTCAACAAATCCGATCCTGTCGTAATAACTCCGCATAGAGTTCAAAAAATGAAAGCGGGTGAACGATATCCTGCCGTAGATCAAGCCCAACGAGGATGGCAGTATTGTTCCTCCATCTATTGTGCCTTCCACCAAGCATCCCGCCAACATACTCCCCCAAGGGCTCTCGTCCTTCAACCGTGAGAGCACGGCGTGCATGGGTCTCCGCAACCTCCTTCCAAGCCTCAATCACGTCCTTGCTCAACACAAGGTCAAGTTCGGCCGGCCAAGAGCTGGACCAAGTGATCTTGGGTCCGGTTTTGTCTTTGAAGCTATAGCGAAAGACACAGGCCTGCGCGAATTCAATCTTCCAGCCCGAACAGTTCCAGATTTCCATGGTCTCCAGCTTCGGCATTCTCATGGCAGCCTCGGCAGCCCGCAGGAGAAGCCTATTCATCCTGACGTGGGAGCTTTCGGGGTGAAGGACCCTTGTTGTCAAAGCGAGAGACTTGAGGTCTGGCCAGTGGTTGATCCACTCGTACTCCCCAGACTCCCCATACTCCCCAGGCAGCTCTTCAGACGTCAGCTCATAATGCCAGCGCTTAAAAAGCGTAAAGTCAAATGGCTCGAAGAAATCCTCGGCATCCGATATCCACGAACTAGCCAAAGTTTCGAGGCCATAACTCCCGATAGCCAGAGCAGCTCCGACAAGTGTAGATGTATCTGGGGGCTTGTGAAAGCAACCCCACCCGTTTACCAAGACGTTGTAGTCCATATACAGAGAAAGCCTTCTCAGGGAACTTCTGGGAACTTGGTATAGAAGGAAGTACCACAGCCCTGTTGAACTTTGCGTCAGTGAAACCAAGATCTCATACAGTGCTAGGAATGAACATACCGACTATCGTGCTAGCATCAGCAGGCCCATTTCCCACGTTGCGGCACCAAAACTCGTGCCTCAAGTTTCGTATGCAAACAAAGCTCTCCTCAAACAGTCTATACAGCACACCTAGGTCTAGAGCTCGATAAAACTGCCGCCGGAAGGTGAGGTTGGTAACAATCTCGCACCGAGGGAGTCTTGACCGCATGCGCCGGCCGCCGCGCAGCGGGCAGTTTCTAAAGTTTAGATCCAACCGCTTCGTGCCCAAAAGTCGCGATCTGGCCTCGTCAGGAACATGTCGGAACATCAGACGTCCGCCCTTGTGGTGGTGAAAGCTGTCGTCAAGATGCCTAATCTCAAACATCTCGTGCCACTGGAAAAACAAGTAGCGGAACCGGTGCCGCAAGGCTTGTTGACCGGCTTGTGGCTTGTAAGGATACACGTCTTTCAGTTGAAACATGTGCTTCCAGACATGCTGCGCGTCACTTGGCGAGTGTGCGCTGAGCTCCAAGTTCATGCCTCCAATAGGGTAATCTTTTCTCTTCCACCGAGACAGGATGTCCAGTAATTGAATAAGAGCCCTCGTGAATGTCGCATTGTTGTTGCCCTGGGTAGCTGAGTCTTCGGCTTTCTGGCAGACGTCGCATCCATAATTGGGCAGAAGCACCCGCAACCACAGGTGGCGAGTGTAGCTCAGCCTGTAGATATTTCGGCCAAATACAACCTGGCCGAACTCGCCAAGGTCGTGCTGTGAGAGCTCCAGTTGGCGGAAGTTGATGGTCTCGAAGAAATCTTGAAACTCTTTGTTGACAGCGGCGTACTTGGAGCGATCCTTTGCAGGCTTGATGATTTGCCAGCCAGGCGAGTGGATGGATCCATATACCGTTGGTTCTGACGGAGTGATTTCCTGAAGTGATTCCATAACCATTCGACGGACTTCCGCTGGCAAACGGGCCCAGTAAGGCCATACGGAGAAGGACATTGCGTATCTAGGCGTCTTTTTCTTTTGGCGACTCAGGGTAGGTTTTGAGTCGGAAAGTTGAATGAGAATCGAATCAGAGAATTTATGGCAAATCTTGGGGAATGTGAAAAACTCTGACAGAATATAGTTTCACTCACCGGAGCGGTTGGCAACGAACCTTCTGATGCTCCCTACAACCGCAACGCCCTCACCGCCACACCGCAAGATAAGAATACCTTAGTGTAACTAGTCTGTAATGTAATATTATTGCTTCAAATGATAATCGATATGCTTTTAAAGACAATAGAAATCGCGCTAAATATAGTTAATAGGTATTAAAAAGACTGTTATAGCCCTTAAAAGATAGTGCGTGCATAGGTGTTGGTATATTTCGATAGGCTTTGTTTGACAGTCTAGAGGAGTTTTAAAAACAACCCCGTGAAATGTGACCATAGATGAAAGGGGCTTAAAATGATGAAGGGGGTTTTAGGATAGTCTATAGGTTAATATCTCGAAAGGTAGATGCAGGAAGAATGTTGGGAGTTGAAGATCTGCAGTAGGTAGAGCTCGAAAGTAAAAACGGTGGAGAGAGAAGTGCTTAATGTAATGCTTTCATTTTCATTGCCATCTCCCACTAATCCAAGCAAAAAAGCAAAATGCGACGCCCCAGACCTACTGCCCTTGACGCATAAGAGATTTTGCGAAAATGTAATGCTACAAGTACATGGATAAACTTCGATATTTCGACGAGCTGTCGCCTTTTTGAGCAAGTCCGTGTATCTGTTCTAAAGAACATCGTCTGTTGTTGTTGTTGTCTTTTTAATGCCTCCCCCCCTCCATCACCCTTCCCAACTTCAAGACTACATTATATACCACCCTCCTTGATTATCTTTCTCTACTCCAAAACCCTCCAGATAGCTTATTTCCTCCCCCTCACCAGCTTAGCCTCCTCCTCACTATCATCGTCCTCATCATCACTAGAAAACTTATCCCCATCCTCACCAACCGCAAAGATCGTCTCCCCATCGAACGAGTCCCTCTCCGGACTGGCCTTCCTCTGCTGCTGCCCTTGCCCAGATGACGAAGAAGCAACGCCACTCTGCTGAGGTGGGTGCAACACTCCGCCAGCCACACTGGCCCCGGCAAACCCTCTCTGCTGTTGCTGACCCTGTTGGTTCTTCCCGATCCTCTGCTCCTCATCCTCGTCATCGCTCTCGTCGGGATTCCCGATATCCAGATTGGCAATCTCAAACGTCCCGTCGTCCTCCTGAGCAATCTCGTCGCTCATGGCGAAGCGCTTGTTGTTCGCCGTTGGCCTCCAGACATAGGCGATCCAGGCCACGTCGGCAAAGTAGACAATATTAAGCCAGCCGTCGAGAATGAACCACCTGCTCTTCCAGTGGAAGGGCACAAAATCCGGGTCGCTGGCCGAGGCAAAGGTGAACGAGTTGAAGAAGAAGAAGGCAAAGATGACAATGATGGAGATCAGTATGCCCCACCAGAGCTTCTTGTACATGGTCTCCTTGACGTGCTGCTTGCGCTCACGGAGATCCTTGAGGGTGAAGTTAAGCGAGTTAAGGGTCCAAACGTAGAAGGCGGTGAGGGTGCCGGCCAGGGGGAAGACGATCAGGAGTACGAATGGGCCTATCTGTGTTAGCTTGAAGTCCAGGAAAAAGAGATAAGAATGTAATCTTACCTGCGTTGTCAGGTGTTATGACCAGACTTGTGACCGCATAAACAATGCCAAAGACAAAGTGCGCAATAGCGAGCCAGCGGACATAGATCATGGTCTTGCCAAGTGTGGGCTTGACAACACCATAGCCCATGCAGACGATCAGGAGCAAGAAGAACGAGAAAGAGTTGCGCGCGGCGTTCAAAACGGCAACCACGACCAGCAGAACCTTGGACCCAAGGTTTGACCCATGTCTGTTGAGGTAATCTGGATCTTGTTAATTGATGAATTCACGAGCACCATCACGGCATGCTTACCATAAAAACCCCACGTCATCAACATCTCAACCACAAGAAAGATGAGGATTGCTGTAATGTAGTTCTGCACAGCCAGAATGTCGGTACGATGTTGATAATAGAGGAAGCCCCAGTACACCAACACCAACGCATAGAGGATCGTTATTCCTCCATAAAACGGCAGCTTCGGGATCTGGGTGGCGGGGAGCTCTCCATATGCGTTTCTGAACTCGACGATAGCCTCGTAATCATTGTCGGTGAACTGATCGGTGATTACGCAGTAATAGCCAGTCTTGGTAATGCGGTATTCGATCGGTTTCGAAGTCTTGAGGTGGACGGCCTTGGTGAGGATCTCATTTTCGGACCTATCGGTAGCGTTTGGCGCAAGAATAAATTGGCCCAGCTGGTCCTCCTTGCAGTATCCCAGCTCGACATCCTTTGACCGGCAGATGGCTTCCCTAGCACCACCCTCTGGTACGACGCCGATGTAATCCGTGTCCTTCCATTCCACAATCAGGAGACTGACGATGGGATCGGGTCCCGAGTCCTTGCCAACGTCGGTGAACTTGACGAGAATAAAGGGGTCGACGGGGCCGCCCCAGGCTTGCTTATCGTACATGCCGGCACATCGTTGCCTGTTTTCGTCTGTCTGGTCCTGTTATCCCGGCGCATTGTTAGCCCCATGGCCGTCGAGATAGCTAGACTGGAAGAGCAAGGTGCTCACCAATGCGATCTCCAAGGCCCTGGCAGTCCATACGGACGCCACCAGCAGGAATAAAGCGGATGACCAACCCCTCATGGTGGGTGGTGATGTCGTGTGTGTCTGGCTGTCGTCGAATACAGCGAGCGTACGTGTCCCGATGTGGTCTAGAAAGTGGAAGGGTCGAATTGCAACATGGATTCGACCGTCTCGCGCTTCAGTGTCTGGTGGCGCGTTCGTCAGGTGAGACGTGGGTTTCGTCCTGATGAGGTTGGTTGAAGTTGGAGATGGGCTACTGCACCGATCACTGTCTGGGGTGCGCTGGTCGACGTTGCGCACCACAAGCTCCCTGCTCCAACGGGCACCCACTGTATGAAACGCAACGGAGCCAATCAGGACACTGTGCCGTGTGAGGCGTCATCGCCAACCGAGAGCTGAGCCCCTATCCCTGTCAGACTTACTCCACTATAGTGTAGGTAATAAATGCCGATAAGATAAGAGGTTGCTCGTGTCTGTCAGCCTTCTGGAACAGTGGAAATCAACAATTGTTTGTTTTGTTGTTCCAATCACCACCCGATTCGAAGCTGTCGCAAAGATGGGCAAGGGAACCGACAAGCTGTACATCACCCACTCCGAGTGGTCATCGGCCGATGCCTACGGCGCCAGTGTTGGCGCAAATGCAGGATCTCGCGCGCAACGAACCGGAGCCCATGCGAGCTTCAAGCGCCTTCCGTTCAACTTTTGCGCCGCCAGTCTCCAGCCCTTCAAGAATCCAGTTTGCACCGCCGACGGCACCATTTTCGATGTCGAAGTCATTAGCGCCTGGCTCGAGAAGAAGGGAACAAATCCAGTCGACGGCAAACCACTTGCCGCCAAGGACCTGATCAAGCTCAATTTTGCGCGCAACGCCGACACCAACGAAAGTAACGACCGCAATGGCCTCCCCACCGACGGCAAAGGCGACTTCATCGACCCCGTCACCTTCAAGGTCTTTACCGATAACACCCACATCGTCGCGATCCGTCACGGCAACTACGCCAACGTCTTCGCCTGGGAAACCGTCGAGCGAATGAACATCAAGGCCAAAATGTGGAGAGACCTCGTCGACGACGCCGAATTCGGTCGCAAAGACATTATTACCCTCCAAGACCCCCAAAACGCCGCCAGCCGCGACCTCAGCCAGTTTAAACACATCCAAGACGGCGAGGAAGCTGCTCTGACGCCTGAGCAGGCTGCAAACCCCAACGAAAGCGGCATCAACATTGATGCCCTAGGTAGAATAGGCGATAAAGTCCTCCGTGCAAAGGAGGCCGTTGCCCGAGCCCGGCAAGCAAGGGAATCCGGAGATATCAACCACACCGTCACATCCAAAACCCTCACCAAAACCACTCCTGCCCCTCGACAATCCCTCATTCAAGAAAAACAAAAACCCTCCAACTCAGCAGTCTACACCACCGGCGCAGCAGCTGCCTCTTTCACCTCCACCGGCCTCACCCCTTCCACCTCTGGATCCCTCGCTCTCCTCTCAGAGGAGGAATACCTTCTCAAACCCCGCCGCCTCAGTAACACCAAACACCCTGCCTACGTCCGCCTTTCCACCACATTGGGGGACATAACCCTCGAGCTTCTCCCTGAATTCGCCCCCAAGGCTGTGTGGAACTTTTTGCGGTTATCACAAAAGGGTTACTACAATAACACCCTCTTCCATCGCAACATCAAAAACTTCATGATCCAAGGCGGCGATCCCACTGGGACCGGCCGGGGTGGGACATCAATCTGGAAGAAGACATTCAACGATGAGCTCGAGGGGCCGCTATGTCATAATGCACGGGGGATTGTGTCGATGGCGAACAAAGGCAAAAACACCAACAGCTCACAGTTTTTTATCACCTACCGGGAAGCGAAACATTTGGACAGGAAGCACACTGTTTTTGGGAGAGTAGTCGATTCGGAGGGGACACTGCAAAAAATGGAAGCGGCGAGGGTAGGCGGTGATAGTAAACCTGTGGAAGACGTCAAAATAAAAGAGGTGGTGGTGCTGGTGGATTGTTTTGAGGAGTTCTTGAAGGAGAAGAAAGAGAAGGAACAAAAAGAGGAGGAGAAGAAGGAGATTGAGAGGACAGGAGGCACGGAGGATGATAGGACTACTTGGACCGGCAAGAGGTTGAGGGGGCAGGGTGGTGGAAATGCTGGTGGGGGGGTTGGAAAATATCTTCAACAAGCACAGAAACAAGGGAGAAAACAGGGGCAGGAAGCAGAAGGGGGGGCGGTTGAGGTTTGGGAGGAGCCAGTGAAAAAGAAGACCAAGATGGGAGGGGGGTTTGGGAATTTTGATGGCTGGTGATGACTAGGGATAGTAATGTCATAGCTTAAAAGTTACGTGCGTATGGAAACACATCCCCTGCCCACCATCAGATAGATATAACAGTCATGATTGGGTTGCCTGTCCCCCTCCACAGTTGTTTATTTTCAAAGAAGCACACAGAGTGTTAAGCTAATTCCGGGACACCTAATCAAAATAGTTTTGCCTTATTCAAAGTATCAATCCATCCAACGTTTTTATCTGTCATTCAACTCCCTCTTGAACAAAACTACAACCCCGGTAAACTCGCCCAGCAATCACCCCGGCAACCACACCCGTCGTCCCCCTTTCCCCCCTTCTCCAAACAAAGCAAAACGAAAAGCTATCCAGACAAACCGTGTTAACTAACCATCAACCCCTCTCATCTTGGACAACCAAAAACAACCCAATCTTCCCATTTCCCGCGCCTCCCTCCACAACCATCTCAGTCATACCAGCTCCCAGAATCCACCATTTTTTCTCAGCTCGAACGTGCGGACGTTTTTGCTGGGGGTGGTAAAGGGCCGGCGGGGATATACCTAAGGTACTGTACCTGGAGAAAATGGGATGCATTGACTGTAACCATGGCCACTAGGCGCCTCCACACGAGTCTACATGTTTATTACAGATAAAAGGTTTCGTATTGGTTTTGTCAAAATCGTCATCCAAGGAGGAGGATTGACTGATGAAAATGCAGGTTGATCATCACTCCTCTCTCGCCGGGAGGGGATTTTCTTTGGATGTTTTTTGGTATAATAGGAACAAGTTGGCAAAAAAAACAAAACAAAAAAAGTGTATAAAGCTTTGATGAAGAGGGGATATGTCCTTCTTGATTGGTAGATGAAGAGGAGGGGGTAGTGAGAAGAGAGTAAGACAGACCTGAACATCGTCATGACGAACCTACCTACCTCCAAGCCGAGAGCTGGGTAGACGGGTGGGCAGGTTAACAGAGTCTCTGCGGTAGCCAAGTCATGATGGGATAGACCGGTTGGGGATTAGATAAAGGATACACTTGGCAACTTTCGAAATAGGGTGTCCGAAATCTGGTTGCGACTAACTAGATGGTAAAGCGGTTGCGATGTTTGTCCGGTGCGGGAGTTCGTGGAGAGGAGAAGGTGGTAGCCATCATCATGTTTCCCTGTTGAAAGTGTGGTTGCTACCAGATAGTGACGAGATGTGCGGTGGCTTCGTTTTATCCTGGCCGTTGAGTTTGAAACTACAGCAATATTTAAGGTGTTTGGCAGCATGACATCTTTCATATGTGGTGGTTCTCGATAACATAATCAACAAGGCTGAGCCGGTGGCTTTTGTCTCGGCCCGCACCTGACAGGTTCCCGGCTCGGCCCATCTGGTTGCGGAGATAGGACCCGCTTCTTTTCTTTGCCCTTGGAAGACTTTCCGTCATAAGGTGGCAGAGAGCGTTCCGAGTTTTCCAGGTGACCCCAAGTCTGGGAGGTGCATCGATGCAGATGTAGATCCCCATCGGCTGCGTCGGGTCAGATGTTCGTTGTTCTCTTGTGCTTTGTTTTCCTCGATGGGTGGCCATTTATTTGAGGCCAGGTCCCTAAAAACATATGTAATGTATATGCTGGGATGTATGTAAAAATGGTCGGACCACTTCCCCGCATTGACATGGTATGTTTAAAACTACAAGACTGTCAGCTGGCGGTGAGCCTCCTTCGGTGTCCCGGAAAGCGTGGAAACGGGGTGAGAAGCTTGTATACATGAAAACGTTGCGGTGACATTTCTTCCGTCCCTTCCAGCAGGCAACGTTGATGTGAGCAGATAATATGCAGACCAGGACATGCAGATATGCTGCCTGCCGCTGCTGTGACCAGACCAGACCTGTGCTCGAGACAGAACCACGCAGCAATAGCTGCTGGTCATGACCGCACATGCTGACAGCGGGGCTATTCTCGGCTGGCTGGTCAAAGTCCCGCAGTAGGTAGGGAAGCGGGTGCGGACGCAGGCTGGGGGGGCATCCCGAACATTGGCGCTACCTGGTCGAGGTACAGCGATACAAGCGACTGCGCAGGTGTCCAGCTGGATAAGGGGAACGACACGCAGGTGAGCCCAAACGGGTAATCCTCCATGGGAAGGGGGAGGGGAGTGCTGGTGCTAGTGCTGGCGACACCACGATGCCGATGCGATGTGATGAACGAGATGGGATGGATGGGGGTGGATGGGGGTAGGTATGTAGTGTAGTGTACTTACTGTACATAGATGGTGGATGGCAAGCGGGGATGTTGCTTTGGTTTGCCGAGGGCCACTTGTTGCAGCACTGTGGTGACGAACCGGATAATTGAACCCCTGTCCTTTGTGTGCTCGTTTTTTTTTTCTTACAGTACCTACGGCACGGACGAGATATCTCACCCAACCCTTGAAGGAAGAGCCACTTGCAGACTTTATGCTGCCTGCAAATGCTTCCGTCAGAGTGGTTTGCCTGGGTTGTGTGTGTGCAACTGACAGCAGCAGTGTGGTGGTATCGTGAGAAGGCAAACTTGTGTTACCCAAACCTCACTCACGCCCCCGGGCCATCTTGTCACAAATTTCCAAGAGCCGGCCTTTGCTGGAAATGGTTGGTCTCTCGGGAAACAAAACGTGTTGCTCGGTGCTGCAGCCACACCTCCCCGGGGCCGCTGCAGGCTACTGCACACGCCCCCTCCTCTGGCCCACTCCCCCACTTTCCTCCTTTCCACTTTCCAGAACGGCACGCTAAGACAGCCTGCGAGTGCACGGTCCCTGACCCACCATGGAGTGGGTCTTCTTGAGCAGGAGCGCCGCATCTGCCCCCGGTCCTGGTCCCCTGCTGGAGGTGGTACTTGACTCCAGCGCTACCGCCGCACGTCGGAAAAGGTATCTTTTTTTCTGTCCTGATTGACCGTCCCAGGTAGATTCCAGCCGCCCCTACGCCCCCCCTCCACTCTGGCGCCTTTCCCTTCCTCTTGCTGCTGCTGCTGCTGCTGCTGCTGCTGCTGCTTGCTGGCTCTTCACCTTCTTTCCATTTCCTTTCCCTGCCTGCTGCACCACTCACCACCTCCACTCACCACCTCCACCAAACACCTGCGTCAAACAAAAACACCATCACCACCGCGCGCCTTGTCGACTTTTTTCTCCTTCCGTCCGACAACGCGCGACGGCCTCATCTACCCTCTTTGAGTGCCCACGGCCCTCCCCGTCGCCCTCGACCGAGCAGCCCGCCGCCGCAATCGGGCGACGTGCACCACCCATCACCCATTCCATTTACACGCCAAGACTTTATCTACTCTACCGAGTAAAATCAAAAATCAACCCAATCCACCCCGACATCATCGTCGCCCACTGCACACAATGTCGATGTATCCCGGCCATCGCGGCATGGGCGTCGCGCCCCCTGCCAACCCCAATGGCAGCCGCCAGAATGAGCTCTTGGAGGGCATCCGCGCCGAGTTTGAGTCGCATCAACGACAGATTGAGGGCTACGAACACCAAAGTAAGTTTCGACAATCACGCTCTGCCACTACCAACCAAATACTAACCACCCATCTTCTGCCAACAGTCCAGGCCCAGGTCCAGGAAATGCAAATGATTCGTGAAAAGGTCTACCAGATGGAGCAGCAACATGTCCAACTGAAGCAAAAGTAAGCTTGAAGCACGCCCTGGAACGAAAACATGACCCTTCTAACAAGGCGTGCGCCTACTCAGATACGAGGATGAAATCAACCTTCTGCGTCGTCAGCTGGAAACCCGCGGCGGTGGCCCCCCGGGACCCATGAACCCGCCTCCACAACACGCCGGCCCTTCCCAGCAGCCCCCTCCCCAGATTGGACCAATGGGGGGAGGTGGTGTCTTCAACGGGATCCTGTCCGGACAGGGCGGGCAGGGTGGCCTGGCTCCTCCTCCTCACCCTCCTCAGGAGCAGCAGCAGCCTCCCCACATGCCTCCCGCACCACCGGGGCTCCAGGGACCCCCTCCCCCTCCTCCCCCGCCGTCTCAGCAGCCCCCTTTCCAGCAACAGTACCAAGGACCAGCACCCGGTGGTTTCCCATCTCAGCCCCCTCAGAGCACTGCTAGCCCCGGCCCCGGCAGCAAGAGAGGACAGCCGATCGGAAGACCCCCTGCCGGCGGTCCCGCCACCCCTCAGATCAACACTCCGGTCCCTTACAACGGCCCCGGCCAGTCTCCCCAGGTCCCGACGCATCCTACCCCTGACCACACCCGCATGGCGCAACAGCAGCAACACCAGCCCCAGCCCGCCCCGGCGTCTTCTCAGAGTAACATGCTGAGCGATTTGGACCCTGAGCGTCTCCCAAATCACATCAAGAAGGTCAAGGAAGATTGGTGGGCCATCTTTAACCAAGCGGTGCCCCGCGTTTTGGATGTTGATTTGGTCCACACTCTCCAGCACGAAAGTGTTGTCTGCTGTGTGAGGTTCAGCGCCGATGGCAAGTTTGTCGCAACAGGTTGCAACAGATCGGCTCAGATCTACGATATGATGACTGGTGAGAAGGTCTGCATCCTTCAAGACGAGAGCATTGATCTCAACGGTGACCTTTACATCAGAAGTGTTTGCTTCAGCCCTGACGGACAGTATCTGGCCACAGGTGCCGAGGACAAGCTTATCAGAGTCTGGGACATCAAGAACAGGCAGATTCGCAACACTTTCTCTGGTCATGAGCAGGATATTTACAGCTTGGATTTCGCTCGGGACGGCCGCACGATTGCTTCTGGTAGTGGCGACAGAACAGTCAGACTGTGGGATATTGAGACTGGCATGAACACGGCAACGCTCACTATCGAGGACGGCGTCACCACTGTTGCCATCTCACCCGATGCCAAGTATGTTGCTGCAGGCTCGCTTGACAAGAGCGTCAGAGTCTGGGATGTCAAGACGGGTTTCTTGCTGGAGCGCCTCGAAGGTCCCGAGGGCCACAAAGACAGTGTTTATTCTGTTGCTTTCTCGCCCAACTCTCGCGACCTCGTCAGTGGTAGCTTGGACAAGACCATCAAGATGTGGGAGCTCGCTGCTCCCCGGAACCACGGCCAGGTGCCCAGCGGCACTATGAAGCCAGTCGGTCGCTGCATCAGGACATTTGAGGGACACAGGGTACGTATTTATATTGTTTGGAAGCTGAAATTTCGTTGCTAACCTTTTGACAGGATTTCGTCCTCAGTGTGGCGCTCACCCCCGACAACGAGTGGGTCCTTTCCGGCTCCAAGGACCGCGGCGTTCAGTTCTGGGATCCCCGCACCGGACACACCCAGCTCATGCTCCAGGGACACAAGAACTCTGTCATCTCGGTGGCCCCAAGCCCTGCCTCCGGAAATGGTGGTGGCTGGTTCGCTACCGGTTCGGGCGACATGAGGGCGCGTGTCTGGTCGTACACTCGTATCCGCCACTAGAAGCAACCGAATGGATCGGCTAGCTCGAGACGGGGGAGGACTGACTTTGTCCCTACAGAATTTTGGAGGACTTGACTCGGAATCCATTTTGGTGGGAAGTCTGATTTTGTAACTAATCCAAAGTAAAACGGAAATGGAAAGTTGAAAGAAAGTGTGGGATATAAAGGAAAGGAAAGGGAAAGGAGTATGTGAAACTTGGGAAGCAAAGTAGGAGGCGGAAACGGGTGTTGAACTTTTTTGGCAGCGTTTTTCCTTGTTTCCCCCCCGCCCCTTGCTTTCTATTTTCTTTTCTCTTTTTTTTATCTGATTGTTAGGGTATCTGTCTGTTTTTTTTACAGCACAACTTTGATAGCACAACAAAGGGTATTATTAGTTGGTAGCTTTTTGTGGTGGTGTAGCTCGGGAAGAAGAGTACTGAATTGAAAGGTTTTTTTCCTCTCTCATTTGAAATGGACTTTGGAATGGATGAAATGTTTTTTGTGACTGCGGGTATGAATATATATATATATTTAAGGTAGCTTGATAGGCTTCTCGGTTAGGGGTGGTATATAAGGTAGGGGGTTGGTGGGATTTACCTCTGAGCTAGGAAACTCTCTGTACCAAGCATATATGTATGTCAGTTGCAGTGGTATATACAGCGTGGTATCTAATCCCTCGCTGTGAATACGTATGATACTGCTTTTTGAATACTAGTTGACGGGCGGTTGCTGACAGATTTGTCCCGGCTACTTACCTAGGTACGGGGGGTTTCTAGAGAGTGCCATGTTCACACACGATTAAAAGCACACTGTGGGGGGGGGGGGGGGGGGTAAGGCACCTATTTAACTGTGGGGTGTGTTTGGTCAACCTTTTTCTTTTCTTTCTTTTTTCTTTCTTTTTGGTGTACGGTCTGTCTTGTGGGGGGCTTTCGTGAAACTATCAAACTTTGGCTGGTCTTCTGAGAAAAATTGGGGGGAGGGGGGAACAATCAATACATTGTATTCATCGACACAATTTCCCTCGTGGTATATTGACTCTACCGCTAGATGTTCAAGTGAAGGGAGTTTCAGGGGCCGCCTTAGGCAAATGTGATTGTGTTTCTTTTTGGGGGGGGGGGGGGGGAGTATCTTGCTCAGAAGGGCACGATACCGCCGGTAGTCCCACGTGATAAATGTAGAGCAAGTTATATTTCACGTCTGGCAAGGGACCATCAAGAATGTATATATATATATAGCATCACATAACCATTCATCTCATTCATTCCCAACTCACACACTAGCAACATCAAAACTAAATGATACAGCCATCACCACACGAGATAGATACCCACTATCCTCACCGATCAACCGTCCTAGATACCCGACTTCTAGATTAAGTACCCTTCAAGGAAAAAAAAAAACCCCATTTCTTTCCAAAACGCCCCTTGTTTAAAATACACGCTTGCTTTAACGCTTTCCCTTTCGCTTCGCTTGTTGCCGTCCTCTTCTTCTTCTATAAAAGGGGGTATCAAAATGCCTCTCTTTTTTTTGCCCTTTCTCCACCCTTGTGCTTTTTACCCTTTTCCTAACAAACATACAACACACCTGGCACGATGTAGTAGTATATCGTTCGGTTTCGTTTGTCAGTCGCTTTGTGCCCGTTTAGACATTATAGACTGCCAGCCTTGATATGGCTGGTTTTCGGTTTTTTGTTTGTCCTCGTCCGAGTAATTTTGGGAAGGCTTTACGCAGCAACGCGCATGTCTGACCCGCTGGCCTTGGCGACTCCGTTTTGTTGCTTGACGGGGACAGTCTTGACAGCCGTCTTCCCGCGCGCCTTTTCGGTAAGGGCAATCATCTCCTTGAGCATGACCTCGCGGGTCTCGCGGGCGAGTTCGTCTACGTCGGCTGAAGTGAGACCGGCGGTGGGGATGGGGTCGAGGACTATGGTTGTGTTAGCCTGCTGTGGGAATCAAACACTGAGAATACAAAATGGACATACCCTTGCATGGCACGCTCCCCGACTTGAAGACCATTTCCTTGAGGGAATACACATGGCTGTAGTTGGCCACAACCACAGGGACAATAGGCACCTGCGCCTGGATAGCCAAGTGGAAGGCGCCCTTCTTGAAGGGGAGCATGGTGGGCTCCTTGGTATAGCTCCGAGTTCCCTCGGGGAACATGTACACGCTCTGCTTCCTCTTGGTGATTTGCTCGCCGGCTCCCTGCATCGCCTGTCTCGCATCCTTGGAGTTCTTGCGGTCGATGAAGACGGCGCCGCTCAAGGTCATGAACCAGCCCAAGAATGGGATCTTCTTGAGCTGAGTCTTGGCCGTGATACTACAGTACTGGGGGAACATGGTGCCCAGCATCAAGAGGTCGACTTCGGTCTGGTGAGGGCCGATAAAGACGGCGGGCCGGACGGTGCCAAGGTGGTTCTTTGGGTCCTCGATGTCAAAGTGAAGGCCTGTGCTGATGTACATGCAGAGCTTGAAGCAGCGTCCGACGGCCCATTGTGAAAGACCGCGCTTGCCAATCAAGGAGAGGAAGACGGCGGCGCCGAGTCCGTAGGCTGAAGCGATGAGGATCGACATGTACATGGCCAGCGAGCGCGCCACGAAGGCGGCCTTGGAGTTGACTAGGCCGAGGAGGTGGAAGAACATGGTGAGGGCGGCGTAGTAGGCGAAGAAGTAGCCGGTGTATGTTATAATGGCCGCCATAGCTGGTGTTGAGAAGGGTGACGGAGGAGGGAGGGGCGGGGTTGAGCCCGAAGGACGGCGAGGAGGAGGGGATTCGGAAAGCCGACACGGAGGATGCGCAGTCGCGAGGCTTTGAGTCGTTGGTCGGCGGCTTTCGATCCCGTGATGATGAATGGGCTTGCCGGACCGGTGCTCGAACAGCGGGTGGCCGGAAAGTTTTTTGGGGGACGGGGACTGGCGATGTGGCGACTGGATGGGGATGCTACAGGGCTAGTGGATGTTGGAGAGACGGGCGATCCCAGTCGAGGACAAGCGGGAAAAGGATGGAGGGTTTCGTGATCAACAATACAATAAAATATTATGAACAGGACGGAAACAAACAACCATGGCTCCGTGTTTCTATGTACGCTGTATGTAGGTCCTGACCTTTTCGAGTGTTCATGGCCGGCACTCGAAGTTGCAGCCCACGCAGCCCAATCAAATCAATGCCAAAAATGCACTGTGAGACTGTGGGACCGAATCGTGGGATGGATTTCCACGGGGCCTTGATTGGACACAGTCCCCCTGACTATTCCCCACAGACCGCATCATCCCTTCCGAGGTTGAGGAATCGTTGAGGCTAAAATTTGCGGGACGTGGGGCAGATGCCAACAACCCTTGCGACCCTTGCGACCCTTGTGACCAGAAACTTGGCAATCGCGGGGATATCGTGACGTTCACAAAAAGTCAAGCTTCACTTGGTAAACTCCGGTCTCGCTGCATCATGAGCCATTGGACTGGGCACAAACGACATCATCCAACATGTGCATGTGCTGTGGAATAGCATCTCGTGTTGTATTATGCCTCTATTTCTGTCACTCTCATGTCATGGCCACAGTGTCGTTTCATCTAAACCTCCCCCAGGTATCTTTTGTTGGGATCGTGCGGGGACGGGAACGGAGATACAAAAATGTAAATTGGAAAAAAAAAAGCATGTGATAATTCCCACCGTGATCATCCAACATCCCTCACTAAACCTGCGACGACACCACCGTTGCGCGTACCCGCCGTTTTACCATCTGGTTATCACCAGAGTCACAAGAAAGGTTTGGTGTCAGTGTAGACACCTCCCGGAGCTTGGTGTCCCGACTGCCCAAAGGGACGACCGATGCGAACGACTCTCGAAGTCCAGCCAGCTCATACATGAGGATAATTCGACAGACAGAAACACTGGCCATGTACCGTCCCACAATGGATAGCGCATCCTCCACGCCGACGAAGACGGTGCTTGCGAAGATCAGGGTGCCGAAAATGATGTGAAGAATGGCGGTCATGGAACCAACCCAGGCCGCGACCAGAAACAGCTTGCTCTCTTGGAAGGTGACGATGCGCACTTCGAAGCCTGCCGAGGCACTCGGTATGGGCTCTGTCTTGAGAAAGCTGAGGAAGCGCCTGGGAATGCCCGTCATCCATTCGCCTGCTGACCCAAGCGTCTTTCGAATATGAAAGGCGCCCCTGACCTCGACTGCATTGACCGATTCTTCCTTTCTCCTCGCTGCCTCGAGCACCTCCTCTTTGGGGCCTCGCCAGCCGCAGACACGGAGTCGCAAACCTATGGTCCCGAAAATGTGCACGACCAAGCCTAGCAGTGCCCATATCGTCGGCCCAAAGATGCGGTTGGTCCACAAGGTGCAGATGGCCTTGATGCCGAGCTCCCAGTTGAGGGTGGCAATGTTGGTTATGGCAGCCATGGCGATGATGTATTCGGCCAGGGAGATGGACAGCTTGGAGTACCACGTGCTCGGGCGCCACTGTGGAAGTCTGCTTGGGTGGTCATGGAGAATCTGGGCGGGATCATGGTATTCAAAGGCTCGACTGAAGTACACGCTGGGTGATCCGGCGGCGAGCATGAGTGCGAGGAGAGGCCGCCGCGCCACATTTGCGAGCATGCTCATTTCCTCGGTCGAAGGGCCCATCACCGCAAGGACGGTGGGCATGACCCCGAGGAGAACCTGGGCTGCTGTCATGCCATTTTTGACATACTCGCTCGTGTTGTTCAGGATACACTGGATGACTGGCTGTGTCAACACAGTGTTTGGCCCGCCTCCGCCGAGAACGTCGCGCTCGATGACAGACTTGTTGCCAGTGAGGTAATGTTGGTAATGCGTCATGCAGTACCGCTGCTTCAGAGCCTCGAAGATGTGACCGTGTTGGGGGTACCATTCGCGGAACTGGTTGGTGTTGGTGCCTCCCCAGGCTGCGACGGGCGAGGAGGATATGAAGAGGAGGACGAGGATGCACCATGACGGTGCTGAAAGCCTAACCATTGTGTGGTCCTGGATATCGATGTTTTAGTGATGGTAAGATTGACAAGAAGCTGGCTGACTTAGGTTACTAGTAAGACACCAGAACTGCTTGATTCTTCCAGTTTATATACCCTACTGAGGGCAATATGGGAGATTCCATCATGGCGAGGCTCTCGGATGATTCCATTATGGGGCTTCAGCCTCTCAGCGCTAGTTGTGCAAACTGCTGGTGGCTTTCAGGATGGATGGCGGTGATCCAACCGGTTGGTGGCCGTCTGCAGCCACGCCAACATAAATATCACAACTCTCAGTCGAGTCTTGCTCAAACACACAACCCGCCCGAAGCAGGCAGACAAGTAAGGGCTGCTGCAAGGGTCTTCTGGGCGATTGTCAGCCATGAGGAGAATGATCCTTGCTGTGTGAGACATCAACACCCAAAGTCCCTGATGTGGACGAGGCTTTGGCTTCAGATAAGATGCTAGTTGATGGCACATTGAGCCTGGCCAAGGCCTGTCTGAAGTCATGTTAGGAATATTACAGTCCCAATGTGATGTCCTCAAACATCGAATTATCACAGGGTAGGTTCCTGTACAGCTTTCTCGCTGATTTCTCAGCCCCAGCCAAGATAATCGAAATCCTCTTGAACACATTGAGGCTCCTAAATTCATCATCTGGACGAGGCTCGGAGCCTCCCATCGGGTAGGATATCAATGCCCTCGCACGTGAATTGGAAACCCTAAGAGCTTGTGTTTTACCGGTAAGCATGGATTGATGATGATGTCTCTTTCAATGACAAAGAATAGATTTGTATAAATATTCATTCCTGTCTCGGGAGTTTTAAAGGGCTTAAACAAGATGTGGTCGTAGCGTCCCCTGCCGTTCTAGAAGCCCCACTGTGGCCTAGGCCAAGGGAGCCTAGCACATTAGCCATGGTTCATCCAACTGCTTGATTCGACGTCCACTGAACACCAACACAGCTCACCAAAACATTCCGGATGGCCGCAGCAACACAGCAGCTTCCCGCCCACTTCATCAGCTACACAGCAGCATAGGTTCGAGCCTCTGCAATCATCAGCTCCGGCCGCCCGTGGGCGCCAATGATGCTTCCGGTCCAGCGATAACCCCTCCAATCCACCCCTAAGCGCATATCTGTCTCGGACGATCGAGGTTCTATCCCAGCTGCCATCACCATCGAGACATCCCCCAAAGTCACAATGGCCGAATCCCGTCGCGGACACCCGAACCTATCCGTACGGCTGCCACAGCCCGGCGCCTCGGTCGCCCTACCTGATCTCCCTCCCATCTCGGCCCTTTTTTTGATCGATTTCGACGTCAAGGCCGGCTACACCATCGTCTGGAAGCGGGCCGTCCCCGGTCTCGAGCTCGAGGGTGCCGTCGAGTACAAGAGCTTGCCTTCGGGCTTGCACACAGTAACCGACGACCTCATCTACTTTGTTCACGATGCCAGCCACGCCGGGCTCAGCGCCTTCATCAACACCCCCACCGATGAGGAGGAAACACGTCATGCGCGCATGATTGCGGTGGGTGTCTTGGTGCCCCTGAGCTATGGCCGTCTGGGGAGGGCATGGCGTCATGCCGAGGGCCTGAAGGAGATGGCCAGGCAGCTGGTGCAAGATCGCAAGGATACAAAGATACTGGACGAGTACTGGGAGAAGAACGGCGCGCGAGAGACGTCGGCGCCGCAGCCATTGAAGGACGAAGCTCTGGCCTCCCCCGCGTTCAGCTTTAGGGCTGTCCGTCCGCCGCTAGGGAGAGGCCATACTAGGAATCGGTCTGCCTCGGATGGCACCGCCTTGATACCTCCTGGGCACAGGCTGTCACCTTATCACCCAGCGTGGAGTTTGACGTCGTTGCTGGACACGTTTGGGCCGTTGATTTTTCCCATTCATCGCGCGGCCCTGTTGCGCAAGCGCATCTTGATTTCTTGCCATGCACCGGTGCATGAAGTTTGCAATTTTGGTATGTCTACCGTACCCTCTCTAGGATATGATAAATACTAACAAACCGTAGTGTATGATATTTCCGTCCTGTCCAATATTCCCCTGTCCGTCTGCGACGTGATAGACCCATCGGCACCTGTGCGGCGTTTACGACCTCTTTTTACCATCGGTGTACATGACATCTCTTATCTTATGGAGCACCAGGCCGCCATGAAACAGCGCCCTAATCAAGACGATCAGCATTCTGACCCATCCGACGATTCCACGTCTGGCTGGGTAGCCTGCACCACAGACAGTATTCTCGCCATGAAGGGGGATCTTTGGGACATGCTGATCACCATGCCCCCGGTGTACTCGAATAATGCCAAAGAACGAGTGTGGCCAACAATCGAATGTCCCAAGGGCGTTCCGGTCAAGGCCACGCAGCGTGATCTTCGCCGTTTCCGCTCCCTTAGGGCAGGTCTGGCGCACCTCGCCGCAGCAGCAGAAGCCTCTCACTCCGGTTCACAACCCCAACCAGAGGTGCAAACCCCAAGCGAGGCACCCACCCCCTCCACCCCGGCGATCCGCCTATCTAAACCCACAGCTACCTCTTCCTCAAGACCAGGGACATCAACAGGCTCCCACCCCCGCCCGGCAATGACCATATCCGACGAAGATGCAGACCAAATCATCGAACCAACCACCTGGGCAGCGCTGGCCTACAACGGCTTCATGTGGTGGGCTTCGGCTGGTGAGAAACGTCATTCAGATGAAATCGACGAGCAGAGTCACGATGCTAGTTTGCTAGCTGATTTGGGCCCGCCAATGTCGCCTTCTATGACTGCGGTGGCGCAACGGAGGCCGAGTTTTGGGACGGCGGTCTCCGGAACAATGATTGATAGTCTGTCTTCTTTGACGGCGAGGAAGCCGGGGGAGGACGCGGAGGAGGATGATGAGAAGGCGGGGGTGGAGCTGGCGATCATTGCGTATTTTCACAGGTTGACGACGGGGGTGTTGAGGGTGTTGGCTGAGATTGTGGATTCGGGGGATGATGATGATTTGATGAGTTTGGATTTGGATTATGGGGATGCGAGCCATGGGGGGAGTGAAGGGGAGGAGGGGGAGGAGAGGGGGAGGTTGTTGGAGAATGAGGAAGGGGAGGATGGGTATGAAGGTCGGGGAGGGGGGTGGGTGAGGGTGGATAGTGATGCGCTTGCGCAGATGGGGTTGGACGTGTGGAGTCAGAGTGATGCTGAGTTTGTGAGGGAGGTGGTGGGGAGGTATTTTGAGGGGAAGAGGGCGGCGGTGGTGACGAAGGGGGTCGAGGTTTGTGGGGTCAAGGTTTGTTAACAAGATGGGGAGATGTAAATATTTGGGGAGGGGAGGGGGGTTGCATGGCGTTATGATTAGGGAATGGGGAAATGGGTTATTTAGTTTGGTAATTTAGGGAGTATGCATAGGGATAATTGGTTTGGGGTATGTTGTTAATGAAAAGACTGTTGGTTGGGATCTTATCTCCGGGAGTTGTGACTTTTTTCTCAAAAACAACCCTAACCCAGCTTATCACCGAGGGAGCTCGGGCCCCCGGTTTTCACTCTCAACCATCAAGGTTCATTTTCTTTTAGCCATTCGACTTACACCAGTTTTTTCTTCAACCAACCCTTTACGACACGACGCTTAGTTTCCTGCATTCCCACGGCGTGTTTTTTTTTTCTTTTCCCCCATCCTATCCAGAACTTTTCACCACTCCTAGTGCTACTCTTTTTTTTTTTTTTTTTTCAGGACGCCATCTCGGCCAATTTTTACACACAACTTGTCTCTCACGACTAGTCGGCTTCAACACGGTCCGGTTGAACGACTTGTTTTTCACAAACAATGGCAGAAGCACCACCAGCAGCACCAGCAACAGCAGCAGCAGGAGGAGGAGGCATCATCACCCCCCTTTTGCTAGAGGACTCCCTCGCGAGTCTTTACCCGCTTCGCGAGATCCTCCAGCGGCTGCACCACCGCAACAAGAACCAGCATCTGTCCTCGCGGTGGTGGGCCGCGTTTGATATTTTGAGGCGGAACACGGCGAAGTTGATATCGGAGATGGAGGATTGTTTGGAGTATGCCCCTCCTGTTGCTGCTGCTGGTTCAAATTCTGGTGGGAAGGTTGGGAAGGGAAGTAGTAAAAGTACAAAGGGGGAGAGGGCGAGGAAGTGGGAGGAGGGGGTGGGGAGGGTGGAAAGGAGGGCGAGGTTTATGAGGGAAGGGGGGGGGGTGGTGGGGAAGGGGTGGAGGGGGTTTGGGGGGTTGGTGGGGGATAGGCAGTTTAGTCAGGTGGGGTTGGTGCTTGTGGGGTGTTTGGGGGGGGTGTGGGAGGTGCTGGGGGGGTTGGTGGGGGGGACAGAGGGGGGGGATGGGGAGGGGGAGCGGGAGGGGGAAGGGGAGGAAAAGGGGGGGGTGGAAGGGGGAAAGGAGGAGGTAAAGGATGGGGAGGGGGGGGTTGATCTGGGGGTGGTGGTTGAAAGGGAGGATATGGGGGTTAAGATTGAGCGGGAGGAGGTACTGCGGAGTGTGGAAGGGGAGGTTGAGACGATGAAAAAGAAGAAGATGGTCATGAGGGGGGTGGGTGGGGAGGGGGCGGTGGTGGTGGGAAAGAAAAAGAGGGCTGGTGGGGGGGATGGATTTGGTGGTATGTTTGGTTCTTTTGAGAACAAGAAGCCGGTCGAAAAGACGACCGCATCATCCGACGAGGCTGATAACAGCAGCGACTACAACCCCCCACCGCAACCCCCAACAAAGAAAAAGAAGAAACTAGCCGATGAATTCGACGATATCTTTGGCGGTCTAAGTGACGACACTCCACCAAAGAAGAAGAAAAAGAAGGCGGCAGGGGATGAGTTGGATGATATTTTTGGTGGGTTTGGGGAGGATAAGTCAAGGAATAAAAAGAAGAAGAAAACGGTGGGAGGGGATGATGAGTTTGATGATATTTTTGGTGGGTTGGGGGGTGAGAAAGGGAAGAAGAAAAAGGTGAGCGGGGGTGGGGGGGAAGAGAAGAAGAAGAAAAAGAAGAAGGGGGATGAGTTTGATGATATTTTTGCTGGGTTTTAAGACTACCTTAATCTAGATGGATGGATGGATGGAGTTGGAACTTGATACCCCTATTTTATGGTTGTGGGATGTTATTTTGGAGCCGATCACTTGCGATGTTTGTGTCTACATGCTTGGGTGCCTACCTTGGATATGTGGAATGTTATTTTGTTTATTGAAGTATCAAACACTGAAGGTGGTATTTTTTTCTCCCGTGTAGAGCTGTGTCCATGATTGTGGTGTGTTGGTCAAAGACGCTGTGTTTTGTTCCATGCAGGGATGTTTGTTGGATGACATGTCAATATATGGCTGCTGTCCAACCCGTGTGGATATGTTCTGTTGTATTGGTTCTATAGTGTAGCGGTTATCACTCCGGATTCTGAAAATACTCTCTCGTGCACTCATCCTTGTAAACCACATGGGGAAAAAAGTACGTAAGAGAAATTCTTCCGGCAACCCCGGTTCGAGTCCGGGTAGGACCTTGACTTTTTTATGTTTTTGGTATTTGTAGGTTTACTTCGTACAAGGCAAAAGGTGTGTCAAGGCAGCTAGGAAAGTGCTTTCCATTAGGGAGGATGGCCATGTGATTTTTGTGATGAGAGAAAGTCCGATACGATGGCTGGGCTGTTCTGTGCTGTGTAGGTAGCTGATGAATATCAGGGTAAAATGGTACAAGTCCGGCAACACGCTGCCCGGGTCCGTTGTGTATTTATTGTAGTCCGGTTTTTGGCCATCTTGTATATCTGTTGTAGCTTTGTGTAGCTGTGTGTAGCTGTGTGTTAACATGATGAAAATGCTCTGTTGCTGTGTGTTTCCCTGTTGCTATCCTGCTTTTTGGTTTGAGTGGAGAGAAGAAAGAAAAGAAGTGAAATGAAGGGCAAAAACAAAAACATGCACACTCTCTCTGTGATATCCCCAGGGCTTTAGATCCCCTTCCTTTCATCGTAAACTCCACGCTCGCTTTGCTTGCCCCAAAGAAATGACCAAAATGTGCCTGCTGCTTTCATAGGTCTGCAAATCACAAAGACCTGCACAAAGTTCACCGCTATTTGCAGAGACGTTGTATGATATCCATCGCTTCAGGCACCGTCTCCTGCAGTCTCCTCGCATACCTGGCCTCGCCTTCCTTCAGTGTCATCTTTTTGGTGCTAAATTGTTCGCAAAGGTAGTTGAAAGCAGGTCTGTGAGGGTTCGCATCGTTGAGGGAGATGGAGGTGTGACGGTGGACAGTTCCCAGGAAATCCCTAATCTGCCAGTCGGTGTAGCTGCCCTCACCACCTTGGAATCTCATTTCTGCTGCCTCAGATTTGAGAATGCGACCCTGATCTCTCAGCAGCTGAACATCGCGGCCGGCCCCCATAGGATGTCTTGTGTAAAGGGTTATGAGGGACAACATGGCATGGTGAGCTTCTACAGAGTTGGGCTTTTCCGCCTCGGTTTGTGCTTGGAATGACGCTTCAGGCTCGAAAAGGTTTTGTTTGTGGAGCTGGTAGTGCATCAATGAAAGAGCAAGAGTTGTTGCTCTCGAGAAGGATGAGCCGTCCTTATCGGCGGCCAGAAGGGCCAGAAGGTCCGAGGTTGCTGGTCTTAGACCTCGGGCGCCATGGGCTTTTGCTATGTTGTCCAGGTCCATGCTGAGCAGCTTTTTGAGCCCTTTGCGCCGCTCCGTCAACTCATCCAGGGACTCCATCGTTTCCTTCTCCCGTTTTCGAGCCGTGACCCATTCTTCAAGAGTGACCGGGGTGCTCTTCTTGATCATTAGGCCGGGTGCAAGCGAAGGGAACCAGAGATACCAAGAGTTGTTCGCACACATGTTCATGTGGAATGTCATGTTTCGCACATGGCGAAGTCTGGGATGAGGTTCCATACTTGGCTTCAAAACCAGGAAAAGGCGCCACAGATGGTGGACTTTGGCGTGCTTAGTGTCCAAGTCGGATAGCTCCAGGCCAGAGTTGACTCGCATAAGATCCTCGAATGCGTCGACCCAGCCGAAAATTGGTTTCTGGTCGGTATGTGTGGGAAGACAAAGAGCATCGAGTGGACTGGTACCGTCGAGGGCGAAGGATTCAGGTGGTGAGTAGCCACGAGGGGTTGGTTCCCAGCCTAGCTCATTGGCGAGACGAACGGGCGAGTAAACGCTTTCGTGGATGAAGGCGGCAACAAGTTTTGGCACTTCACTCATAGGAACTGGGCTGGAGGCATCGGTATCGATGCCATCCATTTCGACATTCTTTGGGAGAGCAGGCTTTCCATCGGGGCCTGTTTCGGACCGATACACAGTAATCTCGGCATGTTTGGGGTATATCAAAGGCGGATGGCGCTCCTCAATAGCGACGTGGTGTACCCCGGTTCTGTCCCAGGATTGGGATTTGTGGAAGTCCATTTTGAGGCTTTCCGATTGAGAGATAATGAATTGGACATGTTGAGCAGCAATATGTTTATGGATGTGGTGTTGATATGTCTCTCTCTCTCTCAGTTCTTCTAAATTAACCAACCAATCACAGGCCTTTCCAGATGCAGACGGCAGGCAGATGGCCGATCCACTTCTCCCCCATGTTTCCATGGGTGCCGGTGGGCTGTAGCGCCTCAATGTGCGCCGGCGCCACTTCGCATCGCGGCACGAAACCAACGACCCATTTCTAGTGGGAGAAATTACAACCAAATTTACTACTACACTACTGAGCATTCAGCACTACTCGGAACCCGACAACTAGACCGACTGACCGACCGACCCATCAGCAACCCCCGACTCACTCCCCAAAACCACCCATGACCAACCTCGACAACGAGCGACACCGGTGCGCTTCAGTTTGCCCGGGGACGACGACAAAACCAACATGTACCTCCACCCAGCTTTGAATCCCCCATTAGCAGGCCGTGCCTGGCCCAGTTGGCTGCCCTCCTTTTCCAACGATGCCGGCGGTGGGCATGACGATGGGGACCATCCCGACAAGGACCTCCAGAACTGGTCGAGTCTAATCGGCATAATAACCGCCATCTGCGGCAACGTCCTCATCGCTCTGGCTCTCAATGTCCAGCGGTATGCGCACATTCGGTTACATAGGCACAAGGTCGCCATGCGGGAGCGAGCAAGACAGGCATTGAAGCATGCCAATTCTGCGTCGCAAAGCTCTGGACTGGGGGGCTATGGAGCGGCCGAGACATCCCACTCGAACGGCGGGCTGAGCGAGATCAGTGAAGAAACTCGCGATTCAACCGAGACAGACCCCCTCACGCATTCTTTCCGGTCCGACGACTCTCGCTGGAGCGGCAGCTCTGACAATGACGAATCCAAGGTCCCCTCGACATATCTCAAGGACCCGTACTGGTGGTTGGGGCAGGTCCTCATTACGGTGGGCGAGATGGGCAACTTTTTGGCCTACGGCTTTGCGCCGGCGTCAATTGTCAGCCCGCTCGGTGTGGTTGCTCTTGTTTCGAATTGTGTGATAGCGCCCATCTTTTTCAAGGAGATATTCCGCCAACGCGACTTCTGGGGTGTCGTTATTGCCATTGGAGGCGCTGTTACGGTGGTCTTGAGCGCAGACTCGGAGGAGACCAAGATGGGGCCGCACGAGGTGTGGGATGCTATCACCACCATGGAGTTCAAGATTTATATGGGCGTCAGCTGCGGTCTGATTGCGCTGTTGATGTATCTGAGCCCCCGGTACGGAAACCGGACTATTCTGATCGACCTGGGTCTGGTTGGCCTGTTTGGAGGCTACACAGCGCTTTCCACCAAGGGTGTATCCTCGATGCTCTCATCCACCCTCCTCGGCGCCTTCACAACCCCCGTCACTTACGTCCTTCTTTTTGTCCTGCTCTCCACAGCCATCATGCAGGTCCGCTTCCTCAACAAGTCCCTTCAAAGATTCGATTCGACCCAAGTCATCCCCATCCAATTCGTCCTCTTCACCCTCTCCGTCATCATCGGCAGCGCCGTCCTCTACCGCGACTTTGAGCGCACCACCAAGGAGCGCGCGGCAAAGTTCATCGGTGGCTGTCTTCTCACCTTCTTTGGCGTCTTCCTCATTACGAGCGGCCGGCCCCGCCACGACGACGAAGACGAAGCCACTCTCTCTGACGCCGAAGGCATCGAAGAAACCATCGGCCTCTCCAACCAAGACCCCACCGGCACCACCTCCCTCGCCCGGACCTCCTCCCGCCGGGGTAGCGACTCAGCAGCAGCAGGACGATCTAGGCGGTCTTCCCGCGTGAGCTTCACTAACAAACCATTAACCGCCCTTTCCAAACAAAAACCCTACCTTATCAACGAGGACGACTATGATGAAGACCACGAAGACGCGCCTTTGTTAGGCCCATGGAGGGATAGCACCCCGCCTAATCACAGTCATTTCCACCACCACCCCGGGATGGGGGCACATACTATTTCTTCGGACTCCATACCCTCCGTTATTCCATCAGCAGCAGTATCAGATACAGACCACAACCCCTTGGTTACACTGGCTTCCACCCCCCCACCAATAACCACCATCCCGCCCACCACCCCGAGAAGCCACCCGCACCCGAGGATCTTCACAACAGTAGGCGTGACAGCGGGGGGAAACCCGGTTATTTCCCCCTCTCCTTTCTCCACTACCCTCACCGCGGTGGTTACGGATAAGTTGCTCTCCCACCTCGAAGGCTCCCCCACACAGCCGTTACCAACCCACCACACCCACAAACGAAACCGTCCTTCCCTTCGAAATAGCCTTTTTGTTCCTTCAGAGGATGTCTCTGACGCGGAACAGGGCCAGCAAACGGTTAGTGCTGGGGTGGAACACGGTCACCATCATAACAATGAAACGGGCTTCATCCGAAGAAGAGCAAGGAGTCTAAGCCACACCCTGGGTGAATTCCTTGGTGTTGGCGGCGGCTCATCATCAAGAGCAGCGTCACAAAGCGAGGAAGATGGGGGTGTGTTGGCCAGGGCGAGGACGTCGGGGGGGGAGGGTAGGAGGGGGGGGAATCACAGTGTGGAGACTTTATAAAAACTGGCATTATGAAAGGGGAGGAGAGGATTGTTTGGCTTTTTAAAGACCGTTAGCATTGGTTTTATCATACTAGCATTTGAGCATTTGGATACTAAGCGGCGTTTTTTCTTCTTCTTTCGGCTTTTGGGAGTTTTGGGGAGTTTAGGGATTGGGGGTATATAGTTATGGGATACACTTGTTTTTATTATGTGAAAAGAGAGGCAGTAGCTGGGGTGGGGAGATTAAGGGGAGAGAAAGTAATTATGAAGTTGTATAAAATCAAGCATTGTTCAATACAGCGCTTGGAGTTGTGGTGGTTATACCTTACCTCTTTACATGGCCTTGAAATAGAACAGGAAAGTTAAAGGGGCTGTAACTAAGTATGGGATGTCTCGTGCAGTTGTAATTCTTCATGTCAAGAGTAGCGTCATGTTATTCGTAATGTTTGTGTTGGGGGGGGGGGCGGGGGAATGGGGTCAAAAAGGCTATGAAAAATAGCATCTCCTCCCTCAAAAAGTCTCTGCCTTTCAGATAAAACTGACAGTTATCAAAGCTCGCAAGCTTCACTAAACTTCATTAAATACATACCTACATACTGCTTACCTTACCTACCTTAGGTAGACAAACTATCCCCACCTCATCACAACCCCCCCCCCCCCCCCACCCTCCTCTGTAAACCGTAGAAAAAGATAACCATAACATCAGTCTAGTACCTTATTCCCTTATTAAATGCCAGAAAAAAATACAAAAACAGTCAATATACCACAGAAAAAGGCATGTCACAACCCAAACCAACACAAACCCCCATCCATGACCACCAGGACTCTACCAAATTACTCAAATATATTATCATTACTCTAACCCGCAACCGCAACCGCAACCACAACCGCAACCACAACCACAACCCAGCCTGACTCTCTATAACCAAACAACTCACACTTTCCAACTAGGTAGGTAGGTAGGTAGGTAGGTAGGTACGGTACCCGTCCGCAATAATCGCCATGCCATGCTATGCTATGCTATGCTATGCACAAAAGAGTCCAAAACAATAAAAATAAAAATACGACCCCCTTCCCCCCTTCCCCCCTTCCCCCCCCCTCCCCCTTCCGCACTCCCCCACTCCCCCACCTCCCCAATCATCTCCCTCCCGCCGGTCTTGATTAGAAAACTATCTATCTGTTTACACTTACATGTATGAGCAACCCCCCTTCCCCCCAATCTTTTGACTGAAAAGAAAAAAAAAACGTGACAATTTGCCGTCATCGTCTCATCGGGTCATGTTGAAAAATGTTGAAAGAAACAACACAGACACGTGTACACACACAGACACACACGCACGCACACCCAAGTAAGTCATCATCAGACATCCCCCCCCGCCCCCGCCCTCAAGCCAAAGTTCAATGATTACTAAGGTAGGAAAAGAGTTGGTAAAAAAAACAGATGCGCCTGCCTTATGCTGTGTGGTGGGTGCTGTGTGGTGGGTGGTGATGTATGTCCCGGACTTTTCGCCGTCCCGTCCCGTCGGTAGAGAGTGAGTTGAGAGTTTGGTATCATATCTTCCCGAATCTTTTCCCCCCTTTCCCTTTCCTTTTTCCTTTTTCTTTCTTCTTTTTCTTTTCCCTTTTTCCCTGATCCATCCAAGCCCTAGAAAGCATTTCATCCCATATTTATCCCACGTTTTATTCACCCCCGAGTGGGTGGGTGGTTTAGACATCCCTCACCCCCCGCTGTATCCTCCTCATAGCATCCCGATGCGCCTCCATCATCCCCCTGTCCCTCCTCATCCGCTCCTCAAACTCCCTCTGCCTCCCCTCCCTCTCCAGCCTCGTGCTCTCCAACCTCGCCGCCTCGGCCTCCTTCTGCCCCATCATCACCCCGCGCTGAATGTCAATGTTTCTCTGCATCTGCATCTCAGTGCCGCTGCTCCCAGAGGTATTATTCCCATTGTGCCGGTCGGCTACCGTCTGGAAGGCACCCTTGAGGCTGGACATGGAGGTGGTGGTGCCGAGGAGCAACCCCCCCAGAAGAGGCGAGGCTTGGTGAAAGCTATCACCCCCGATGGACCGTTGCCGGGATAGCGTCTTTGGCTGTGCGTTGGCCCGGAGGTCGGCCTGGACGCTGCTGCGGAAGTTGGCGAGCTGCGCCTGGCGGACGGCCTCGGTGGGCGCGGTGCTGTGGCGGAGAGGCTGGTGAGAGTCGAACGGGGTCGACTCGGCCGTCGCGCGCGGGGAAGGGTGAGAGGTGACGGGTGGCGTGGGACTTCGTAGACCCGAACGCTGGCGTCTGAGCGTCTGCTGGGGCTGCATGTTCATACTGCTCTGTCGAATCAACGCACGGCGTTGAGACAGTGGCAAGTCATCGAGATCCACGCCAGCTGCTGGGCTTGAGCGATCGCTAGGGACGTTGTTCGCCGCAGAGTGGCTGTGGAGGCTCTCATGTTCAGAGGAAGGCCTTGCGACGGGAACAGTTGGTATTCCGTAGGGGATCGGTTCGGGAGTCTGGGGGTAGAATGACCCAGAGGCTTTGTTGCGAAGGAGCATCTCCCGCATACCGATAAGAGTAGGGGGTTGAGAGTAGAGAGACTGTTGGCTGATCCGTGTCAAGTTTGGCACCGAGGTGGACGACAACAGCTCATGAGGGACTGGAGATGCCGAGTTTGCGTTAGGCATCGTCCAGCTTGTCTCCGAGGGAAAAGGCGTAGAGACGTGTTCAGTTGGCTCATGATCGCCCTCTTCAGCGATGGGCTCGGCGAGAAGTCTCGAGTTCCGCCCCTTGAGCATCATGCCCGTCATGGAAGAGGAGCGATAGGGACCCTTGAGCTTGCCTTGTTGCAAGTCTGGCGAACACCCAGGTTGGATGCCAAAGGTGTTTGAATCCGGATACGCTGACAAAGACGTCCTAGAGCTACTCCTGCTGACGATCTGGCCAGTGTAGCTTGACATGGCGCTGGCTGACCGCGGGGCATACGGAGGGATAGTGGCAGTCTCGGCTGTCTGTTGAAGGTCAACAACGTCAAGGGGGGCTGGTGTTTCGTCCAAGCCATCTTGCGCTGCAATGATTTCTTGTTGGAGCTCGTCGGGATCAGGAATTTCGGCAACACTCAGGTGTTTCGCCCACTCGTTTGTACGGTAAGACAATGCTACCCGAGATAGGGCCGGTGGAAGATTCCCTCTTGTCAGACTGGCGGCAACGGAGTCCATCGATTCCCTTCTGACCGCGGCATCATCACCGTCTTTCGCGCCATCCTCCTCAAGCTTGGGGCATTCCACAGGAACCATCCCCGGGCCGTCCCCATTATTCTCTAGCTTCTTGCCGGCCTCAGATTCAGTCTCGATTTGCGGTGCGGGCACAGAAATCTTTTCCGCAGGAACAAAACCTTCTTGTTCGGGAACCGGCGAGTGTTTGACCGAGCGTGACTTGGTAATAGCAAGCACGTCCATGTCAGAGAGCCCCGTGGGTATCTCAGGAATCATATCGCTGGCCTCCATAGAACTCGGCGATCTTTCCTCCTTTTTTGTCGTCTCAGCAGCCGCCGCCTCTGTCTTCTTCGGTTCCGGCACATTAGACTCGGCTGGCTTGGGCTCTGACTTGATGGTGGGCAGTTCCATTTTCACATCAGCCGTTGGCGATGGTGTCGCCGAGACTTCGCCCAGAGAGCTCAAGTCATCCAACACCGCAGCAAGAGAGTCGAGGTCGTCCCTGTTCTTGACGGACTCGACAGCCAACTCTTCAGCGCTCTCACCCACTCCCTCGATGATCCCGCGCTTGCTGTGGGCAGACCGTTGTGAAAGGCTCCTCAGCAGTTTGGCCGAACCGCTCGACAGTCTCTTTGCAAGCTTTTCCGCCGTCGAATTCCTAATCTGAGGTCGAGGCACAAACTCCCGGTCTTCCTCGTCAGCAAAGGTTGCAGCAAACGATGAATGGTCTTCCTCGCTCTTGGCATTGGACAGCTGGAAAGGCAGGCTGAGAATGGGAAACTCGGTCGTGTGAAGCGAGTTACGTTGCGAGTTGCGCTGTGAGCTGCGTCTGGAATCCAACATGATGTAGCTCTCCCGTCGCATATGACTGTCGTGAATGGGCGAGGAGGTTTTCTCGGGGGTTTGGCGCCCACGAAGCTCGTCCTCGCCAATCCTGACTGTGATTCTTCTCCCATCGCCCACGTCTCTGGCGATCACCGTCTCAATCACATCCGCCTTCTCCGAGGGTGTGGGGTCCGCCAGAGGGTCGACATACACCTCGGCCGCTACGATCCCGTCAGCCTCAGTCGGTGACTTTGTGCGCGTCGAGTAAACCAGAGTGGCAGAGCTATGGCGAATTCGCTTCTCGTCGTCCATATCGCCCAATGCCGAGTCCGAGGCCTGGTGGGTTGGGGTGTCGTCGCCATAGATGCGCTCCCAGTGGCGGCGCTCACGAGCCGTCATCTCCTCTACCTGGCGGCCAATGGTCTCCTCTTCAATACGAAGGTTCCGCTCTCCTTCGGCGATCTCCTCCTCACGCTTGCTTCGACGGTCCTTGATTAGGCGCCAGAGCTTGAGCTGAGAAACAATGCCGGCGAGGAAGATGAGTATCGTGCAAGCGAGTTCAACCCGAATGCCGCGTGTGAGAGGGTAGGTAATCGCACCAAGAGGAAAGAGCTTGTCGTTGAGTGCCCAAATGTATGCCCAGAACTCCCTAAGGCCGGCGCGAGTGAAGCAGTCGATTCCGAGAACTGCCACGGTGGCCCCTGAGAAGGAAATGCATGCGATCAGTGCATATGCCCGGATCTGGGTCCAGGGGACAAAGTACAGTCCAAAGCCCGAGAATGTAAACGAGGCAATAAACACAATCTTGCCAACGGCTGATGGAACAAGTCCACCGGGCTGGAGAGTGAGCAGCCACATGCTGAGACAGAAGCCCCCCAGAAGACCAGCCAGGCACTCGGTAAGTTCTTTGAATATGATGGCAAGGCCTCCGAGAATAGCTCCAGTACAGACTGCCGCCACCACATATGCTCCTTGGATCGCATCACTCACTGGCGGTACCATGACGTACAGGATCAGTGCTGTTGTTCCTAAACTTGCCAGGAAGGCGGTTGAGAAAAAGGTATGCAGCCATTTCGTCTTGATCCCTACGAGTGCATGGACGAAGCCGGTGATGAGCATTATGGCACCGGAAACAGCCCATCCAGGGGTGATGACAGGGTGCAGAGGAAGTTGGTCATCTGGAAGCGGAGCTGGGGAAGAGTAAGCCTATGGTGCTCCATGGACAGACATTGGTCGACTGAATGTCACTTACCATCGAGAGCGCTGGAATTGAACGAGGAGACCGGGTCAACAGTCGATTTGACAGGAGATGGCAGTACGGATGACGGATTGAGGGTACCGATGACCTGAGAACCAGAGGGAGCGGTTGACCTTGATGTTTCTGATCCGGCATCTGTCAATGTCTGACTCGGCGTGATCGTTGTCGACGGGGTTACTTCATCTCGCTTTGCTGGTTCGAGGCCACCCGCAGCAGTGAGGCCAACCAAGAGTCCAAGGCAAAGCAGAGCTTTTCCCGAGCTCCGTTCAAGCTTCATCTTTACCAGCCTCTTGTGTTGCGCGCTGAATATCGTGACCGCTATCCTACGTTGTGCGGAGGCCGTGCTGGAAACCAATGGGACCACTTGCTAGCTCATAGCACGGTAAGGAAGCAGCGAGAACCTTGGACACCAGGTCGTCTTTCAACAAATACTGCCAGCGTTGGGTGGAGGTGGTGATGTCGGTGATACGGTACGGATCAGACTGAAGGAGGCCCAGCAGCAAACACCAGGTGCTGAAGCTCAGTCTAGACGCTTGCCTGGGACAGGAGGGAAAGAAGACGAGTGGCATGCGGCAGATCAAACGATAAGACAAGGCAGAGGGCATATAACAGGTACTTGAGAAAAACCAGGGATTAACGGTGGGTGGGGAGGGGGGTTAGAGCCAGTGTCAAGCCACTCGAGGCAGGCCCCAAGGATGAACTGGTATATGATCCGCCGACAATAACTGGCATAACCCGTCAACGAGAAACAAGATCTGAAATGGGACCGCTTATTCAGATCACGGTACGGTTAACGGGATGGGAATCAGAAGACGCCAGGAAACAGCAGCAGCATCGACGAGCCGGCACGGGCAGGTGAGGCGTCGGCTGGGAGGCTCGCCATGGCACACCAAGAGACGTCCATCGTCGACATGGTGCTGGTCAAGCTGTGGTTCGAGTGGATGGTCAACGAGGCCAGGACTCGAGGGGGGAGATTAGCGGGATGTCAACGAGGTTGACGACTCGACGTGGGGTGCTCAATGGGTGTGTGACTGCGGCAGAGGCGTCCAAGCTAACGACCGGCCTCCGCAGGGCCGACAGGGTTCAGCAACGCCGCCAAGGGGTTGGCGCGTGCCGTATCCGGACCCGCACCAGGGGGAGGTTGACAAAGTGGGCGCTTTCATCCAAGATTGCCCTGATCAAGATGCATCGTCTGGGCGTGATTCGCTGTGGTGTGCTGTCACCCATGCTTCGAGCTCCGCTTCAACGACACCCCAAATCCTGATACAACCAAATTGGTGGAAAGCCAGTCCAACGTCGGAAGTTTTCCTCCTCCATCCTGGGAACCTCGTTGACAACCAAGAGTTATTATGGGACCATTGAGTATCCCAATGTGAACTGGTGTGGTCTACATTACGACTGTGAGCAGTTCGTCCCCAAAAAAAACCTGGTGTCTCTCCGGATGAGACAGAGTTGACGCAGGCTAAATTACCGACTTTTCGCTGGCTGCCGTGTAGTGAGCGGCGGGAGACATGGTGAAGAACTGATTTGATGGTGGCTGTTGTTGCCGAACGTGGCTCGACTCGCCATCTTCTGGCTACCTACCGTAGGCTAAGCACTGGTTGTTTTCCCGGTCTCACATGTCGAGAGTACAAAACATACGCCATGACCTCAATGCGAGGGACAGATGCAATCGGCCGACTGACTGCCGGAAGACCGAAGGAAGTTGTAGTTGTTCCCCCACAGATAACCGGTACCTGGTTTTCATTGATTAGTTGCGACGCCAAGAAGCGGGATGTTACTTGGACGCGCCCACCCATCAGACGCGAGCTGCGAGCTCTGAGCTTTGAGCTGTTAACAGAGAGACCAATTGGCTTTCTCTCACTTCCTCGTCATTCGTGTTGTAGCTCTCATACGGTCCACGTACCGTGTGGCAGGTCTTCCATCCGAAGAAGCCTCTGAAGAAATAAACAAGAAACGCACCACGATAAACAATGACAAAAGAAGAAAGACTTGCGTCTTCTGCTGCACAATCCGAATCGACGATCTCGGGTTTATTGGATGTGGATCTGCCAGCGCGACAGCCAGCAGCATGAGTGGTTTCCCTGCTGTGGCTTGAGACCTGCCCTGATCTGGCAAACAGAAACACTATCAGTACATTGCCCTCCTTCAAGCGGTCAACTTCTTTTGTCTTTCATAGCAAAAGTTCCTCCCAACCTCCTGCTGATGCGGAAAAAACATCGTTATCAATGGTCAATGGTGATGTCACAATGCGATGTTAAAGCCCCGGCCTCTCCACTCTTCCCGCAGGCTAGCCTCAGCTAGCGCCATATTCCCGCCAAGCTGGAGCTAGAAAAGAACAAGTGGAGTGGCTTGCAGGGGATACCACCCCACAGTGCACGTCCCCCATCAAGGCTGCCTGCCACAGCTGAACCTGAAGCTGACCACTGCTCAACCATCATGCCTTCCACATTTGGCACCAATGCATTTATGCAGCCTTTCTTGGGTTTGTGTTCAGAACTAAAACTCAATACGGAAGGAGAGCCAACCTCCGGACGCCCCAAATGCCGGACTCGGCGCCTCCTCAACGACCTCGACAACCGTCACAACAGATACGAACATCTTCACTTTGTCACCGAGTCTGAATGCTTCCCCATATGATAAATGCAGCCGACACGAGCCTGGACTCACCTAACCCTGCCAGGCAATCCATGCCTTTCTGAACCCGAACCACCCCAATGGATTCCCCTGATGCAAATCCAAGTGAAACCATTCGTCAGAACCTGAAGGCAGTCTCCCAATGTATGCATCTAAGCTCCATGACGCCAACATCTTGACAGCCAGCGATCACAGGTTCGTTCAAGTCTAGCTAGAGCCATCATCTTTGGCAAGTCGCCACAAACCGTTGCTCAACGGACTCGCAGACGGGCAAGAACCAAGCTGGCAGTGCGAGAAGCCGGTGAACATCTCGGCAGATAGCAACACTATTAGTCCTCCCGAATGATATGACTCAGCTTTCCCTGATCGACAACCTGCACCAGCTCCAACTGTCCAACATGCTAGTCCTGAGAAATAGTCAACAACTGACAACCACTAACCAAACACTCCTCACATCTGGGACCCAAAATTGCGTCAAACGCTCAATAAATACCGGTGGACAAAACTGACATGAGATACTAGCCTCTCTCCTGGCCGATGCTGTTCCCACAGAGATATCTCTTCAGATCGAAGACCACCCAAAACCACTTGATCACCCTCACCAACCTACTCATCCGTAGTCCTATCTCAATATCACCACTTGGAGATACTTTCAGCTTGACAGACATGAAAATCTCCACCATTTACCAGTTTACTATTCGCAGTTCATACCATATTCCCTCCTAAATACCCACAGAATAGATCAACAACACCACAATCCACCCAAAACTATCACCAACCCCCAAAACCCCATCCCGGCTGTTTTGAGCACAAATCCCCCCTTGAACCTCTAGTCTCACAAAGCTACGACTAATATATTACACATACCAGACCATCCATATAAACCCACAGTTTCTTGTTCCCAAAAAAAAGAAAAAAGAAAAAGAGCGCAAATACCAATTCAAGTTTTGCCCTTCCCATCTCCAAAATTGAGATTCATGAGGGGTGCTCAAAGTGTTCTTCCGAATACAGTTACACGGTCCCAAAACGAGGGGAAAATCAATGCCTGCCTGCCTGCCTGCATACATAGACCTTTCCGGTAAATAAAAGATTCTTATCCGCCGAGATCCCGTCAATCTACGTAGGTCCCTAGGCATACGAAGAAGATAAGCTGCATCGATAAGAGGCAGGAACCCGGAGACACGATGTCCTAGGTAACGATCCGAAGACCCTTTGGATGGGAATTTCTCTACACAAACAAAAGATAGTAATAAAGTGCCATTCCCAGAGGTGCTCATGAAAAAAACCAAGGCTATTCAAGTCCCCCAACTCCCTAACCAAAACAAGACCACAAAAGAGACCGCCCCTTGCCTGTTTTCATAATGCACATAACCCATTCCCATTCCCATCCCATCCCATCCTAGGCGCTTTAAAAACACTTTCCATACTCATACACTAACTTACACCTGTTTATTTCATCACCTCCTCCGTCCCAAATACCCCTTCCCCCCACTACCACCTCCACCACCACCGCTCCCACTCCCACTCCCACCACTCCCCCTCTGCCACCTCTCCCCTCCCTTGTTCCTCTCCCCCAACCCATCCATCTCCCTTTTACTCTTCTCCCCCGTAAAATGAACCCTCTCCTCCACCTCCTTCACCCCCATCAACCACCCCACCCCCCCCAACCCCTTCGCTAACCCCCTCACCACCCCCCTAACAGGCAACATCAAAACCCAAACCGCCCCCTCCAAGCACCACCCCACCAGATCCCACTCTGTCCCCTTATTCCCCCTCCCCGCAACAACAGCACTCAAGCTAATAGCATCATCCACCCTCTGCCCCAAATCCCTCAACCTCCCCTCCGTCTGCACCGCCAGCACCCTAGCCTTCTTCTCATACCTCCTCACCGCCCTATTCAACGCATCAATCTCGGGCTGTATCTGATTCCGCACCTCCCTCACAAGACTAGCATGCACCTGTCTCGTGTCCACCACCACCGCCTTCCCATTCCCATTCCCACTCGCTGCTCCAGCCTCCACGGGAGACGACGGGCCAATATTGGTGCTGGTGCTGGTGCTGACGCTGGCAGTGGTGGCGGCGTTGGTCAACCCCCTCGTCTCAAGCTCATCCAACCGCGCAATCAGCTCCCGCCACTGATTGAGCGTGACTTTTTCCTGACGGTACGGGTTCGAGTGGCTGTGGACCAGCCTCTGGAGGCTCCACGTCTTGGCCTGGATGAGCTTGATGATGTGCGACAGGGGCGATATCTCGGCCGCGAGCAAAAAGATGACGAGGTTGAAGTTGGAGACCAGACCTTCCGAGTCTCGTGACAAGAGGTCCCGGATGTAGTGCAGCATCCACGTCGCCAACGCTGGGGCAATAAAACATGTCAGTAAAGCCACTGCTTCCAGACGGCGGAGCTGCGTGAGGGCTTGTTCGGCGATTTTGGCGCGGCGGTCCATCTTGTTGGTCTGGGGGTCAGGCTGCGGTGGTGGTTGTTCTTGTTGTTGTTGTTGTTGTTGTTGTTGTTCATCAGAATTGACATCTGTTTCCTGATGGTCAACACCAGCATCATCACCACTCCCACCCTCATCCCGAAAAGCAGCATTCTCCACCACCGACTCCTCCTCCTCCTCCCGGATCTGCTGCGACGCATGATACCACTTCCACGGCGCCGTTACCGACCAGTGCAGAAACACGGCCGCCAGCCCCAGCAAAATGACATCAGTGACAAACGAGCTGCCGTTTTTAAAGACTAGCCCCACCGTCGCGGGGAGAATGGCAAACACGATCGGCAGCGTCGTCCGCCACGATGCCTCGCTCGAGCGGATAAACGGCCCCGGATCCAGAATCTCATCGTGCAGGTCGCGGCCGGCCTCGCTCCAGCTGTACCCCGAGAAGGTGGAGCTTCGACGTCGGCGGCGGTCCTCCTCGCGCATGTCAAAAGCGCTGGGGGGGCCGGTACCACCAGACATTACCGGTGACCGGTGCCCGGAGTGGATAGACTCGGGCTCCTCGTGCATGGTCTCCAGTGCCGTTGATATGCCTTGGGATTTTGGACTCGGGGGTGAGTCCAACGAGGTCATGAGCCTGAGGCGGTGGTACATGATTATTGCCCCTTGGATTGGATGGAATGTGCGGTTGTTGAGATATGCGACAAAAACTGTGTTGCTGATTTTCGCAGGGATGGATGTGTGTGTGTCTCGGTTCAGCCGGAGGAGGAGGGTACCTAGGGCCCGGTGACGTAGTGATGGGTGGTATTACAACGGCAACAGACAGACTTATACAAGAAAAACGGAACAACAAGAAAAATATTGAATCTTTTTTTTTTCAAAGAGCGGTTGGGAAAGTCATGATGGTGACAGGAATAAAAGTACAAAACAACAGTTGGGCCCCGGCCATCCAAAGAATTCCCGTGGGGGAAGTAGGTGACGGCATTGAGTTACTTTAACTGTTCTTCCCCACCTCAGGTCGCCCTCCCCACAAACGCACACAACCGGCAGTGGTTGGATGCCAAGAGGCCGCTAAGAATAAGCTTTTGTGGGGTCGTTGCCGGCCTCCCGGGGCCTTCTCCACATCTTCAGCAGGGGATCTTTTACCCTTTCCCACTGATGATTTTCTGTGATGGTACCCTTGTTGCAGATATTACGGCACGGGATCTCTGTTCGAATCTGGTGTCTTGGTAGAGTACCTTGTTTCTTGCAGGGTTCGGGAGAAATGTTGATAGGCATACACAGTACCTGGTGATGGATAGCATCGGCTGAGTGTTGATGGCTGGGGATGACCTGCCAAAGCAAACCTAAAGCAGCTTGAACGTGGGAATGGGCCCATGAAAGAGGCGGGTAGGTTTTGGATCAAGACTCCAAGCTTCGCTATGAGATGAAGACTAGAATATATCAATAGCGTCTTGGTCAGAGTGGGACTGCAACATATACCATCTGTGCAAGTTGAACGGATAGTTGCTTGGTCAGCAAGTATGTGAAAGAAGCAGCAAGGTCGAACGGCTCGTGGTGATAAGTATAGTTTATCTAGAGCTTTGCAAGCATATTCTACGGGGTGGCTATGCCTTCAACGTACCGAGCAACAAAATGAAACTATCTCTGCTTGAGGAATGCAAATGCAGATGCCAGGCAATCAGGATGTTCTCGTGGTCGAAGACACAGTATTTACAGTATAATAGCTATCAAAAGCTACAAGTCATTCACTCTCGTAGTATATATATGCTGAGGTATTCCTGTGCCATCACATAGCGATTGCTTTTCAGCTGACCCACACACGCAAGTCAGGTCAAGCAGGTGATTTCCTGAAAAGAGGTGACCAGACGGATTCATAATCTATGGCCCTAGAGAAGATATATATATGAGAAACATCAGTTGATACAGTAGTTTTCCAAGACCGACAAAAACGCACAAAGTACCATCATCATGAAGATCGTGGCTGCCAAGATATACACGGCCGCCAGCTGCTGCCGGGTGGCATGTACGAAAAGCTGCACTCCAACACGTCGTCGCAAATCAGGGTCAGCGTCACGGTGTGTCGGCCAACATCAGCGCTTCCAATCTATCCCATAGTCCAATCGTTTTCATTTCTAGAGAGAAGTATCCCATCGAGCCCGCATCCCGCGCCGCCGACCACTGTCCATCCTTCATCCCCTGGCCGCGACAGCGACAAGATTGGCAGTGGGCAATCCACAGGCGCGATACAAGATTTTACTAGCAGGGAGATAACTATCTAACTGCTAGGCAAATTTTGATGAGCTGATTGCACCAGCTGCAAGATTGCGCCTGCGTCTCCAGTCACCACACACATTCTAAACCTAGAGGAGGCCGTCCCCGAGACGGCCATCCCTAGAACATCCAAACGACGGCTTCCCACGCTCCCCCCCACGAGCAAGAAACCGCCCTAGATGCATCAACCGCCTCCCGACCGACCCAGCACACAAACACGAGTCTGTCTTCGCCAACAACCAAGCAGTCCCCTTACCCCTTCGCTTCTCCCGTGCCCGCGCCCGCGCCCGCCGCTCCGCCCTTTGAACCAGTAGCGCCCGGCCGGCCGTTGCGCAGCAGAAATAGTTTGTTACGACGGGGCCGACCCAGCGCCCAGGACGAATCCTTCCCTTTCCCTGACCAGTCTCCATTTCGGACCCGCGGTACCCCTTTCCACCGCCCACTCCAACGAGTCTCGGCCGCCCGACTGTGGAACCCCACCAACTCGACCCCGAGAACCCCAACCTCTTCCGACGCCACTGCTCGCAGACGCCGCGCTCCATCTTCACCTCCTCCTCCGCCCGTCCCGCTCACCGTCACCCCTGTCACTGCCGAGGAGCCCAGCAGAGCCGCCGCTGAGCACCCACTTTTGCAGAGCCCCGAACAGCGACCGCGTCAATCCATCTCGAACCGAATCAGTCTTCACCTCGAGCGCAGCGCCGGAGCCGAGCAACGCATCAGCCTTCCGCCCTCCGTTCGCGCCACACCCTCACCCTCGCCGGTCGAGGCCTGTCATCCAGGGCCATCCTTCCTTCGGCAGCAAGCCCCATCCCAGCACCTCTTCTCCGTATCCGAGTTTCGAAAAACCAGAAGCCGCGGTCAGAGCATCTCATCCCGTCTCCGAGTACCCTTCGGTCTCACCTTTGACCAAACCACACCAAAACACCACCACAGAGGCGACAGCAAAGGAAAGGGAAAAGGCAAAGAAGTCATGGCGCCACCACCACCACCACCACCACCATTACCGTCCCAACCGGACAACCATGCCGGGGCGGGAGATCGCTACTCCCGCGACCTGGAACGCGGGCCGGACGTGGCCAACCCGCGTCTGTCCATCGCCTCCCGCATATCGGGCATCGGCTCGGAAATGTCGTCCGACTCGTCCATCATGGGCGACCCGGACGAGCAGCCCGACAACGGCGAGGAATGGGGCCCTCAGCACCCGTGCTACCCGCATCTCAACCCGCACGTGCCGGTGGATTCGCCAGAGTACACCACCACGCGCATCATCCGCATCCGGAGGGACTGGCTGGTGGAGGGCGACCTCGCCCCGACGTTTTCCAACCTGTACCCGGACATTCTGGACCCGGCGGGGGTGAGCGAGCAGGAGTTTAGGAGGGTGATTGAGAAGCTCAACAGCGAGCTGGTGCCGGCTTTTAGCGCGTACAACTGGAGGAATATTTTGGACGGGGTGCTGGGGTTGGCGACGGGGTGGCTGTGGGATGATTTTGGGCTGACGGGGGTGAAGAGCCGGTTGAGGGGGGTGGAGAGGTGGATTGAGGAGTGGAATAGGGAGATGGAGAAGACGGTGAGGGCGGATCACCCTGGGGATGAGGGGGGGGGTGTGATTCCGCCAAAGATTGTGCCGTTGAGGAGGACGGGGTATATGAGTGTGAGTTTTTTTTTTTTTTTTGTTGTCTGGTTGTATGGGGGTGGAAGATGCTGACTTTGTGGGATAGCTTGATATACAAATTCCTGACCCAGAGATTGCCCCTGCGTCGCCTACCATGTCTGGGGGCTCCGGGGAGGAGGGGGATGGGCAACCGCAGGTGCCGGACTTGACGGTTCCGCCTCCTGCTTTGACTGCTTAGGTGGTTTTATTTTTTTTGCTTTTTACTCGGTTCTGCACAAATCACTGTTATCGGTCTCGACATATCTTGTACGCGTATGACTGATGAGTTTTTTTTTGGTTTTTCTGTCTTTTATCTTTGCACATAAGTTTTATCACTGTTACATACCCCTTTTTTTGTTTGTTGTTTCTAGTTATTTGTTTGGTTGTTAGTTGGGTTGATGGAGGGGAGAGGAGGGGGGTGTGAGATGGGAAGGAAGTTGTTGATGAGATTCTGCTCTAATATACCACGGGGACATGAACCTAGGCGTTTTGTTCTTTTTGTTTGTTTGATCACTGAAAGAACGGGGGGTGGGACGGGGGGGTGATAAGACAGGAGAGGCAGGGTATTTGAACTGGATGTATAGAGGGGGGTGGGTCAATTGGATTATTTATTTATCACCGCTATGTCGCCCTTTTCATCATCAATGTTTGTCTGCTATGTGTCTGTCTGTCTGTCTGTCTTGATGGTGTTTGGCTTTGATGATTGACCAAATCCGACCCTAACCCTGACAACCCTATCTAAGTGCCTAGGTGCGCTCATTCATGCAAGCCGCAGGTACCCGCCCCCCAGAGCCGCATCCTAGGTTTCATCCACAAAACCCCACATGCGGTGGGTGGCGTCCTCAATGGGTTTCTTTTTTTTTGAGGGACGGGGAGGGAAAAAAACCCACAATAGTAACTGTCTGAACATCCACAATGATAAGCAGAGTTTTTCAGTGGAGGAAACATCAAGCGGATTTGACAAGCTGCATGGCGCAGCGGAAGCGCGCCGGGCTCATAACCCGGAGGTCACTCGATCGAAACGAGTTGCAGCTAAATCTTGAATCTTTTTGCGGTTTTTTTCTTTTTTTCTTTTTTGTTCTGATCCACCACAAGTACCATACAAGACCAACCTTTATTCTTTAGTTGAGGCTTTTCTTGTGTTTTTGACCGAGTCCAACGATAGCACATTTCTGGTCGGGTTGTTAGTATTGACATTTTGTTGTCCCTCTTTTCAATGGGTGTTTATATCTGGTTGAAGCCATGATGTGTTTGTTGGTTTGGTCGTGACACAACCAGGCATTGATCTGATGTTGAGAATGGCATGCATGGTTTGAAAGATATTCAATGCATTATATTCATAAAAAGAGACAAAAAAAACCGCCTGCTTCGCTGATCAGATAGTTCCCTTGAATAACCCCCCTCTCTTACAACAACCCCCTTCCATTCACCCTCATGACAACTTCACCTCCTCCGGCGTCCCCTTCTTCGCCCACTCCCTCAGCACATTCTTCTTGATCTTGCCCGTGCTCGTCTTGGGCAGCTCCCTCACAACCTCCACCTCCCTCGGCACCATGAACTTGCTGATGCTGCTCTGGTGTTTCGCCCAGTCGATGAAGCCCTTTTCGTCAATTTCTTGTCCTTGTTTGACGGTGAGATAGGCCTTGGGGCGCTCCCCCCAGTGGGAGTCCGGGACGGCGACCACGCCGGCTTCGAGGACCGAGGGGTGCTCGACTAGCATTGATTCTAGCGCGACGGAGGAGATGTTTTCACCGCCTATTTAACACACACACACACAGACAGTCAGTTTTATTTCGGGGGGAAACGGGAAAGGGGGGAAGGGGGGTTGTTACCAGAGATGATAATGTCCTTTTGCCTGTCTTGAATCAAGATGCTGCCGTCTTCACACCACACCGCCAGGTCACCCGAGCGGAGAACGCCCCCCTCAAAGAGCTTGCGGGTCGCCTCCGCGTCTTTGTAGTACCCCTTGCAACAAATGTTGCCTTCAAAGACAATCTCGCCAATCTCCTTTCCGTCCTTGGCCACGTCCACCGGCGGGGTGCCAAAGGGTATGTCTTCTCCTGTCTTGACCACACGAACACCCAGGCTGGTCAAGAACCCGTGCCCCTGCCTCGCCATCTTGGCAAACTTTTCGTGGGGCGGGAGGGAGTCCCATTCCGGCAGGACATACCCCCTCGTGATCGGCCCGTAGGTCTCGGTGAGGCCGTAGACGTGGACGGGGTACAGGTTCAAGGCCGTCATCTGCTCAAACAGCCTCGCTGTCGGGGGGGAGGCGGCAACCGTCACCCTGACCGGCCTGGCGAGCACCTCGGCGTTGGGATCGGCGCACAGGAGCGTGTTCACCGTCGGCGCGGCGTTGAAGTGCGTCACCCCTTCTTGCTTGAGGAGCGACCAGATGAGGGGGTAGTCGATCTTCCTCAGGCAGACGTGCGTCCCCCTCACGGCGGTGATGGCCCAGGGAAAGGTCCAGCCCACGGCGTGGAACATGGGGAGGGTCCAGAGGTACTTGCAGCGGCCGTCGGGGAGGTTGAGGCCCGACTCGACAATGTTGGCCATGGTGGCCAGGTACGCGCCGCGGTGGGTGTAGACTACTCCTTTGGGACGGGAGGTGGTGCCAGAGGTGAAAGGGAGGGCGATGGTGGAGTCTTCGTCGGCGACGCGGGCGGAGATGAGGTCTGACCAGCCTTTGGAGCCCGTGGTGCGGTCCAGGATTAGGCCTTCGTCGACGGCTTCGTCAAAGGGGCCCGAGAGGACGCCTTCTGTTGCGTCGGTGTCCTGGAAAAGTTATTAGCAAAGGGATATATATATATATATATATATATATGTTGTGAGTTTTTGAAACACAAAAGGGGGGGGCTTTACCAGATCAACGATGATCTTGACATTGGGATGAGACTCGGTAAACGCCTTCAAGAGATCCTCATACTCCTTGTCCACCACGATGCAGTCCACCTCGGCAAAGTCAAAGATGTATGTGATGTCATCCGGCTTCAACCTGTAGTTCACCGGCACAATCACACCCCCGGCAGCAACAATCCCAAAGATGCTCTCCAAAAACGCCGGCGTGTTGGGTGCTAGCAGACCGATGCGCTTGTAGCCGTGCTTGCGGAAGTAGTAGGCCAACCCACGGGCGCGGTCGGCGAGCTCCATGTAGGACCGCCGGAGGATCTTGTTGTTGGCCGTGACATGGTAGACGGCCTCGGCGTTGGGCTCAATGGCAGCGGCGCGCTCGAGGAAGTATGTGGGTGAGAGGTGGGAGAAGTGGTGGGGTACCGATTCAGGGGTGGCCGAGTGGAAGATGTGGCCGAGGACGTTCCTGAGGCGGCTGGAGGGGCCGGACATGGTGAGTTTTTGTAGTAGTGTTTGCTGAATGAACGATGAGGGTTGACGATAGGCGGATGGGAACCGAGCAATGATAAACAATGGTGAACTAGCAACCAGAAACAAAAAAAAAGCCGTTGGACCGAGAGACTAAAACGAAGCCAGTGGAAAAACAGACGATAACCAGCCAAACCAACACCGACGACGACGGTCAACAGCGAGGGGACAAGGAGAAAGGGGGGGATAATAGGGAACCAAGCGACGAGCGAACACCTAGTCTACATACACTACACCTTCAGGAAAGAAAAGAGAAAGGGAGGAGGAGGAATAATTATATATAAAGAGGCTACGGGCTGTCTCAAAACAGGTAAAACATCCAGCCGTCCGGGCACCCCATACATCATATCTCCAGCATAACCGTGTTCAAAGGGGAGAGGGAGGGGGAGGGGGGACCTTTCCTCGGCATCGAGAGCCCGGGCAGTTATCCACAAAGCTTGAGCAGCCAGCGCGGCCCCCCGGACCACAGCGCGCCGCCGTGCAACAAACACGATGATCGCCAAGCGGGCCCAACTTCCCCGCATCCCGCAATCCCGCCCAGAGGAAGGAAGGGCCAAGGCTAGGCCGGATTGGGGTAATCCACTTGACCGACCGAGAGGGAGAAAAAGGTGCCGGTGATTGCCGCTCCTCATTCTCACATGTTCAACTCTTTTCATCATCATATTTCCAAGAGAGAGAGAGAGAGAAAGAGAGAGAGACAGCGAAAAGAGAGGCAAACTCGTCAAGAAGGGAAACAAGAGTTTCACCCCACGTTTGGCTCAAGTCTCTCTCTAGGTAGGTACCTAGTCCCCCTTTGAAGAAACCGTTGTTGTACCTGAAATTACCCCACAGTTTCCCCAATCTTGGCTTCAAGCCAGCGTTGTTTTCTCAACAGGCCAACCTGGGCCAGCAAATCCACGTTCCTCGTCTCGTCTCATCCATCTTGAGGGTGGCAACCATGTCGAATCCGAATCGGTCTTCGGGAAGATGCTATTCGCGGTAGGGACAACCTCGTCAACACTCGTAACCCATTGGAACAGGCATCACGTCGTTTCATCTTCACATTTCACACCAAGGACCGGGCAAGTATCAAACTTCATCTCATAATCCTCTTCCCTTTAGGGAGGATCTTTCCATTTCATTTCATACATACAACCGAAAAAAAGAAAAACTAACAATGCAATCGCTTAATTCCCATCCCATGCTCTCTCTCTCTCTCTCCCATCCATCCCAAATATCCTTCTTTACTCCTTCTTAATCAAGCTCTCAAACAAAGGCTTCATCGCCTTGGCGCTCTTCTTGGGGTATCTCTTCTGATCATTCTCATAGTCCACATACGTCACGCCAAACCTCGTCTCGTACCCCTCGGCCCACTCAAAGTTGTCCATCAGCGACCAGGCCAGGTACCCCCGGACATTGACACCGTCCTCGCTGAAGGCCTTGGCCATGGCGTGGACATAGTCGTCAAAGTACTTGACCCTAAAGTCGTCCTCGACAATCTGCTCCAGGTTCATGTCGTTCTCGCCCTTGAGCGACGTGCCGTTCTCGGTGACGTAGATCTTGGGGTACCCGTACCGCTTGCTCAGCCAGTTGAGCAGATCGCGGAACCCTTGGGCGTGGGGGCGGAGCCAGAAGGACTGCGTCTCGGGCCCGATGCACTCGCCGCTCTTGGAGTAGAAGAGCGTCTCGAGGTTGCCGAGGAAGTCGTCGTCCGGGGGGGTGCCGGTCTTGTGCTTGATGTAGTTGGCCGTGTAGTGGTTCATGCCGTAAAAGTCGTTGGAGCCCTTGACGAGCGCGACCTCCTCGGGGGTGAAAGTGGGGAGGCGGTCGCCGAGCTGCTTGAGCATCGAGTCGGGGTACTTGCCAAAGTAGATGGGGTCGGCGAACCACGAGATGGCGAACTCGATCTTGCGGTCGCAGGCCTCGACGTCGGCCGGGTCCTCGGGGTCCCAGGGGAGGACGGCGTCGCCGTTCAGGGTGATGCCGATCTCGCCGCCGTTGACGGGCTTGAACTCCTCGCGGTAGACCTTGACGGCCTTGCCGTGGGCGATGAGGATGTTGTGACCGACGATCCAGCACTCGCGGGCGCTGTCGCCGACGGCGGAGCGGGTGCGGTCCGAGGTGTGGCCGGGGGCGAAGTAGCCGGAGTTGTAGCCGAGGATGGAGGTGCACCAGGGCTCGTTGAAGGTGATCCAGTGCTTGCACTTGGGGATGGCCTTGAAGAGGACGCGGGCGTAGTTCTCAAAGTCGGCGGTGAACTCCTCCTTGTTGAGGAAGCCACCGTAGCGCTTGTCGAGGGCGTCGGGGAGATCCCAGTGGAAGAGGGTGATGAAGGGGGTGATGCCGGCCTCGAGGAGGTCGTCGACAAACTTGACGTAGTGGTCAATGCCCTTCTGGTTGATGGGGTCGTTGCGGCCACCGAGGGGGATGCAGCGGGACCACGAGATGGAGAAGCGGTAGGCCTTGGCGCCCAACGACTTCAGGAGGTCGATGTCCTCCTTGGTGCGCTTGTACGAGTCACAAGCGACGGCACCGGAGCTGCCATCAGCGATCTTGCCGGGGATGGCGCAGAAGGTGTCCCAAATAGAAGGGCCACGGCCATCGACGTCAGCGGAACCCTCGATCTGGTACCTGTAGGGGAGGGAGAACAAGGTTAGCCATGTGGTGATAAGGTGGGTAGATAAGGGGGGGGGGTCAAACTCACGCAGCGGTAGCGAAACCCCACAGGAAATCACTGGGAAGAGACATGATGGGCAGCCAACTCTTTGGTTTGTTTATGAGAGAGAGGTAGGTTGAAGACAGAATCTTCCAAAACAGTCAACACAGAGGAGGGGGGGACATGTGTTATATATACACAAACCTCTGATATGCTGCCATGGGTTTCATGGCCGTTAGTCCTCCCATTCTCCCCTCCCTCCCTCTTCCACCCCCCCCCATTCTCCCGTGTTTCGGACCGTCGACACCGAGAAAAAGGCTAGGCATAGGCTGAGATGGGCGGGTTTGTACCTAGCCGCGTTGCGCACTTGCAGCTACTTTGTGCATGGCCATGGTCATGACCCCGTCCATTTGGCACGCATACCGATGTAAAGCCGGGTCAAGGACCCCCAGTTTGTCTTTTTTGGTCTCCACCGCGGGGTAAATATCAGTTTCTTGTTGTGTGGTCATCAGAGAGAGAGATATGGGGCATGGGGGATGGTAACATTGGTGTAGGTTGTGTACTACAAACATCTTTTGTCTCCCTTCAAAAGTGACTTGCAGCAAGCAGCCCAGGTTCCATGGAAGCGGAGAGGGAGGGGGGGGGGGGAGGCGAGAAGGGACCACCACTACCAACTCCACGATCACACACATATCCCCATCCCCCCATGGGCCATAACCCAATAACCCAATCACAACCCACCCCCCGCCCAGCCCCTCAAGCGTCGGAGGAAAGCAAAGAAACATCCGGACTCTGACCTGCCTTGCCCAGCGATTCCAGAAAGACGGTCGAAACGGTCCCTACCCCCGTCGGCACCCTCCCCCCCCCCCCCGCAGTTTTTGTTTCCCGTACCTTACAGCAAGGCAAGGCAAGGCACACACGTATGTAGAGCCGCAAAAAAAAGACCAGTCCAGCTGTCTGTCATTCTCTTTCATAAATATAAAAAAAACGAATCCCCCGTCAAAATCCCCTCCTCCTCCACAACGTCAACAACATCTCACAAGAACCACAAAAGACAAATTATCCTAAACTCACCAAACCCCACCAACCGTGCTCTCCCCTTCCCACAATCCACCACCCGCTTGTTTGTTTCGGAATCCCGGCCCGCCAAAGGATCAAGCCCGCCCCTCCGGCTGGGTAAACCTCGGGCAAACTCCCCCCTCTAACTTATCGATCACGAGGGACTCCCACGGGGGTGGGCAGTTCATTCACAAAAAACGGCAGGGCCCTCCTTCAACCGCCCAAGCGGTGTGTGTTATCTACACTACTGTTCGCGTGTGTCGCCTGGCAAAATGCCGGCTGTGGCTAATCCTCGGCCGACCTGACGATTCACATTCCATCATCAACCCCAAAAACCAAGCTTTCAACCAACCTCTTGCTTGCTTGCCCAACAGTTTTTCTGTCAAAGTGTGTCCCCCGGAACGCCGTCCCCCTTTTGATACCTAATTCTTTTTCCCGGCAAGCCGGAACCGTGCATGAAAATCATCTTACGATTGGAATGATACCCCAGAGAGCTCAGCTGATGAGCCGGCATGGAAACAAAACAAGTGTGTCTTTCGGGTTATCTTCGGGTCAGGGACGGTAACTCGTTCCGATGCATTGTTTCGCAAAAGAGAGATCGGACTGGACTGGACCCAAAACCAAGATCTTGTTTTGGTTGTTTTGATTATTCCCGCTGCTGGGTGGTCTTGGGTGTTGTTGCTATATTTGTCTGGTTTTGATATTGGGACCAACAACTCCAACCAACTACCTGATATTGTTCTTAGAAAAACGTCAAGTAATTACACTGGGTAAGTTCCCTCATGATAACAAGCTTGTGATAAAGACATTATAAAACTCCAGATGTATAACCCCCTCTTTGATCGTAATAATTGCTGTGCTGTTGTCCTGTTTAGGAAAGAAATCAATAAACCCCGTTCCCAGACCCAGGAATTATCGAGTAATGCGAATAAGTAGTCTCCTTGCCTACCACCACCACCAGCCTGCAAGTCCCATTGCCCAACCACCCCCTTACCCTCCAAGCAATCAGTGCTCCATCCCCCCCTCCGCCAATTCAAACTTCCTCTTCCTCCCCCCTTCCCCTTCCCCTTCCCCCTCCAACTCCTCCCCATCAACCCACTCACTAATCTCATACTCAACCCTCCACCCCCCCCTCTCCCCCTCCCTCACCACCCTCCTCCTCTCCTCCCTCCTCTTCAACCTCCCCAGCCTACTCCCCTCAATCAAACCATCCAACCAGTCACTCCCCCTCCTCACCTCCACCTCCACCCTCTCCCCCTTTTCCTTTTCTTTTTTTTCTTCGGTATCCTCCTCCTCATCGGCGTTGTCGCTATCATCACTCGAAGAAGAAGAACCAGGCAAGAGGCCCAGACTGTCCAGCTTGGCGAGATCAGCCTCCCAGAGCGAGTGGAGGGTGAGCTGGATGTAGTCCGCCTCTGCCGACGGGGAGCTGGTGTGGTAGGACAAGGGGGTGCCGCAGTAGCCGCAGAAGGTGTGGAGGGCGTTTGGCTGGTCGAGGGGGGTGTAGGAGCGGTGGATGAGCGAGTGGGACTCGTCTGGGCGGATGGGGAGGGTGAGGGAGCGGTAGGTGGAGAGGGGGACGCGGAGGAGGGGGGTGAGGGGGTGGCCTGGGATGGGTTAGTGGTTTGATCTTTTGGGGAGGGGATATGTGATAATAGGAGGGGATGGGTGGGTGGGAGGAGGTCGGATCAAACGGGATAGAAGAGGGCTAGGGTGGGTATGTTGATGAGGGTTGGGTGCTTACGTTGGTTGAAGAGGAGACGGGCGGCGGCTTGGTTGGCGGCGGCGGCGGCGGCGGTGGAAGAGGTCTCTTGTTTGGGGAACTGGACAATGTAGATGTTTCGGCCGCATTGGCAGCCGCCGTGGAGGAGGGACATTTTTGAGGTGTGGTGATCTTTGACCCAAAAAAAAAAGTGTCAAAGGTTGGGGCGAAGTAAATCGAAAAGATCACAATCAGCCGAATCGAATCGTGGGTTTGGACCAAACTAGGTAGGTGGTCAAAACTGGTCAAAGAGCTGAGCTTGGTGGTGGTGTTGTTGAAGTTGTGAAAGCGGGGTGTAGCTTCCCAGGTTGATAGCAACAAAGCGACAGACAGACAGACAGACAGATAGACAGACAGACACTGACCGGTTTGTCAAGTCAAGTAGGTCGCGGGCGGGGTTAAGCAAAAGGTTAAAACGTTAACAAGGAAGGTAAGGTAGGTAAGGTAGTGTGCACATACCTGCTGCTGCTTGACATCAGATGGATGATGTTATAATCAGCAGGAGCAGGAGGAAACCGGGGCAAACGAGCCGAGAGATTACTGCATATGATGAGATCGAGATGTTTCTAGAAGGTGTGCCAGCCCTTATAAAGTTTCTACAAGCCCAGAACCGGATTTACAGACAGTTTTTACCTTCTACAATGCTACCACTGGAATATATGCCCATGTAATTACCATGGGAAGGCGCTCTTTGTTGCTTGCCCGTGTTTGTTCCCGGGGTAGAGGAGAATTGACCACACAATGAAAGTACTACGTATCGGACAGGTATGACATGATGGCTACCTTAGCCGTGGTAGGCTGCTGCATGAGCGTTTGTGGGATTAGGTGCTGCAGGCAGGTCGGAGAATATTGTTTGTAGGTGTCAGTCCAGTAGCCAAGGTGTTGGAAAGAATGGTCACGTTTAGCACTGTTTAACGTTGTTTGTGAATGGTGTTTTATTTGAATATCACAGGACTGCGTCATTGCGGCCCTCGAGTTCCATTGGTGAATGGTGTAAGTGCTGGGGTGGGTGAAAGATATAGTGAGTGGCTAAGAAGGTTTTATAAGCTCTAGTACTCTACTAGAGTGACTCGAGAGTGATAGTAGAGCCTAAAAGCAACACAGTCTGAGCACAGAGGATGTCCAGGTGTGTGTCTTGTCACAAGAGATGAAAGTGAAAGAAAGAGTTGAGCCCTCGATGCCCGATGAGTGAGGATAAGTAACTACCCCACCTGGAGCTCTCCTGGCCCAAGCTTCCCTGCAGCCACACCGCCCGGCAGTTCAACTGCTGCCTGTCAGAACCGCCAAGGAAGGACACGGGCCACCAATTTAGCTTGTCGCGTCACGGCGCCGATGCCCTTTCAGAGGCGCGCCGAGTGGAAGTTCTTTCGACGCCGCCTTCGATTTTGTCTCTGACAACCCTCCACTTTTTCCCACAACGCCATCCAAACCATCCCCGCGACTTTGGATAGGAAACCATCACCATGTCCGCCATGTACGTTTCCTACTCAGTTGTTCACTCTTATGCCCCCAATCACATGAACCTCCCAGACTAACCCTGCCCAGTGAGAGTTTCGACAACATCTACCTGGACCTGTCCAAGGAGCACGGCAAGTGCAGATTCGCAGAGACCGGCCTCGGCTGGAAGCCAGTAGGCGGCGGCGACACCTTCACCCTTGATCAGGGCAACATTGGCGGTGCACAATGGAGCAGAGCCGCCAAGGGCTACGAGATCAAGATTCTGCAGAGGAATTCGGGCATCATTCAACTAGATGGCTTTCAGCAAGAAGTGGGTGCCTAATTGCGACATTGACAGCACCCAAAACAGCCACTGACAGCCGCCCCAACAGGACTACGAGCGCTTGAGCAAAATCTTCAAGAACTGGTATAGCACCAACCTTGAGAACAAGGAGCATTCACTTCGCGGCTGGAACTGGGGCAAGGCCGAGTTTGGAAAGGCCGAGCTCACATTCAACGTCCAAAACCGCCCCGCATTCGAAATCCCCTACTCGGAAATCTCAAACACAAACCTTGCCGGCAGAAACGAGATCGCCGTCGAGTTTGCTGTTGGCGAGGGTGGCAAGCCTGGCCAAAATGGTGCCACCCCTGGCAAGGGAAAGAAGGCGTCGGCCGGCAAGGATCAGATGGTCGAGATGAGATTCTACATTCCGGGAACGACCACCCGGAAGGAGGCCGAGGGTGGTGATGCTGGTAGCGACGCAGACGAGGAAGAGAAGAACGCCGTCACTCTCTTCTACGACACCCTCATCGAGAAGGCCGAGATTGGCGAGTCGGCCGGCGACACGATTGCCACCTTCCTCGATGTCTTGCACCTCACGCCAAGAGGTCGGTTCGATATCGACATGTACGATACGTCCTTCCGTCTTCGCGGCAAGACCTACGACTACAAGATCCAGTACGAGGCCATCAAGAAGTTTATGGTGCTTCCCAAGCCCGACGAAGTTCACTATCTGCTCTGTATCGGGCTGGACCCACCCTTGCGACAGGGTCAGACGAGGTACCCATTCCTTGTGATGCAGTTCAAGACCGACGAGGAGGTGACCCTGGATCTGAACCTCCCCGAGGAGGACCTCAACGAGAAGTACAAGGGCAAGCTCGAGCCTCACTACGAGCAGCCCCTGCACAGCGTGGTGGCCCAGATTTTCAGAGGACTTGCTGGCAAGAAGATATTGTCCCCTGCCAAGAACTTCCAGACACACCGGGCGCAATCCGGCATCAAGTGCTCCATCAAGGCCAGCGAGGGTTTCTTGTACTGTTTAGAAAAGGCGTTCATGTTTGTGCCGAAGCCAGCCACTTACATCTCGTACGATCAGACACAGTCCATCACCTTCTCTCGCGTGGGTGGAGCTGTCTCGGCTCTGTCGACGTTTGATATCACGGTCCACATGAAGGGCGGCGGCAACTCTCAGTTTAGCAACATCAACCGGGAAGACCTCAAGGGGCTCGAGGACTTCTTCAAATACAAGGGTCTGCGCGTTAAGAACGAGATCGACGAGGATGCCAACATGCTTGCTGCAGCTATGAGGGCCGAGGACATGGCCAGCTCAGACGAGGAGGTGGTGCAGAACAAGGCCGATCGTGGCTCGGCCGATGAAGATGAGGAGAGCGTGGATGAGGACTTCCAGGCCGACTCGGACAGCGACGTCGCAGAGGAATACGACAGCAATCACGAGAGTGATGGTTCAGGCAGTGGAGAGAGCGATGTTGATAACCAGGTGGATGATGAAGATGAAGACGAAGAGATGGAAGATGCTGAAGAGGTGGAAGAGCAGCCAAAGAAGAAGAAGAAGACTGGTTGAGTTTAGACATCTTGGATCTGGGGGGGGGAGTAATTATAGGGAGGGAAAATAGGGTCTGTTTTGGAGCCCAGTATCGGTCTGTATTATTATGGCGTTGGGGGGTTTAGCGAAGGAATTATGAATATCCGTATGCACTATGTAGTGTATGTACCTCCATATCACAATAGGCATTTGTCCTGTGTTCTAGGAGCAGTGATAGAGTGATCGAGTGATAGAGAGAGATGGTGGCACGTGCGCGTGCCCCACCAATTCAGGTGGCAGTCTGGAAGCCTGGCCTTTTGGGTTTTTTGGTGGTTGACTTTTTTGATTCACCTCTGCCCCACCATCTTTTGCAGCATCCCATTCCATCCACCGCTTTGTTTCCCCAGTTGAACCTACCAGGCGAGATAGAAACAAACTTCCCAACACTCTCAAATTCACACTCACCCCCGCGGCTGTCGCACTGAGAAAAGAGTCCATCTTTGAACTGTGCACTGTCTCCATCCGAACAACCACCCATCCTCACCGCCGCCGTACTTGTTCCCCGCAGACCATGGAGGCCAACTGAAGCAAGGTCGACTCATGTACCTTCAGCGCCACATCGGCAGCTTCCAGAGTTATAGCAGCTTCACGACCAAAATAATAATTAGACCCCATTTCACATAAAGATACCAACTCCTTCACGACACCACATTAACTACCGTGTCCAGCAATGGACGCCCAGGTAAGAAGCCCGACTTGTTGCATCCATGATCTAGTTCCCCGCAAAAAAGCGCCCAATCTCCTCTCCCAACCCCGCTACCAGCAGAAGGGATACCGTCGCCGTTGTCTGGCCCGGGTCGCATGACCATGCTAACATGCTCTGCCCAAACAGATCGAGAATGCGATCGAGGTCGCTTGGAACCCCAGCTCGAGCCAGGAGCTCAAGGGCCAGGCTTTCGAGTACCTTAACCAACTACGAGTAGATCCCCAGGCCTGGCAGGTCTGCATCGGCCTCTTTACCCGATCTCCCCCAGCGTCCGAAGTCGTACGACTAGTCTCCCTCGAAATCGTCAACAATGCCGTTCACTCAGAAGCCTTGGATGCTGCCAGTCTGGTCTACTTGAAGCAATCTCTGCTCGAATATATCGGACGGACATATACGACCAATACCCAAAATCAGGTCGACCCACCACATCTCCAGAACAAATTGACGCAAACCCTCACATACCTCTTTGTCTTTTTGTACAGGGAACACTGGACCAGCTTTGTTCAAGACTTTTATGCCATTGCCCAGAATGACAACCTCCCTGGCGTCATATTATACCTCCGCATCCTCAGCTCCATCCACGACGAGATTGCCGACTTGATGCTCAGCCGGCAGGAGCAGGAGGCGAAGAGGAACAGCGATCTCAAAGACCTTATCCGTGAGCGAGATATGGCCAAAATTGCCACCTCGTGGACAGATATCCTGTCTCGGTACAGCAACCAGCACGATGGTGTGGTTGAGATGACGCTCAAAATCATTGGAAAATGGGTCAGCTGGACCGACATCTCGCTGGTCATCAACCAACAAATGCTGGGTCTCTTGCTGCCCTTGGTCGGGAGGTCAAATGCTTCTGGGGGCGAGGACAAGGTCAGAGACACAGCTGTTGACACCTTTACGGAAATTGTCAACAAGAAAATGAAGGCGAGCGACAAGATCGAGATGATCAAATTCTTGCAGCTTCGCGAAATTATCACAGAATTGCTGGCCAGCCCCCCACTCAACGAGTGGAAGGGGACACCTCGCTATGACACAGATCTCGCCGAGGTGGTTGCCAAGCTTGTCAACGCCGTCATGGCCGACATTGTGCGTGTGCTTGAAGACAGCAAGGTTGACAACGACACGAGGGCAAAGGCTGAGCAGCTTCTGCAAGACTTCTTGCCATCGCTACTACGCCTGTTCTCGGACGAGTACGACGAGGTCTGCTCGACTGTTATTCCCTCATTAACCGACCTTCTGACCTTCCTCAGAAAAGTCGGAACTCTCCCGGCAACCTACTCCGAAATGCTTCCTCCTATTCTGAACGCCATAGTTCTCAAGATGAGGTACGACGAGACGTCTAACTGGGGTCTCGAAGACGAACAAACAGACGAAGCAGAGTTTCTGGAGCTGCGTAAGAGGCTGCAAATTCTCCAAAAGAGCGTCGCTGCTGTTGATGAGAATCTCTGCATGGAGTTCATGAGCAACCTGGTTGGAAACATGTTTTCCACCCTACAGCAGCAAGGGTCTCAGATGGACTGGAGAGATCTGGATCTGGCCCTTCACGAAATGTACTTGTTTGGAGAGCTTGCGCTGCCCAACATGGGACTGGCTGCCAAGAGTCAGCCAAACCCCGTGGCTGCGGAGCGGCTTGCTCTCATGATGAGCAAGATGGTTGATTCTGGTAAGTTTGCCCTCCTGTCCTGAATTGTGAGTTGATGCTAACATGTCAAAAGGTATTGCCAACTATGCCCACCCAGCTATCTTGCTCCAGTACATGGAGATTTGCGTCCGGTACCACAGCTTCTTTGAGTCTCACCAAAATTACATTCCCCGGGTTCTGGAGAACTTTGTGAGGCTGGTGCACCACGAGCACGTCAGAGTTCGCACACGTTCTTGGTATCTCTTTCTGCGCTTCGTCAAGACATTGAGAGCGCAGGTGGGTAATGTGGCCAAGACGGTGATTGAGTCCATCGGCGACTTGTTGCCCATCAAGGCCGAGGTCCCTAGCAACGACGCTGACGACGATATGTCCTCTGATGAGTCTGATCACTCTGCCGATGCCGTCTTCAATGGACAACTCTACTTGTTCGAGGCTGTCGGCTGCGTATCCTCAACGTCTGCCACTCCTGTTGCTGACCAAGCCCTCTATGCTCGATCGGTCATGGAGCCTCTTTTCTCAGATATGAGTGTCCACCTCGAAAGAGCCAAGGCTGGCGATGCACAGGCTATCCTTCAGATTCACCACATCATCATGGCGCTCGGTACGTTGGCCAATGGTTTTGCCGACACGCCTCTCGGCCATACCAAGGCGCGGGCTCAGCCAGCCCAAGAAATCTCGGTCGAGTTTACGAGAGCTTCCGAGGCAATTTTGATTGCCTTGAACCAACTCAACTCGAGTGACGAGATCCGGGCAGCCTGCCGATCTGCCTTCTCCCGACTACTCAGCGTCCTCGGCTCCGCTGTCCTCCCGCAACTGCCACAGTGGATCGAAGGGCTGCTCTCTCGCAGCTCTAGCAAGGACGAGATGGCTATGTTCCTTCGTCTGCTGGAACAGATTGTTTACAACTTCAAGGGAGAGATTTCCAACATTCTCGATCTCCTCCTTACACCACTTCTCCAGCGCGTCTTTGGTGGGCTGTCTGAGCCGATCAATGGCACCGACGATGAAATCCAGCTTCAGGAGCTGAGACGCGAATACGTTTCGTTTATTCAGGTCATCTTCATGAATGATCTTGGGGGTGTTTTGGTGTCGGCTGCGAACCAAGGCATCTTTGAGTCCCTTGTGTCGTCCATCTTCAGCGTCGCCAAGAATCTTAACCATGGGAACCTTGTGGCCAGCCGTATCGCATTCAATGTTCTCAACCGCATGATCACTCAGTGGGGTGGTCCCGACATCATCACCCCAGGTGAGAACCCAGTTGCTACCGGTCCTCCCTCTCCCACCATCCCGGGCTTTGAGCAGTTTATGCTCTCCCAATTCCACAGCGTGTGCTGGGATGTCTTGCAGGACGGAGGGTTTAGACCAAGCAGCGACGCCAATTCTAGACAGATTCTGAACGAAATCGCCGGCATCCAGCAGGCCATCTGGATGAAGACGGCGGATCTCTTTATCAACCACGTCCAAAACCAACTTGGCTCGGACAGCAACGACTTTCTGCGGACGCTGACGACGACGACGGGGCGCAAGCCACTGGTCGATTGGTTTTTGACTCTGCTCAAGGGCCGGAAGTAAGAACCTCTGGCCTGGGAGAGACCCGTGTGGTTGTCATGTACTACTTAGATAAAGGAGGAAACGTAAGGGGAACGATATCAAGATGAAAGGGGTGGAGGGTAGGAGGGCGGAGGTTTTGATTGATTGCCTATACAATTCCCCAAGCGCTTTTGCAGATACATATTTTCTTTACATTTTCAGAAGACAAAAAATGATACATTTCAGATGAATTCAAGGTTCTCCTGCATTGATGGTGTGGTGTGGCGGTGTGTCACGAGTGAAATAAACCTTTCCATGGCGTTTTCGGAGCTGTGGAAATGTTTAAAGACTTTGGTTCTGAGTTTAAAGAGATTGAAAGGTAATTGAAATGGCTGAGATTAGAGTTTTGAAGCTCTTTTGAGCCATTGCTCTTAAAAGATCAAAAGCAAACTCAGACCACAGAGAGTAATAGCGTGGGTGCCTAGTAGATAGCATCTGATGCTTGGATATAATAGCTATTAAATATAGGGAGCGAAGGTAGATAGTGGCTCTATTATCAAGGGGTTATGTCCCACGAGAAAATTCCAACTTTGAGCACGATAGACACCCTGTAATTGATTCTAGAATCTATCTCAGACTTTTAACAGACGGACGTTGTCCTAGTCTTGGACTTGGCCTCGACAGTGCCCCCTCCGCCCGCCAGACTAACCAATTACTTGGATGACTGGTTGAGATAGGAGGTTGTTCTGTCGAGGATGGAGAGAAGAAAGGGAGACAGAGAGAGGGGATTTGAAAAACTATTGTGGGGAGAATAGAGTTTGAATCAAAAGACTGAGGGAGTTAACTGGGTCGTCCATAAGTGGATCGGGCCATCTGGGCTTTGATCTAAATCAGTATGTGGCGCGTCAAGACGCGGTAAGTTTTCGATAGGAACTGGATTATGTGAAGACTTGCAGGGGTTGATGAAAAATAGGTACGATGTGTCTCCAACTCTATTATAGGCTTCAATACATTCCAAAACTTAGATTCTGGGGGGGGATATATAAAGGACGCTACCCACCCACCCAGAATCGGCTTTCAAATTTTGGAAATTCTCATTACACTTGTTCGAAAAGAAGATTTAATAACTTCTAAGACCTTTTCCATCAAGAGATACTCGCCTCGCCTCGTCTCGTCACCAAGCTCATCTCGTCACCAAGCTCATTGTTTGCAAACACCACTTCCTCGTCCGCTCGCCCCGAAAGCCTCGCGTTCACGAACGACTAGGACAACTTGCAGCAGCGCCCGCTCGCCTAACACTATCGCTCACAAACGACCAGGATAACCAGCAGCAGCGCCCGCTCGCACCTAAATCACCGTTCACAAACGACCAGGACAAACCAGCAGCAGCGCCCGCCCGAGCCAAAAAAAAAAAATCGCCATGTCCTGCTCACACACCGGACCCTGGCCAGTATGGGCCCTCACAAGCTGGCAAATCGCCAAAATAGCGGACGGGTTCGCCGCCCACATCCCAGCATCCCTCGGCCTGTCACCCTTCACAGGCGCAGACTGGCAGCTCGACTGCCTCTATTCCTCCCACAGGAAGGGATTGTACGCTAGCTGGGCGTACATAGTAGGGTATGTTCATCTCCCTTCTCCCTTTTCACCTCAGTCATCTTCCCCCCATAACGAATAATTTCTATCATGTTGTGCCCATAACCCCTCGCCCCCAATCATTATTTACCCCCCCCCTACCGTTGCCCCACCAACCAACCAAACCCCTTTTATGCTAACCACTCACCCACCACCTTCCAGCCACCCCCCCTCCCCAACAGTGGACTACACCACCCCCCCTTCCTCCCCCTTCTCCTCCCTCATCTCCTGCCCCTCCTGCCGCGCTTGGTACCGCCTCTTCCTCGACCCCGTCTCCATCTCCGCCCACAATCCATCCATCTACGCCCGCCAATGCGCCTTTCACCGCATCTACGAGTACTCCTCCCGTCACCAAAAAGACCACCACCATGGTCCGATCGAAATCGGAATGGTAGAAGCCACAACCCTCGATTGGATCGAGGATAGAGGGATATTTTTGTCCGACACGACAGAGTACCTCCTCGCAAAGGCGATCATGGCCCGGTTGCGCCTCACACCGGGGGTGGGGGTGAAGGGGCCGGTGGGGGCCGTGGGGGAGGAGAGGGAGTTGCTTCGTGGAGGGAGTGGGAGTGGAGGGAGTGCATGTCCGGATACGTCGAGACCAAGTCCAACCATCATGGGGGATGAAGATGGAGATGGGAAGGAGATGCCAGAGTGGAACTTGGGCGGTGTCATTAGAAATGACGACAATCGCCAGGGCTCACTGTCGAGCACGCTCATTGATGCACACGAGGGTGATGATGCCCCGTCTACACTACAAGACCTGACAGCCCATCCCACACCCCACCCGTTCCTCACAGCCCCAGACGTCCTAACAGAGTACATCTCCGCCACGCTACAAGCCGACTCTTTCACCACCACCCCTTCCCCATCAACCCTTCCCCTGCCCCTGCCCCTGCCTCAAGAGTTCAATTCCACCTCCGCCTGGCAGCAACACCTCCAACAACCCAGGCCGCCAACCACCACCGTCGGTGACAACGGAAAAGACATCGAGATCAAGGTTACCCACCCCACCACCACCCACGACCCAACAATCCTCGCCCCAATCCCCAAACGTCCCCCCCCCCCGTTGGCTTTTAAACAACGGCACCAACAACATCTCTACCACCACCACAACCACCACACCAACACCACCCCCACCCCCCAAACCCGCGGCAAAACACCAACCCCAAAACCACCAGCACCCCATCCCAACAGGCTGATCCACCCACCATGGCCTCACGAACAAAGGAAAAAGAAGAGTGCCTGCCAGGAGCTATGGGAGGAAAAATACCGCAAGGGACAAGACGACGGGCGGTTTGCACCCTTGGAGTGGAGGATGGCATTGGGACTCGGACCTCTGTGCCAGATGGACCCAACCACGGGGTATAGGTATATGCAAGGAGAGCCTCCTCCCCCCCTTAGTTTGAGACTGAGATAGATATATTAATCATACTATTCTCAAACATTCTTGAACCCCTTGAGCCCCCCGTTGACTTGATTTCAAACCACACAGCAAGCCATCCACCACTGGGATACACCATCATCACCATCATCACCATCATCACCATCATCACATCCATGGCCATGTAGATACCTTACCCAAGTACATGTACAATACATCCAAAAAAACATCAATCTCAATCCTCATTTCTCATTCTATCCTCGTCTCATTCACTCACATCTTCATACACACACCAACCACCAACAGCAGCAGCACAAACTAATTACATCAAACAACCTCAATCAAACAGACCCGAAAAAAAACCCATGAAAAAAAAACAACGCCACGCCCATCCTCCATGTTTAATTCCAATGCAGGTAGCACACACACACACGCACACACACACACACACACACCCAATCATCACCACCCACCAACCATCGTACATACCTTCTTTCCCTTCCCCCAAGTAGCAACAGTAGGAACAGTAGGTAACCCTAGGAATTGGATGGATGTAAAAGCTTGTCCTCGGCCAAAGGGGGAAAAACAAGCAACAAAAAAAAAAAAACCCCCCAAAAGAATTTACATATGTCCCTCCTTCTCCTCCAACTCCCTCATGTACTTGACAAACGTCTTTTTGTGTGTCTATTTCCTCACAATATTAGCCTTTCCATCCCCATTTTTTTTAGAGAGAAAAAGAAAGAAAAAAAACTTGCCATCCCCGCATACTTCCCATCCCTCAGTATGCAAATATACCTCAACCCCAGCTTGACAAAACACTCATACACCAGGTCCATCGGCGACCGAATGTCCAGCGCCACCGGCGCAGGGTCAATATACGGCGTGAAGTCCGTCGGGTCCGGCCCCCCGTCGTCCGAATCATCAATCGTCGGCACGCTCGCCATCAGGCACAAGCTCGACCCCTCATCCAGCAGGTTATCCAGCGCGTACTCCAGATCCGGCGCCGGAATCAGCCCCACCAGGATCCCGTGCCGGATGATCGGCAGCCCCCCGTCCAGCTCGCCCGCCCGGTGCAGCAGCTCCAGCTTCGTCCGCAGACTCAGCGCCGGCACCACCGGACTGGTGCTGATATCAATGATCCTCTCCTTCCTCACCCTCGGCACAATGTCGGCCAGCTCCGACGTGAAGATGGGCTTGTGCTTGTTGTTCAAAAACGGGTACGAGTTCATCTCTGTCAGCAAGTCGTAAATGCTCAGCGGCTCAATCGCGTCAGCCACCCACTTGGCCACCAGGATCGCCAGCGAAAACGGCAAGACATAGTCCAAACTCCCCGTCAGCTCAAACAGGATAACCGCCAGCGTCACCGACAGCCTCGTCACCCCGCACATTGTCGACCCGGCCGCGATCAACCCGTACACGCCAGGCTGGATGCACGTCGCGCCCGTGGCCGAGCACGTGCCCCAGACCGGCCACTCCCTCGTGGCCATCACCAGCCACTGCACCATGTGCCCAATCGTCCGTCCCATCAGACCACCCACCACCATGGACGGCACATAAATCCCCGCCGGCACCTTGATACCAAACGTGATAATCGTCAAAAACCCCTTGATGCAAAACGCCATCAACAAATCCCACAGCACGGGCGGGATGTCCTCGGCACGCTCGGGACACAACCCCAGATTCTCCAGATTGTTGTCCCGGTCGTCACACGGCGCCGCCAGGTTGTACAGCAACTTGGCCACCGGCAGCTTGGTGAACACATTCCAGTACCCAATCAGCCCCGTCACAAAAGCCACCAGCACCACCTCCAGCAGCGGGTGCGACTTGATGACGGGAATCCGCCTGAACGTCTTAGCCCAGCGCCTCGAAGCCTTGATGAACAAGGCCCCCGCCGCGCCACCCAGCACTCCAACCAGAATAAAGCTCCCAATCTCAAAATACTCCCAGTCCACCAGATACCTCACCTGAAACATGACAATCTTGTGCGTGCCATAGGGGTTCAAAAACTTGAGCGTCAGCGCCGCCGTGATGCAGCAAAAAAAGGTTCTGAACAGCGTCTTGGCCGGGAAGAAGTACGCAACCTCCTCCAGCCCAAACAACACCCCTCCCAACGGCGCACCAAAAGCAACCGCCACACCAGCCGCGGCAGCAGCAGAAAGGACCTCTCTCCTCTTGGCGTCGTTCCGGTCATACTTGCTAAACAATCTGCAAGCAATGTTTCCGACGCAAGTGGCAATGTGCACATACGGGCCCTCCTTGCCCAGAGACAGACCAGACGCCACGCTCAGAATCAACCCCAGAGTCTTGATCAACAACGTCTTGAGACCCAAGAACCCGTGAAGAACAAAGCCGCTGAGAATGACCCTCACCTCGGCGACACCGCTGCCGGCGGCAGAGTAGTAAATCATGGGCGCATTCTCCAATGACGACGATCCCTGCCCATCGACATACGAGTGGCGCGGGCTGATGTTGGTGCCATCGTCATTATCGTGATCGCCCATATGCGCAGCGTTTTCGGCCGCGAGGTTCTCGTCCAGAGTCGTAAGCCGGTAAGCCGAGGGAACCACCGTCTTGGTCGTCAGTGTCATCAGACAAGAGACCACAGCCAAGGCAATGACCATAATCATGTAGACAATCCACTCGGTCCAGTCCTTCCCAAACGGCCACCCATTGAAGACCTCACCCCAATCCCTCCAGTCAGTGCAACTGCCATGGGGGCAGCATCTCTGTTTTTTTTCTTCTTCGTCAGCAACCATCCCCATAACCTCTTACCCTCAGTAAACTCACCTTCTCATTAATCAACCACCCCCTCGTACAGTACCCATCCTTGAAGTCAAACACGGTCGCCTCGCTCACATTCACCGCGTACGCCAGCACGGCGACAATAAACCCCACCAAGGCGCTCAGAATCCACCCCTGAGCGCCGTCAAACAGCACGTAGACCCTCCCCCAAAAGTCCTTTCTCTGCCGGAGGGCCTTGACGCGGTAGGCGTCGGCGATGGAGTCGTGGACCCAATCGGTCGAGGTGAACTGATCGTACCAGACTCTGTCGTCTGGGTAGAGCGAGGACTTGGAGTCGGCTATGCCGCCGTAGGACTCCTGCCTGTCGCCGAGGGCCTGGATCAGGCGGGAGCCCCACGAGTTGGCGCGGGAGTGGTGGCGGGGGGGTTTGATGCTGTCTGTTTTATTAGGTAGGTAGCATTGTTAGTGATCATTGAGTTGTAAGATTGTGGTAGGTAACGTAGGGGATATACCGGCGTAGCTCTGGTTCCTAGACAGATGCGGCACCCTCGGCGACCCGTGGGCGCTCGCGATCCTGATGCGCGACGTCCGGGGCGCTCCGAGGAGGAGGGGGGAGCGCTCGTCGGGGACGCCCTCGGAGTTGGATGGTCGACGGGACATGATGCGGGGTCGGCGGAAGGAGGTTGGGGAGCTGGGGAGGGAGAGGTATTGGGATGATTGGGAGGGTTGGTTTGGTTCCTCGCTGTCGTTGTTGTTATTGTTGTTATTATTGTTGTTGTTCCCATCGTTGCCCCCGGAGGGCTCGCGGAAGGCGTCCCGCAGGCGCGGGGCGTGTCTCCTTCCTGTCATGTTGTTGATGCAGTGGCTGCCTTGGCTGGTGGTTTGTAGGGTAGGTAGATCTGAGGATGGAAATCGAGGTGTTTGGTCGGTGTTAGTTTCCGACTTGGAGGGCCATGAGACCTGTGTCCAACGACGACGCTTGCGGGAAGGTGCAGCAGGATGTGGGCTTCCGACGGGTGTTGTGATACGGTATATCGCGTGAGGGAAGGAAAAAGCCGGAGAGTAAAAAAAGAAAAAAAGAAAGGAGCAAGTAACCACCACTCTGTCCCACACTTCTTTTCAGAAAGAGAGGAGGGGAGAAAAAAAAGGAAAATCACCCTCGCCGCAATGTGGATGGATGGATGGCCTTGTCGCCAGATGTTGGGTCGGTGGAAGGAGATGGATGGATGGATGGATGGCTGAGCCACCAGTTCCAGGTTATTGAGTGCCTTGGACGTGGTATTATAGTGGTACTCCACGTGCATACAGCAGTGTCTCACTTCAGTCACTTGGCGTCATAGGCCTCATAGGCCCACGGGCGATGCTGCTCAGATGATTGGGTTTATGACAGCCTTTTTCCTTGTCATCTGCCATCTTGAAGAGCGTCAATGTCAATTCAATGTCAATGTCAACAATCACCCCAAGTCGCGATGAACAGGAACAAAGCAACCGGTCCGGGCATCCAGGAACCCGGAGCCGGTGTTTGTGTCTGTTCGGGGCAGAGAAACACGCTATGTCATAGTGGTCCCCGATTTGCCCATCCCGCCCTGTCATTGGCCATCTTTTTTTAGGCGCCGCTGCCGCGACAGTGCGGTAAAGGGTCCCTCCCGGCAGGCAATCGAATGCCTGAACCTGGGGTACTGTACCTATTAAATGCCAATGACACTTTGGGAATCTCACAGTGGGAATTTATTCAACATCAACGCCCGTTTGAGTGTAACGTTGAGAGTCGACACTATTCGTATTCTCTACCAGAAGAATAGATCGACTTCCTTTCTTTTTTACGAGTCTCATACATCCCCCATCACTTTTCTCTCTCTACATCATCCGATACTCAACTCAAAACGTCGCGTGTTTGCATGACTCGATCACAAACACCAGGAAGCTAAGGGGAGGGAGGAGAGGGGTCGGCTGCCACTGCATAGATTTTTTTTTATCGGTATCAGCTCGTATGATGTCGTCAAAAGAGGAGAAACGGCAACGCGCCGTGCCCAAGTTCGGATCCTTCCAGCCGAAACCCACACCCGCGCCCGAACCAGGGCCCGCATCGGGGGAGGCACGGAAACCTGCCAAAGACCGGCACGGGGACCCTGGTGGGGAATCCAAAAGGCATCATGACCGTGAAAAGGACAGGGACAGGAGACGGAGTCGAAGCAGAGATAGGGACAGAGACCGTGAAAGGGACAGGCACCGTGATAGAGACCGAGATCGAGACAGGGAAAGGCGCAAAGACAGAGAGCAGCACCATAGCTCAAGAGAAGATTCAGTTCAAGTTCAACCCAAGACCTCAACCAAGCCCACTCTAGCCGCCTTGACCATCAATGACAACTTCTTCATTGACAAAAAAGGCGATCCTCTCATCTTGCGCTACGGCGGCAACGACCGCTCCAAAATCCCAGCCTACTACCGCTCCGGCCATGGCAAAATCTTGGGTTCAAAAGGACATCTCATACTCCACCGTGACGGTCCCAGAGACTTGTTCTCCCTCTCCTTTTCCCGCGAGGGTCTCGGCTCAGCTTTCAGGGACAAAGCTCTCCTCTCACAAATAAGACGGACTAAATCACGCCGGATCAAGTCCTCAACCAAACCTCCCCCCCCACCAACCGAAGAATTCATCTCTTTGGTGCCCTCCAAGAAACGAAAACGCGGCCAGGAATCGCCCTCGTCAGACTCCGACTCGGACCACCAGCCAGACTACAGATCCATCTACGGCAAAGCCAAACCTCCCCCCTCAGACACCGAATCCTCAGACTCGGACATCTCAGACTCGGAAACCCCAGAAGAAAAGAAGGAACTCTCCTCGGCCAAAAAAGAATCCATCACTCTCACCCGCCACCTCCGCTCCTCGCCAACCGATGTCCCCTCTTGGCTGAGGCTTATTTCCTTGCAAGATGCCCTCTTTGCAGAAGACACCGGCCATTCCCGCCCTCGGACAGAGAACGAGAGTAAAGCACTCGCCGAACTCAAACTATCTCTCTATCAAGAGGCCCTGAGTCACCTCCCATCTTCTTCTCACTCCGATGAAAAAGATGGGTTACTCCTAGGGATGATGACCACCGGACTCCAGGTATGGGACGACAAAACCGCCGCTAGAAAATGGGAGTCCCTACCCCAGAAATATGACATCACGCTCGACAGCAGCTTTGGGCTCTGGCGCGCGAGGGTGGATTGGGAGATGGGACGGGTGGGGTGGTGCACTGTTGACAGGATAAGGGACATGTTTACTGCTAAGCTCCATGCTCTCTCTAGGGTGTTATCTGGGGTAGAAGCGGACAAGGGGGTGGAAATATGCCAGCAGATACTCTACGTCTTTTTACGTCTGACAAAATTGTTGTTAGAGGCAGGGTACACCGAGCGAGCGGTGGCTTCTTGGCAGGCGCTGTTGGACATGACGTTTTCCCGGCCTGCCACGGCCGCATCGGCAGAGGGGTTTGAAGAGTTTTGGGAGAGCGAAGTTGCGCGGTTTGGGGAGGAGGGGGCGAAGGGTTGGGGGTGGTTTGTGGGGAGTGGGGGGGATGAGTTGCCGCCTGATCCCAAGTTTGATGATAAAAAAGATGAGGTTGATGTGAGAGGCTATAAAGATCCGTATCAGCTCTGGGCAGCTATGGAAAGGAGGCGGGCTGCGAAGACGAGGATGCCGGCGAGGACGTTGGATGAGGGGACTGAGGAGGACCCGTTTAGGGTGGTGATGTGGGGGGATATCAAGGACTTTGTGGTTTGGTTTCCGGCGGAGGTTTTGGATACGGCAAAGAAACTGGTGGTGGAAGGGTTTGCGGTGTTTGTTGGGATTCCTTCCATCTGTGAGGAGGATTTTGTGAAGAACTGGCGACGAGATCCGTTCTTGGCTCCCAAGGGACAGGCTTTTCGGCCTTGGGAGACTAGCAAGAGGGAAAACACGGAGAGTGTGGAGGTCGATTTGTCAAAACCGCCCCCTGAATTCGGCCAACAAGGCGGTGACATGGCCATCTCACCTGAACTACTCTTCACCAAAGAGGGCTGGTTCAAATGCCTAGACTCATGGGACAAAACCCACCCCCCTGAAGAAGCCCAACTCGATCTCCCATGGGTACTATCCACCCTCAAACAACTGGCCACAGACCACCACCGGGAAGAGCTAGCAGAAATCTACCTCGCCATGGTCTGGCTCAACACCGACCCCAAGTCCACCAAAAAGACGGCCAAAACACTCCTAAAGCAGTACACTACCAACATCCGCCTGTACAACGCCTACGCCCTGATAGAAGACTCCAACAACAACCCCGACCTAGCCTTCAAAATCCTCGGCTCAGCCGTAAACCTCCCCCAAAGCCAGCTCCTCTACAACACCCAAACCTGGCTCCACCTCCTCTCCCCCCGCAACGACCTCGCCCTCATCGCCCTCTGCCGCTCAGTCGACCCCTCCCTTTCCCAACCCCCCTCCCCAGCAGTATTACTCAAAGCCCGATCCCAATTCTCCACCACAATCGACTTCTCCCTCTCCTCTTCCACCCTCTCCACAGCCACCACCTACGCGGAAAGCCTTCTCCTGTTAGAATACCTCTCCCCCCTTCCCCCCCCCTCCCAATCTGCAGAACCAACCTCCCCCACCCAAGGCAACATCACCCCCGCCCTCCTCACCATCAAATCCACCACCCAAAAGTTCCACTCCCGCTCTTTTTTACCCTCCCCCTCCCCCCACCTCGAACGCCTCCTGCAAACCGCCTCCCGGCTGCTCTACCACCACGCCCAAACCGGCCCGTACCGCCCGGCCTTCTTCCTCTCCACCATTCTCTCCTACCTCGAGCTCTTCCCCTCCAACACAATCTTTCTGAACCTCCTATCCTGGATCCAACCCCCCCTTTTGGTCAGGGACCCAGTACGAGAGTTCCTGCGGGAGACCGCCCTCCAGCCTGGGCACGACTGCGTTAGCACGAGGCGATTTGCCATCATGCACGAGGTTAACAACGGGAGCGTGTACTCTACAAGGAATGCGTTTGAAGCCGCCGTTGGGCAGCGGGGGGCAGGGAAAGGGAATGGGGAGGTTTGGAGGGGGTATGTTAAGTTTTGCAGCGAGAGGAGAGAGATGAGAAGGGAAGAGGGGAAGGGGGTGTTTTGGCGGGGGTGGGAGGGGAGGGGGGGGTTGGATAGGGGGTTGTTGTATTCTGCGTTTGAGTTGGGCATGACGGGGGAGGAGGAGGAGCTGAGGGGGGTGGTGGGGGGGTTTGTGGGGAAGGGGGGGAGGGTGGGTGTTGACTTGGAGGATTTCTTGAGGGGCGGGGGGGTATAGAATAGAGTAAGAGAGACTGTTACTTGATAAAACAGGGGGCTTTGAAAGTAACTGGTTCGGGCGTTGAAAGATTATTTGGCTGGGATATAAGTATATTATCAGACCCAGCGAAAAATACTTGACCTGGAATATCCGCATTGGGTTTGAATGAGCTATGTGCGATCTCGGGGGGGTATTTGTCAGTTCCTCTCTCACATATATATACCTTGTATAATTAATACCTTGTCTTGTTCAACAAAGAGCAAACAAACTTCAACACGCAACAACGATCAACTACCCTGTCCGTGCGTGTTGAGCAGCAGCAAACCCACTAGCTCATCAATGACAATATATATTCCACCACACATACCTGCCCTCGTCCCTCTTCTCACACTACTCTCCAAACCCTCTCCAACCCTCTTAACCACCTCCCCTGGCCCCCTCAATGCCACCATCATTCGCACCATCCCAAAAATAACCTAGCCTCATTCCATCCCCAGCCAGCCAGCCAGCCAGCCAGCCCCCCCAGACACAGACGCGCTTAATATGTGTCCAAAATGTCGCGTTTCAGCACAAAGGCGGTTAATCCTCTCCCGCTAAAGATCGTGGCTGCCACGTGGGATTTACATATATACACACCCGCTAAACCCCTTTGGGGCTCTACATATTTAGTATACAAAAAAGAAAGGGACACTTTAGGGGCGCACCCCCCAGATCTTAGGGGCGCATCCCCCCCCCCCCAGGGGGTTAGGGTTATAGGTGCAAAAAACTAAACTTTGACCACATCAATCAACTGCTCCTAACGCCCTGCCTTTGCCCACGACTTTGCTAATTACTAATTGCCAGAATTACGAATTTTAAGCTTAAATTCGTGATTTTTTACGGCCAAGTGGCCTTCCACGGTTAGGTGGCTTTCCACGGTGTGGGTGGCTTTCTACGGTGTGGGTGGCTTTCCACGGTGTGGGTGGCTTTCCATGGTGTGGGTGGTGTTTGTTGTTGTCTTCGGCGCATAGTAAGGCGGTCGTGAAAAACGTTAAAAAAGCGGTAGTGGACTAGTTCAATTGTAATGACATGTTCCTATATATAACTTTATATGGGAATAAGGTGCAAATTCAACATCTTGATAGTTATATTGTCCTTGAAAGTGGTGGTGTTGTTTGCTGTTGGTTGCCGGCGATGTCTGTCATGACCACTCTGAACCCTAACCCCCAGGGGGGGGGGATGCGCCCCTAAGATCTGGGGGGTGCGCCCCTAAAGTGTCCCAAAAGAAAAAGAGAAAAAGGAGAGACAGGGGGTTAGGCAGGACCACACAAGACGTTCCCGAGTCTGGCGGGCGTGTCCCGAGTCGACAACACCACCAAAAAATAGAGGCTGAAGACAGGAATGTGATAACCTCCCTTACTTTGGACGCGCGTGGGTTTGATGGAGAGACTGAACAAACTGTTTCAACCCTGAACGTGGTCCGATATTATTCATCAGGGCTTGCGTGAGCTGGGAGTGGAAAGGGGTGGGGGTTGCATTCCAGACACGACAGCACGACAGACAGCACGCGGCTCGCTCGCTCCCCAATGTCACGATAACTGGTCAGTCAGTAGGGGGCAGAACACATAGCTGAATATCACAACCCTCCTAGGTCAAGGAATGAATGAGGGAAAATGTTTAGAAAGAAAGCAACCCAGAGAGAAAGAGTCAAGTCCATCCAGTAAACATCCAGCCAAGCCCAGTAAACGTCAACTTGAATCCAACACGTGAAGAAAACATATCCCCATTTTTTGCAACAGAAAAAAGCGTGGTATCTATAAACCTACAAAATCCCAAAAACACAAACATGTGTGCAGCAAGCCTCAAAACTCTAGCAAATCACAAAGCAAAATATGCGTCCGTATGCCCCCCCGCCTTGCAACGCCATGAAAGCCAGCCATCAAAACAATAAAACCATCTCCCCCCTCCCTTTTCAACCCATCCCAAGGTCCCATAATGATATCAACCTTCTAACCCCTAGCCAAACTCAACAACCCCCCCACAGCCTCCAACCCCCTGGCATCCCCCTCCCTCGGCAACCTAGGCAGCTCCAACTCCTCCACTTCCTCCTCCTCCTCCGTCTCCTCCCCCTTATCGTCCTCTTTCACCTCCTGTGATAGTTGTTGTTGTTGTTGTTGTTGCTGTTGTTGTTGCTGTTCTCTCTCCGCCTCCCTCCGTCTCATAACCTCCCACAACCCCTCCCTCCAATTCCCATTATGTTCCACAAACCCCGCTCCACTTGAACTCCGCTGATGCGTCACACCCCTTGACGATGACGACGGCGGCGGCGGCATCTGCTGCGACCGCTGTCTTTGATGCTGCTGCTGGACTGAAGATGATGGTCGTTGAGGTTGCGGCTGCTGCTGCTGCCGCCCCCACTGCTGCAGCATGTGTCTCCTCTCCAACTGGTCCAACGAGACGTCTGTTTGCCCTGTCTTGACCTTGTAATTTGCCAGACCGAGGCGGAGGCGGAGGATTTCTGCTTTCTATTGCGCGGGATCATTAGCTATGAAGGTGGGGGGTGGAAGGGGAAAGAAGGGGAAGGTACCTGGCGGGCTTGTTCACGCGTTAACCTCTGTCTTGGTTGCGTTGTTCTTAATATCGGGGCAGGTTGTTCCCTCGGGAGTGTCGAAGGGATATCATCATCATCATCATCAACCGTAGCAGGGACGACGTCGGGGACGGTAATAGTAGTGGCTTGAGAAACATCATTCTCATTCTCCTCGGTAATATCGTGGCTGTTGGTATTATTGACCGGAGGACTAGAAAACACCGACGACGTCCGTGACGGTGCTGGTGATGGTGATCTCGAACCAGAGTACTAAATAATTTTCCCCACACACATGTCAGCAAAACTGCACGTATGTACAAATCAATGTGAAAGAGGAAAGGAAAGAAAAGAAAAGAACATACACTCAACCTCGCCTTCTTCACCACCCTCTCCTCCTTCTCCCCCACCGCAACAACCGCCCTCGAAGCAGTAGGCGACGACTCGACAACCCCCGTCCCCAAACACCTCTTCTTCATCTCCGTCTCGGGCGGGGTACGCGTCTGCAGCATCATCATCGTCGTCGTCTGGCTCTGCAGCCCCAACGGGCTCTGCAGCATCATCTTTGTCGGCGAAGAAGAAGAACGCGAAGCCCCAAACTTTGACGACGCGTTATTAGTGTTCGTGTTGGGATCCAAAGACGTAAGCGGCACGCGAGCACCGTCGCGGAGGGGGGTGGTGGTGGTGGTGGTGGTGGTGGTGGTGCTGTCCATTGCGTACGTAGGTAGGTAGTATAAACCCAATCAATCCTCCTTTTTGTAAATAATTTGAGAAGCAAAAGTCAACAAGAGAGCAACCTATCGCGTCACAAATCCCCCCTTTACGCGTCTGTTGAGAGGAAAAGGTAAAAAAGGAAAGAACAGAGAGAAGTAAAGGTATACAACAAAAAAAAGTAAATAAGTAGAGAGGGTGGTGGGATGGATGTAAATTGCGGATCCAACCCCCCCCCAGTCACCAAGAAGCACAAGCCAAAAAGTCGCGTTCAAACGCACCACCACCAAAAGTCGCGGTTTTGGAGAAACAGCTTTGTGGATGCTGGGGGTGTGCTGAAGACAAAGTGGTTTAGCTACATACTGCTACGCCCAGTGAACCCCTGTCCCCTACATAGCTACAACCCCACCTGTCCAGCGGGCACGGCGCCTAAGCTTAGGGTACCTAGGGGTACCTACGCATCCAATTTCTTGGTGAAGCTGATCACGTTCAACAAGCACCCGACCACTGTTGTTTAAACACCAGTTTTGATCAGGCAGCAGCTTTGATTTCCTTTCATAGAAATCTACACCGAAATCAACCATCTGTACATAAGCATCTCTGCTATCCATCCTCCACGTCAACCTAGTAGAGAACCCCAGTCCCTTGGCACTCAAGCCCACAGTGGATCATCGCGTCTTCCTGCATGGATTGGCGCGCTCCCGTCTCTGCCCCGCAGCAGCAGCATCATCAGTGAACCTGGCCAGAGCTTCGACACATGCCACTCACACATTGATTGTCATAAATGCCATAGATGTGATACTTTTGATCTCATTCAACTTCCCCCCCCAAAGCCTCCCCATAATCATCTCTCTCTACCTTTCAACCCATCATAGTAATACTAGTAGTATAATATACACTCCGTACACATCCAACAGATCCAATAACATTCACTTCTCCAAAATACACCCCTTCCATATCTGTCTTCAACCTCGATGCAAAATAAAGAGACAAAAAAAAAAAAAAAAGAGAATGAAAAAAAAGAAGAAAAAAAGCAAGTTCACGGGGGGTATCACCCTATCTGCCTAACCTGAGAACCGTCCATTCGACCCGCGAGACACAAGTAAGAAAATAAGAAATATAAAATGCCCCCCGGTATAGCCCCGATCCCCAATTACCAAAACTCCCGCCCTCAAAAAACAACCAACAGCAGCAATGCTGAGGGAAAGAGATGCTGAGTCCGATGAAAAGAGAAAAGAAAAAAAAGGTATTATGCTACCCTTCTCATGAATGCCCAAATCAACCTTGCTTGCTTTTCCCATATACCATGTACCCATGCACATTATATAAACGGCCTCCCCCCAACTTCATCCACTTTAGGTATCCAGAACCTAAACCGATGCATCCATCATATACAGGCTGTTGTCAAACTGGAATCCCTTGGTGTAGTCATTCGCCATCGTCATGTCCTCAAACGTGAACTGATACGTCTCCTGCCCGCCACCGAGACCACCACCCGGCCCATACATATCGCCCTCCACCAAACTCTCCAGCCCATCCATGTTGATTCTGTTCATATCCAACAGCACATCGCTGTCAAAGGGCTGCTGGAACGTCAGGTTGATATCCAGCCCCGTGCCCTCGAGGATGTCGCTGTTCGGCTCCGAAGCCCCGCTGTCCTTGCTGGCCGTCGACTCGGGCGTGTCGTTTGGCGTGATGGATCGGTACGTTCCAAACTCGTGCATCATGTTGCCCGTCGTGGCGTCAATCGTTGTCCCCAGCCCGGCAAATAGGTTCTGCGGGTCAATCGTCGTGCCCGCCCACATCTCGTCCACCGGCGCCATGGGCGTGCTCACCGCCATCCGTGGTGTCGCCGTGCTCTCCTGTCCTCCCGCAGCACTGCCCTGTCGTCTCATCGACGCGTCGCGAGACATGGGCGTCGCCGCAAAATCGGGCTTGCTCATGGGTGTCTGGCCTTGCCTGGAAAGACTGCCGCCCATGGCCGGTGCCGAGATGGCCCTGCCCTGCTCGTCAAGCTTCAGTGCCGCAGCCATGTTCTCCCGGCAGAAGGCCACAGGATCTTGGAATGGCCTGAGGTGCTCCTCCTGTTTGTGCATGCCAAGCGCCTCTTCGCTCTCGAAACCCACAGACATTTGCTCGCAACCGGGCTCGGGACACATGAATTTGGGTGCCGCCTTGGCTGGCTCCTGCTTCCGACTGACAATGGGAGAGGGCGCCTTGACGTTGGGCGACAGGGAGCCCGTGGCCTGCTGGGTGGCTGGCGGGGAGCTGTGGTTTGTTCCCGTCTTGGGCTTCTTCCTGGCAGGTGGTGGCTGGAGCCCGTCCCGGGTGAGAAGCGGCTCGCCCAGATATTCCGGATTGCCCGCCGGCGATTTGTGAGCCCCAAACGAGAAAGGCGGCTGCGTGGTCGTCGGAGCGGCCGGGGGAGCAGCATTCTTTGTCGCCGTGCGGTTCTGTGCCTGCTTCAACGCCTGGGTCTGCTTCTCCAAGTTGGCTTGGCTCAGAGGCGTTGGTGCTTGCGCGGGCCGCTGGATCGGTGTTCCAGCATTTGCCTGGCTCCAGTTCTGTGAGTTTTGCGGTCCGACCGAGGGGATGACATGAGTCTTAATATCATAGCCAACGCCCTTGAGCATCTGCAAAATCTGTTCAAGTTCCTGGGGCGAAATGGTGAGAGGGGATCGCAGCTGTGGTTGTGGCAAGTCCTTGTTGACCTGAATGATCTGTTTTTGAATTTTGAACCGCTACACACACATGTTAGTCTCCCATGATATATCGACTCAACCCGGCGAGGTATACGTACTGCTCGAAACAACATCCTCAGACGTTCCTCGTCCTTGGTCTTGAAAAACCATGCCTGCACCCAATTGTTGACAGTTCTGATCATTTGCACGGCTGATAGGAGCGCCTTGCGAGTTTTGGCCAATAGTTCCGGATCCATGGGCACTGGCGCTTCATTCTGCCCTTGGGAGAATGCCGTTTCTTCCGCATTGATCTGCTTGATACGCTGCCAGAGTCGGAAGGTGGAATCATATTCTGCCCTTTCCTGTGGCCCCATGGCGGCAACCTGTTCTTCGGGGAGCGGGGTAAACACAATGGGGGCACGGTTGGCCTGACCTCCAGGTCCTTGTGCCGGCCGTTGAGCAGCATTGTTCGCCTGGGCCAGACCTTCGGAATCATCTGGCTTTCGCTTGAGGTTATTCCGGGGGGCGGGCACAGGAGAAGGATTCGGCCCATGTTGCCCTGGCTGTGGCTGTGGCTGTGGCTGCTGCTGCTGTTGTTGCTGTTGCTGTTGAGGTTGCGGTTGTTGAGGAACCTTGGGCGTCTGTCTCGCCGGCGTGGATGCGGGAGGAGCCACCGTCGGGGCCGGGGTGCTAGAGGGCTTTGGCGGCATGTTTGGCTGAGGCATCGGAGGGGCGCCTGGTTGTGTGGGGGGTGTTGGGGGCACCATGTGTGACGGAGCCTTTTGGCCGCCAGCATTGGCGCTGTTGATTCCCTGTTGCTGCTTGTTCCTTTCCCAGCTCTTCTTGGCGTACTCGGTATACTTGTATCTTCTGAGCATCTCGGATACCGCATTTGGATTCTGGTTCGAATAATTGGCATTCTTGCTCATGAATGCCTGGACCTCGTGCGGGGTCAGCTGGCCGATATTCGGGGGGTACTGCTCTCCGGGTGGCAGCTGGGGAGGCTGGAAAGGAGCACCGGGGTTGCCTTGGGGTTGGTTTGCGTGCTTCCTCAGATTTTGTTGCATCCACAGTGCCTGGTACTGCCTGCCCTGAAGATTTTGCAGCATAGTGAGTTGCGTGGGGTTGTTGGCTGCCAGGGCCTTGAGCTGGATCCATTTCTTGATGTGCGGCCCTACAGCCATTCCTTGTTGGTTTACAAGAATGTTGAGGAATCCGGGTGGTATGTCCATGTTATCCATCTGCGCCTTGACATGGGGGGTTTGCATCTGTTCCATCATTTTGGCCTGCAGTGCCGGGTTCATAGCTTGTGGCCCATTCGGTCCTGGCCCCTGGTTCGCCATGTTCATCTGACCGGCTCGGAGCTGATCTGGCGCGCCAGGCATCTGGCCAGGTGTGCCCATGGCCAAACCACCCATCATGGCCGCCCGTTGCTGCTGGTTCCAGTTGCCCATCGCTGCGTCGGGGATTCCTCGAGCTCCGGCCATGGCCGCACCGTTCATGGCGCCTGGCATCGCCGAGGGTGGCCGTGTGTTGTTCTGATGGCTGAATTGCGGGTTCAAGTTGCCCATGGCCGGGTTACCTTGGTTAACGGGCGGCTGTCTCCCCACATGCCCCATTGGGACGGGCGGCTGCTGCATCGGCGCGTTCAGCGTGTTCATGGCTGGGCTTTGAGACGTGGTAGGGGGTCCGGCGAGCCCACCCGGTTGGCCTTGCATCGGGTGTCCGACCATCGGGCCTCGAGCAACACCAGGCTGCTGGACACCGAAAGTCTGTCCCACCGGCATCGGCCGAGCGGCTTGGTTCACGCCTGGTTGAGCACCTGGCATCCCATTCATCGGGCCTGGCGTGACAGTCCTGGCTTGCCCGTTGCTCGCCGGCACAACCATTTGTCCCTGCTGTTGGGCAAGCAGAGCCTGCTGACGCTCGTTTCGTATATTCTCAATGCTTGGGCCGAGCATCTGCCTGTCTGCCATGGCCTGCTGCTGTGCCAGTGGGTTCATCATGAGTTGGTTCGGGTTCATCTGTCCTGGTTGCCCCTGCGGCATTCCGTTGGCCATTCGTTGCTGCCCAAGGGCTTGCGCTTGCGCTTGCCTCTGGCGGTTCGCATTGATTTGCCGCAGAGCTTCTTGCTGAAAATGGTACGCGAGCACATCACCTTGGAACTGAGTAGCGCGCTGCCCCAAGCTGTCGAGGAGTTTTTGGCGCAGTTGAGCTTTTTGGGGTTCGGGGACCGTGCTCATCAGTCTCTGAGCGATCTCGTTCACGGCATTCATCTCATTGGGTTGCAACTGGCCCATGGGACCCATGGGACGCGGGGGCTGACCCATCTGCATTCCGAACGGCGGTTGACCAGGCCTGTTCTGAGGGTTTCCCCCCAAGCCCATACCAAGCTGGGCCTGAGGGGGTCCTTGAGGAACTTGCATGGGGTTCTGCATGCCTGGGAATCCTGGCTGGCCGGTCGGCCCCATTCGAGCAGCTGCCATTTGATTCATGAGCATCTGTTGCTGCTGCTGCTGCTGCTGCTGACGCTGTTGTTGTTGCTGCTGCTGCTGTTGTTGTTGTTGCTGTTGCTGCAACTGGTTTTGCAGCTGTTGCGTGTTGCCCTGTCTGCGTGCCACCATCTCGTCGATTTTGATTTGCAAGTTTTTGTCGTAAATGGTCTACAGAAAGTCAGAATGCGGTCCGAGTTTTCGATGAAGAGTGCACAAGGTATGGCGCAACGAGAAAAAAAAAACCCGACAAAGAAAGCGTGTGGCGCTTACCTTATTTTCAGAACCCAGCCAAGCCTTTTTCTCGAACTCGGTTGCGAAGGTAAAGACAGCTTGAAAATTGTTCCCTGGCAGAGCAAGCATAGTATTTGTCACACTGTGATGCCGTTAGTGATCCAGGCTTGTCATCTACACAGTTATATCTCAACCGTAATATACTCACAGGTTCATGGTCTTGCCAAACCGGTCTGCCACCGGGAGGCTGCTTTGCCACGAGTTTGGGGGGGCCTCGGAGTGGGTGTTGGCGACATAGTTCATGACGAGCTGTTGAACCTGTTGAGAGTGTTGGGATTTAGCTCGCTGCTGCTGTTGTTGTTGTTGCTGCTGCTGCTGCTGCTGCTGCTGTTGTTGTTGTTGCTGCTGGAGCATCATCATATGGTTGGGTACCATCTGCGGCGGTATGTTGGCGGCCATGGCCGCAGTTGAGTAGTGGGATCAACTCCTTGCTAACCGTGAAGGGCCCCGCGAAGATGGAGACGGTGAGGCAGCTGCGGAGCCAAGCGTCGGCGTGTCGGGATTCTGGCGGTGGCGGATTCCCATATACCTGTGACTTTGATGGCGATGGCAAGCTTCGGCGCGCGTGCAAGATGGTGGTGCCGTTAGGGCGACAAAGACTAGGCGTTGACCAAGACGTCGCCAAACAAATCCCCTCAATATGTCGACCAAATTCAATTCCGCGCTCGTCGGGCCCAGTGATAACAAAATGTCAGTAAAGAGTCGACGGCGACCGAGAAGCGTGGGAGCCGGGGGAAGTAAAAAGTTGTTGTCGTCGTGGTCGTCGTGTCGTCGTCGTGTGAGGGAGAGAGAGAGACAGAGAGAGGGAGAGAGTATGGGCGATGGTGGTCGTGGCGGGAAGCGGCCCAAAAAAAGAGGTGGAGGACGAGATTCCGGAGCCGGCACGCAGCAAGACACGGTTGAGTGTGAGTGAGTCGCTTGTCACCTGAAGGAGAGAAGGGAAAATGATTGAGTTGGCCGTCGACGCAATACAATAAAATCGAGGTCGAGGTCCGGGTTGAGGTTGAGGTTGAGGTTCAGGTTCAGGTTCAGGTTCAGAGAGGTTCAGTGGAGGTCGGCAGCAACGCAACGGTGGTGGGCGCGGAAGAGAGAGGGAGGCGGTGGTGTGCCCAGGAGTGGGAAAGTTGGGAAGGGAGAAAAGAACCTGGAAGGATGGGGATGTGGGGCCTGCGATGGGCTCTGGCTGCTCTGCCCGCCGGTGTCAGACGCTACTTGGTTGGAGGCGGAACCCAGGGCAGCAGCCTGTACCAACAGGTACCCAAGGTACTGGCGAGGTACCTTTGGCACAGGGGTGTCTGTCTGTCTTTCTCTCTAGCGCCTGGTTTCTGGTGTCTGGCGCTTCTTCTTCTTCTTCTTCTCTCTCTGTGTCTCTTTTCTCTTTTTCTCCCTCCCACTCCCCCGCCGTCTTCTTCATGACGATTACTCTCATTTCTACTCACAGTCTGACTAAGTAAGGTACTCGATTGATCACTGCCCTGCCCGCCACCCGTGAGAGGAGAGCAATGACTTGGCGAGGTGCCCGTGACAAGCATGGTGTCACGATCTTGGCGACAAATTCATGGCCTCTCGCTCTGCTTCAACCAACAAGCGCGAACAGTCCCTGCCCACTTATCAAGCTCAAATAAACCCTCAACTTTCACTGCCGAGATGGTAACAGTGACCGTGAAGGGTTGGGCCGATCGCAGCGAGAGCCCAGCAACACCACCACCACCACCACCACCACCACCAGGCCGGGGTGGGAGAGCAAAGGTGGAAGGAAGTACTTGAAGTACCTCAGAAACGCCATTGATACCTCGATTGGGGGAGGGTCTACATGCCCACCTACAAACCGTCGGGCGCCCCCCCCTGCACCTGGAACCCAAAAGCGACCAGGGGCAGCAGCGCAAGATCAACTGGAAGACGAGAGAGCGAGTGAGAACAAGAGCACGCAAAAAAAACAGCTGCAGTGCTGCCGACCACATCAGTCCAGTCCCCCAATTCACCGAGAAATTCATCATCTCGCCAGCACCTCGGACAGCGGGCAACCTGAGCCCAGGGCGGCCGTTCAAGAGAGAGAGACAGGCAAATTGAGCCTAGCCCACCTCACCCACCTCAACCACCTCACCGCGCACCGTCGGCCAATGAGCCATCAAAAGTTAAAAAAGGCCAAGGTGAGCATCTGGTTAGGCCCCCGCGGCCCCCAACCTCAGAGCCTACCTACATACACTCTATGCGTAGAGATAGGCCTCCTTTTCTGGAACTTCCTGGACCACACTAGCTACCTACCGAGTAGGGACTCTTCCTGATGAGGTTCTTCTATACGACAGAGAAGGCAATGGCTTGGCCTATAACGGGACCTTGCGTAACCGTTCGGGTCCGAGGTTCAACAACGTGGAATTCCCCTATGGTCAGGAAACTCGAACGAACACCTCAGCCATTGTCAGATTTCACGCTTCGATTGCGAATTTCTGTCAGATTTGTCTGTCGAGGGGACTGTACAACCAACACCCTCGCTGTCGCCGGTGCCAACATTCAATAGACAAGGCAGGCTCTCCAGACGGGAACCCGTGGGTTTCCTGTCTGCCGCCTTGCGATGATCGGTCGGTTGTCCGCCGTGCGTCGCCGTGCCCTTGCACCGAGCTCTCCCGCCCGTCGCCCCGTGCTGCGGCTGCCCTACGAGGCCCCGATAGCGCAAGAGCTCGTTGCGTTTTCGGTGGGCAATTCTGACTCTCATCATGGTGCTGCCCAACTCATCACTCCCCGGCTGTTGAGATCGAAAGTGGAAGTGCCAGAGCCAAGGCTCCGGGGCCAGGATGACCCCCTTGCTCAGCCGCTGGCGCCCACTCTACCAGACCCGTTTCGGATTCTTGGAGCTTTCTTGGGCTGCTTTTGTTCACGCTTGCTTGCGAGGGGACAGGACGGTGAAGCAGACCCCGCGTCGGCTTCCTCAGCGTGGGGGAAGGGCTTTCATGAAGGTTAAACATCTTTAATTGAGGGTTTGGGCATATCAAAATGAACAAAGACATGCTCTCGAGGCGAGGTTGGCATCGAAGCTCGACAATCAAACTGTCTCACGCCCTCGTGCGCTGGGGTTGGTGGGGACCATGAAAGAGGCGGGTATCCCTCCACCAAGGCTCCGCTGATTAAAAAAACCACAAAGCTTGACGGTGGTCTGTGCACACAAGTCTCTCCCTGTCTCTCCTCTCACCAGATTCCGACAATATGAGGACGGCCGAGGTAGATGGATGTTTGTGTCTAGAGTAGCAATGAGCATCATCACAAAACCATTGAGATCAAAAGAATCCGCCCGAGCAGAGGCGCGATACTACGAATCGAAACTTGGTGGAGAGGGAGGGATGGGGGGGTTGAAGAACCGGAGGGTGACAACATATGTGGCTCCTGCGCTCTGGGGATCTACGAGAGCTAAACTCAATCGACTGGACCACGTTGAGATCTGAAGCACAAGTTCGAGGCATCTGTCAAGTTCGCTGTTGTGTGCAGCAATTGATATCCTCATACATTCATACTACGATTGCATGCTATCATGGCCTGATTTAACTCTGTTCAATTCAAATTCGAAGCCTCTTGAACCCCCTTCATCCTCACCTACTGACAAGGCTCAAGCCACCGTCCCAAAGTGTGGGGCGATCAAGTGACAAGTGACAAACGCCATTGTCACCTTTCAGAGTGACGCTGCATCGTCCACCGTCATCCGTTCCAACGCCTCACGCTTTTCTCTCAACCGCCCGCTCTACAATCATACGAACGAGAAAATCAAGCGTCATAAAAGGAATCCCCTATTACATCTCCTCTCACAAACCCCAAACAGGGTCCCCCTCCTACCCCGTCCCCGTTTTCTCCAACATCCGCAATATATTCTCTCCACATAATCACTCTAAACGCACATACATCCTCCCGTTCCCCGCCCTCCTTTTTCTGTCCCTCTCTCCCGTGTGTAGCAAAGACCACGAGTTCATAATAACCTTTTTTTTCTTCTCTTATAGCTAGCTATATCACCCCCTGGATTGCGTACACGTAAGGTTTTTCTGTACAACCCGTGTCACAGGTTCAACGTCTGCCAATTTAGCCTGCTGCTGCAACAGCAGGTGAATGTCATCTACCAGAATTTTGTGAGAACTCAGGAGACAAAAATCTCGATCTGTACAGTCGGTCATGTGAGGTCTCACCCGCTCACCTCATCGTGTGTACCTTTCTCATCACCTTTTCTACTTCTACCTACCTTTTTCATGAGAACAGGATAGGTCTTATCTGAACTCTGGTGTATCCATCCCAAACCAACTCCCCATCCATCCCTTCCTGCACGCTGATCCCCCACCCTTTTTTTTCCCTTTCACAGGAAGGCACACATCCAATACCCCCATATTCATCCCATCCCATCCATCATGTAGCCGACCCGGAAGACCGGAACAAAAGCCAGCCACTCAGCTTGAGGTGCCTACGCTTATTTCCCTCCTCTCATACATACACACAAACCAACACCATTATACCAACACACACACTCACACACATACACGCGCCCGCACGGCCACACAGCACTTGTGAAGGAAAGAAAAGAACCAGTTTCCTATAATTCCCAAAAAACGGGCTCGCTCCCCCCCTTCTCTCTCCGACATTTCCAGTATATTTTTGCCAAGGAGAAAGAGGGAGGGTGTGTGTGTTGTGTGTGTTGTGTGTGTGCCAGCCTGCAAGGAGGGAGCTGAACTACCAGCACACCCACTCAGAGACCATACACCATGCAGAAAGACATATTTTTTTGCCACATTGGCATTGACTATTGAGATATGGGACGGTGAAAATGTGGAAATACATAGAGAAATTGTTGAAGAAAAATACTCCATAAGACGGACGGGAATTGTCGCCACTTGCGTGCTGGCTGGTGTTTTTAGAGCTTTGAGGGAAGAGCTGAAGAGCTGAAGATAGATGGCGGGGAGCTGCAAGGTACGGAGGGGGGATTGAAGAAATCATTTGAAGAAATGGAAAAGATAAAAAGAAGAATGAAGAATTTAAAAACGTGGTGAATCTCACTCAATTCCTTCATCGCCTTCGGTTTTAAAAAATTGTCCAAGTCGCACCCACCCACACCCACACACACACACTGCTGCAGAGGGTGTATGTGCGCAATGTCCCTGCGTGCATCACCATCTTTCAAAAGGCTACAGTTCCCGTTCGTTGCATTCGCTTGCCTTCCCTTTTCTCGCCTCACGGGGTCAAGGTAGCACGTAGCAGCTCTCCCCGGATTGACATTATGTCTTCTACCTACCCTTTCCCAGATTTTGGGCATGGCTTTCCTGGAGAGTGAGTGAGTTGCCCTTCGACCAGACTTTGGATGGATGGATGGCAGCAAAGAGGGAGGAGAACTTGACACAAAATCCTTGTCTGATCGACGCTCCCCCGTCCCCCCCCCCGGCCAAAGGATCGTCATCGCTTGTGCATAGTGTACATACAGTTACTCGCCTGCTCGATCTGGAAGTTGGGCCCAAGCTGGGAGAAGCTCTTGACTTTCCGAATCATACATTTTATTGCTGGTTTCTGTGTGTCTTTTCCTGGCATTAAAGCAAGTCGCGGATGTTATTCAACGTGGAGAAAGAGATCAGATTGAATTGATCTAGATAATTAGATCACACACGGTGTGGAGGATTGGATGGATGGATTCAGTCCCCGTCATAAATTATCTCGCGTATCTACTACCCGTCTCCGCCAAAAGTCCCAATCTCATCGGACAAGGGGAGAAGGAAAAAAAGAAAAAGGAAAAAGGAAAAAAAGAGCGTCACCATCCCTCCCTCCCTTCCTTACTTCCTCCTTTGGCTTTTTCCAGGGGATGGAGGTAATTTCGCATAATAAACTCCCGTCTCAACTTCAACAAGCAGAAAAAAAAAAGGCGGAGGGGGAAATCCGCCGAGTTGGTCGACGGCGAACTGGTTGAGATTTGGGGGATTGAGCGAGGTGATAATTTGCTGATGTTTTAACCCTAACCCTGAGTGGTGGTGGTGGTACGAAGCGCAACAATTGATTGGTTGGTTCAATAGTGAAAGAGGTGAGAATGACTGAAGGGTGAGAAAAAGCCACGCGCACGCACGCGCACGCGCACGCAAAAGAGATGCTAGGATCGTGAGTTTAAGCTTGAGAGGAGGAGTAGGTAGGTAGGCAAAAGGACGCAAGGCAAACAAACGCAAGGTAGTGTAGGTCCAGGTGAGCAGGGGTTTTTGGAGGTTGGTGAGGTAAGGTACCTTGGAGGTACCTACTTTCCAGCTGCCTCAGACTACCTACCTACCTACCTTGCCCAGGATGTCATCAGCGAGCCTTACCTACGAGACTGTAGGGTGGAACAGGGGAGCTGGATTACACGTCACTACCTAGTGTTAATTCAGTCATATCCAGAAAAACATTCACACGCAGTTCTGTGGTATGGAATTGAAAAGTAAAAGTAGGCAATGGGGTTTGTACACAGCTGGACTGAACGTGACCGGATCACACTCACACCTTGCCACACCTTATCCGAACTTGGCTCGCCGTCCGTCCTTCGCCTACACTACCTACCTTACTCATTCCGTCCCTACAGCCCGGATGAATTTGACAAGCTGACAACAGACGGATGGATGGGACTCAGAAAAATGATCTTCGCCAGGAACGGGGAGGACTGCCCCATCCGTACCTACCTATGCGATGCCGATGCGACATGTGTCCTGCCAGGCGCTGCGATGCGCGATGCGACGTTACCCTATCTTTTTTTTTTTTTCCCCCAGTTCCGCTTCCATTTTTTTGGCCTTCCATTTTCAGCTATTGTCCTTGCATACGAGGAAAGTTGCAGATATCTCTTTTACTTGCTGATATATATAGAAGATTGCAGTTCAGCTCAGGGTTTTGAACTGTGGTAAGTGTATTGAGAATTCTCTCCGGGCAGCAAACGGTGACAAGGCTGGCATAAATCAGGTAGGTAAGGTAATCAGAACTTTGTACCATTACAGCCAAAAATCCCCTATGCAAACTAACCGACCACGCGATTGTGTGTGAAAGCTACGGAGTGGACGGAGTATACGGAGTAGGAGAGACAAAAGAGGGGAAAAGCTGGAGGGGATGTAACCCGACAACGTGGTTGGAAGCGAATTCCTTTGTCGAAGCGAACAGTGTTACTCATCTGATGATGGGGTGAGTAAAGGTGGCTGTCACACCGAACACCAGCCAGCGGACCTTGAGGTTCCAGGCTGCGACTAATCTGTATGTTTACCAACATCAACAACGAAAGTTGAGCCTCATGGTAGTAGACGGAAATAATTCATGGTGAGCTGGCTGGAAGGGGTTGGTCAAGACTTTGGTGAAATTGGTTAAAGAGCAAGTAAAAAATACCCCAGAATAGAACCATGGCAGGCAAACAATGCTCTTTTCGTGTCAATGCAAACCTCGCCGACAGAAGGTTCTCACTGCTAGTTCCAAGAAGGGGGTGTTTGCTTCTAGAAGAACCGTTTCAGATTTTGGAGCCAAGGATTGAACTACCTTATGGATGATGCCATTATAGAGAGATGCCTACCGATGATATTTGGGTTGATGATAAGAATAGATGTTTGCTTCTGAATAACTGACGACGTAGAAGCATCAGCATAGGACTTTGTACGAAGCTTAGCGTATGTCAAACCGAGCTCGAAGCGATCATAGCCGAGTCTTCAGAGCGCACAAGGACAATTGACAGCAAATGCGAAATGCAACGCCCCAACACCTAATGGCCATCACCACATCAGCCAGTTGACTAAACACCGTTGAATTCCAAACCCATTACAAGAGGCAGCCTACAACCCCGCTGTTGAACCAATCACCGCCACACCGGACCACCCTCCCACCCAAACAACAAGAAAGGACCCTTCCTACATCTCTGGTGCCTGGCAGGGCTGGCACACTCACGACTGAGCACCTATGCTGAGCTGCATACTCCCTACCCCCCCCTTACCCCGTGCCCGCTTGCAGCAAGGCTCCCTCCCTCCCTCCAGGTCCCCCTCCCTACCTACTTACCTACCTGCCTTACCAGGCAAGGCAAGGCAAAAAAAGGTGAGGCGAGATTTTTCAGGCGGCCAGATACTTGCTTGCCTACCTACACTACATAGACGCACCTCTTTCCCCCAGGCCTGATACGATTTGACACACGAGTGGGCGGGCCGGGGCGGTGGTCACCTATTGGGCAAAACTGTAAGTCAAATTCGGTGAGTGTGACTAATGAGGCTCAACTCTTGTCATGCGAGTGAGTGCGTCAGGTTAAGTGGAAGTGGTGATTCCAGGTTGTGGTGATTGTGGTTTTCGGAGCTGCCTGTGGTGGTGAAGCGGGACAGGACTGGACACAGATGGATGGACGCTTTCCCCGGTCCCGGTCCTTGCTGTTGATCATCGGGCCGCTTCTCGTGCCGAAAAAAGGTGGTTCGGCGGGGCGGAGAATGGGTTTAGGAAAGTGGGGAGGAGCGGGATGGGTAGGTAGGTAGGCACGGTAGGTAGGCAATGGGGTGTATTTGATTGGTCCAGTGATTTTTGTGAGCGGAGGGGGGGGGGGGGGGGGGAAGAAAAATAAAAGTTTTGGGATTAAGCTTCGGTAGAGGGACAATTTAAAACAACATAAAGCTTATGAAAAGGGGGAAGTCATAGCGCAACAAATAAGAAAAAAAC
>JAULSY010000053.1:4321-39180 GCA_030512305.1 Cercophora samala | reverse complement strand
AGGGGGCGGGGGGGGGGTGGGGGGGGGTGGGGGGGGGGGGGGGGGGCGGGGGGGGGGGGGGGGGGGGGCGGGGCGGGGGGGCGCCGCGCGCCCCGCCCCCCCCCCCCCCCCCAAGAAAAATAACAGTGTTGGGATGAAGCTTCGGTAGAGGGACAATTGAACACAACATTCAGCTGATGAACAGGGGGAAGTCAGAGCTCAACAATTCAGAAAAAAAGCATCATCACATATACCCCCCCCTCTGTAAATAATATTTCATGATACATAGATTGAAAAGAAACCCCCGCGCCGGTCCCCCCCCCCCGCTCCGGACCTAACAGCAAGCGAGGCAACCCGCGGGACCCCACCGCGGCTGCCGGACTGGGAAGACTCCACCGGTCCAGTGGGGTCCAGAATGATGTTGAAGGGCGGGGAGGAGGGGAGAGCTGTGAAAGGCAAAGGGGGGGAAAAGGGAAAACTAGTAGTTTTTACCCCGCCAAAACGTAAGAGAGAAAGAGCCCATCGGGCAATAAGCAGTAGGTTTTGTTTCTTCTTTCTAGGTACCTACATACCTAACTGATTCCCGTCCCTTTTTCTTCTTGCTTTTTTTTTCTCAAATGCTCTGTATAAAAAGCTGTCAGCGAATTGCGTCGAGGACAGCAAAACAACAACACCACACAGCTACTGCTGCTGCTGCTGCTACTGCTCTTGCTTTTAAGAAGAGGGCGTTTACATTATCATCCTCGACTGCCCGCCCCTCTTTGACACCCGCCAGCGTTTCGACTCTTCGACCTCTCTCCCCAGCTACAACTACAACACCAACAACCGCTTGTCGCGTGCCCGTCCATTACTTCTCTTCTTCCACCTCATCCACCTCCAAAATGGCACCCCCTCCCGCCTCAGCCCACGAATTCCTCGACTTTGTCAACGCCTCTCCCACCCGTTCGTCCTTTTCCCCCCTTTTCCTTCCATAACCTCACTAACCTCCCTCCCCCGGTGTTAGCCTACCACGCAGTCCAAACCGCCACCACGCTCCTCAAAACAGCCGGCTTCACCCCCATCTCGGAACGCACCCCCTGGACCCCCTCCACCATCACCCCCGGAGGCAAATACTACCTCACCCGCAACGCCTCCTCCCTCATCGCCTTCGCCGTCGGGTCCCAATGGTCCCCCGGCAACCCCATCGCCATGATCGGCGCCCACACTGACTCCCCCGCTCTCCGGGTCAAGCCTGTCAGCAAGCGCACCGGCAACGGGTACCTCCAGGTGGGCGTCGAGACGTACGGTGGTGGTATTTGGCACAGCTGGTTTGATCGAGACCTTTCGGTGGCGGGGAGGGTGCTGGTGAGGGTGAAGGAGGGCGAGTTTGAGCAGAGGTTGGTGAGGGTGGAGAAGCCGATTGTGAGGATTCCTAGTTTGGCGATTCATTTGCACAGGCAGAGCAATTTTGATCCGAATAAGGAGGAGGAGATGGTGCCGATTGCGGGGTTGGTGGAGGAGATTCTGAACAAGAAGGCGGATGTGGAGGAGAAAGGAGAAGGGGAGGGAGAGGAGGAGTTTGAGCCGCTCAAGGCTATTGACGAGAGGCATCATTCAGAGTTTTTGAAGCTGATTGCCAAGGAGGCGGGGGTGGACAAGGTGGAGGATATTCAAGACTTTGAGCTCATCCTCTACGACACGCAAAAGGCGGTGTTGGGGGGGATGAATGATGAGTTTATCTTTAGCGGGAGGTTGGATAATTTGGACATGACGTTTTGTGGGGTGAAGGCGTTGATTGAGAGTGTCAAGGAGGAAAAGGCGCTGGAGAAGGAGACGGCGATTAGGCTGGTGGCGTGTTTTGATCACGAGGAGATTGGGAGCTTGAGCGCGCATGGTGCTGATTCTAATCTGCTGCCTGCGGTCCTCAGGCGGCTGTCTGTCATTCCGGGAGCCAAGGGCCAACAACAAGTCGAGAGTAACGAGACGGCGTTTGAGCAGACGCTCGCAAAGAGCTTTTTGATCTCGGCGGACATGGCGCATGCGGTTCACCCGAACTACGCGGGGAAGTATGAGCGGAACCACCAGCCGCAGATGAACAAGGGGACGGTGATCAAGATTAATGCCAACCAGAGGTACGCGACGAACAGTCCCGGGATTGTGCTGGTGAAGGAGTGCGGGAGGAGGAAGAAGGTGCCGCTGCAGCTGTTTGTGGTCAAGAATGATAGTCCGTGCGGGAGCACGATTGGGCCGATGCTGAGCGCGAAGCTGGGGGTGAGGACGTTGGATTTGGGGAATCCGCAGTTGGCGATGCATAGTATCCGGGAGATGGGGGGGAGCTGGGATGTGGAGTATGCGGTTGGGCTGTTTGAGGGGTTTTTGAGCGGGTATGGGGGGATGGAGGGGGGGTTGGTGGTTGATTAGGGGGGGTGTTTTGTGCAGTGAGGTGATGGAAGGGGTTGCTGGGAAAGGGGTGGAAGGGAGATAGATGGAAATATTGTCGGATAGCACCCATGTGGTGGTGGGTGGCTTTGAAGGGGGTTGGTTGTTGAGGAGCTGTAGCTGTAGCTGTTGGTATATGTACCTACCCAGGTAGCCCCTGAATAGAACCGGTTTATGCTAGTACTTGGTTTGGCAAGGGTGTGTCCTTGAGAGCCATGAGATGAAGGTGACATGGGAAGCCTGGCTTGGTGGGATGGTATGACGTTTGCAAGTGTCTTGTGTGTGTGTGTGTCTTGATCTGAAGAACTATTGTGTGAGCTGGACATCAGACTACCTGGGACATACCTAGATCAAAGTCCATACAAGTTGATACTCTGCTCCGAAGAATCGCATACGTGTCTTGTGTGTTGCAACCGGTATCAGTCACATGCTCTCAACATCAACCATGCTGCTGTCTCATTTACAGTAGGGTATCAAATTTCATATTCTGTTTGTTCAGTGTGAGTCTGCTATGTAAAGCTGACAACTAGGTACAAGTAAAAGTAAACAAATATGTGCAAAGTAAGCAGGCGCTTCACCACCTCCAACGACCAATTTTTTCGGTCTTCAGCGTTGCTGTCAGCTTGACCATTTTGTGGTGTCTCTCCTGCCAGCCAGCCCTGATTTTTCATTCCATTCCATACAGTACTCCATCACCTTCCTCTCGGTTTCCTCTTTACAAATCCTTCTTATGCTCATGCTCATGCCCATGATCATGATGAGCATGCCCATTTTCTTCTTCCTCCTCAGGCTCAGGACTACTCCTAGCACTAACCTCCCCACTAATAAACTCCTCCCCCAACCCGCCCCCCCCTCCTCTCTTTTCCTTGTCCAGCGAAACAAACCTCACCCTCACCCTCCTCACCCCCCTCACCCTCCCCCCGACCCTCTCCCTCACTTTTTCCTCTACTCTTCTAACCTCCTCCACCGTCCAAGTCCCTGGAACCCCCAATTCCAAATCAACAAGGTAATTCTGCCCTGATTTCACCCCGCTCACGTCGGTGAGCTGTACCTTGTCGGCGTGTCCCAACTCTGCGATTGATTTGCCCACTTGGGATGTGACCGAGGAGCGGACGTCCTCGTCAATGGACCGATCGGCCAGTTCGTAGAGGGCGGAGAGGGTGTTGGTCAGGCCGGCTTTGATGACGAGGAGGGAGATGAGCAGGCCGCCGACGGGGTCGAGCCAGGCGGCGTTGGAGAGGAAGTTGGCGCCGAGGATGGCGAGGAGGGTGACGATGCCGGTTAGGGAGTCGACGCGGTGGTGGACTGCGTTGGAGGCGAGGACGGAGGATTTGCGGGTGAGGGCTACTTTCATTGCTGGGGGACACAAACGGGGTTAGTAAGGGATGGGGAAATGGGGAAGGGGGAAAAGGGTGGGGAATACGTACTGGCATGGTACAACCACTCCTTAACAGCCACCGTACCAGCCGCCAACCAAGCAGCGTGTAGACTTGGTGCTCCTCCTCCTCCTCCTCCATGGCTATGACCATGACCGTGACTGTGGCCATGATGATGATGCCCATGAGACAGCGCCTCTGCCGCCGCTGCCGGGTCAAGCATGAGGTGGGCCCAGAGGGTCTCGCAGCTGGACATGCACATGAATACCCCCCCAAACAGCAGCATGCTGGACACCCCCAACGAGCCCAAACTCTCCACCTTGCCGAAGCCCATGGGGAAGCTGGCCGTGGGCGGGCGGAGGGACCAGCTCACGGTCGCGAGGGTGAGGACGTCAGAGGCCAGGTCGGTGAGGGAGTGCCAGGCGTCGGCGATCATGGACTGCGAGTTGAAGGCGTAGCCGCCGGCGCCTTTGGCGATGGCCATGCCGAGGTTGGAGTAGAGGCCGATTCGGGTGATGCGGACGCCGGCGTCGTTTTTGTTTTGGGAGGTGAGGTAGGTGTTGTCGTGGTGGTGGTGGTGGTGGCCGTGCCCGCCGTGGGAGTGGCTGCGGTGTTGACCCATTTTCAGGGGTATTGGTAGAGGTGATGACGTTGGTCTTGTTGTAGAGGTAGATGATGAATTGGAATGTGGTAAAGAACGGTGCATGCGGTCGGAAAAGGCCCGGGAGGGGGGGAGGAGGGCAGTGTTGTTGTTGTACACGCGGCGTTGTAATAGTAGGGGTGGTCGAAGTGGGTGATGTGTCCCTGGGGGGCTAAATTGAAATAATGGAGGATGATGGCTCCGTGCCCGTCTCGTTAGACGGAGCCGTGACGACGCTGCTGCTGCGACCGGGGACGTCGCACAGATGCGCACCCCCGGCGGGCATGGCCTGCAGCCGAGCATCTGGGTTGATAAAGAAGGTGAGAGAGATGCTGGACTTTGGTTCTGCAATCGCAATTCGTACTAGTAAAGAACGGCTTCTTCTTGTTCTGAGGTCGGTCGGTTAGGTGGTCGTTATAACCTGGAAAGTAGCGACTCGAGTGAGGGAGTGAGTGAGTGAGTGAGTGAGTGAGAGAAACTCTTATCGACCGATAAGAAACCAAAGAATATAGTACACAAAAGCTATCAACAAGAAGAGAACTGACTGTGCTTATCTGATCTGAGAGAAAGAATATTTTTTTGGAGATGGTGGACACATGGATGAGGTGCTTTGAAAATAATGGCCCGACATCGCACCACCACCACCACCACCACCTGCATCCCAATTCAGTTGCCCTGAAGATGGCTGCATTCCCGGATTGGCACCATCAAACAGGGGTTCAACAGGAGCCCACAGCGGCCAAGCACCCAAGCGAAGGACGCTAAGCTCAAGCTCAACCTGCCCCGCACTCACCCACATTCTGGGGTCAGTCGCGTCTTTGCATTTTTGTATGTCATGACGTCTTTTGTTAACAGAGAAAAAGATCTTGATATTGCTCACATCTCTCCTCTCGTTCTATTGTAATCTGTAACAATGCCAACCTCATTCATGCGGATCCCCTACCGAGACCTCCTCCCACCACCAACCATCATCCCCCCAGCAGCAGCCACCCTCTCCGGAGCCATCACCGCCCTCCAAGAATTCTTCTACAACCCACCCCCATCAGGCCTGCCCCCATCCACAGTCGTCCTCACCGGCGCCGGCCTCTCGGTAGCAAGCGGACTGGCCGATTACCGAGGCGTCAAGGGCACATACCGCGTCAACAAGACTCACCGCCCCATCTACCACCACGAGTTCATCTCCAGCCATGAGACCAGAAAGCGATACTGGGCCAGGAGTTTCCTCGGCTGGACAACCATGAGCATGGCCAACCCCAACTCCGGCCACTACGCCCTGCGAGACCTCGGAAAACTAGGCATCGTAAAAAGCGTCATCACCCAAAACGTCGACTCATTCCACCCCCGCGCCCACCCAGACATGCCCACAGTCGAATTACACGGCTACCTCCGCTCTGCCGTCTGCATCACCTGCCGGAACGAGTACCCGAGAGACATCTTCCAAACCGAACTGGCAAGACTAAATCCTGTCTGGAAAGACTTCTTGAAAGAAGCCATCTCCTCCGGCGCATTGGAAACCGAGGACCCAGACGAGAAACGGACGCGGGGGATCAAAATGAACGCAGACGGCGATGTCGAGGTGCCTGGCGCTCCCTACACCACGTTTCGGTATCCAGCCTGTCCGACATGTTTGACCCGCCCACCACCACTGGCCGATGGCACCAAGGGGGTGGTCGAAGTGGACCAGGACGGCGCGTTGGAGTCCATCAGCAATGCGGGCATCTTGAAGCCGGCCGTGGTGATGTTTGGAGATAGCATCTCTCCCGAGGTCAAGCATGGAGCCGACAGGGCCATTGATAGCGCCGGTAGGTTGCTCGTGCTGGGGACCTCTCTCGCGACCTATTCCGCCTGGCGGCTGGCCAAGCGCGCCAGAGATAGAGGGATGCCCATTGCCGTGATCAACATGGGGGGTGTCAGAGGTGAAGAGGCCTTCTTCACCGATCTGGATCCAAAGCAGGCGGGGGGTCAGGGGGTGAGGACCGAGATATCCACAGAGAGCCTCTTGCCGGCCCTCGTTCAAGCAATGCGCAAATCGGAAGCTCAGAGCCACCACCACCACCACCAGGCCTTTGAGCGAACAAATCCCGCAGAGGTCTTTAAGGATTTCTTATCATAGATCTTTTTGTTTTGTAGAAAATATACCGCGCGCATATCCAAGAAATGGATGTTTTTAGAAGAAGCCCTGGCTTGACAGAGCGGATTTGGGAGCAGGGCGTCCGTGCTGCTGGTGCGGCTGCTGCGCTCCTTGAGCATTATTATTATCGGCTTTGACCTGGGCAGCAGCGGCAGCGGCAGCCTCTGCTTGCTTCTTCCGCGTGGCCTCCTCGCGCTCGATTTCTTTGAGGACTGCGATGAGTGTTAGTGAGGTGTTTTGCTTTCACCCTTCCTTCACGATGACTGGTATAAATAACAAACCTTCATCCCACTCCTTCTCCCGTTCTGGATCACCCGTTCCCAACACCTTTTCCACGTCGACGTCTTGGCCGTTTTGGAGTTTCTCGACTACTTCGCGGAGGAGGCCGATCCGGGCGTCGGACTGGCGGGAAAAGGCCTCGTGGTCTTTGCGGAGGGCGATCATTTGGATGGACATGGAGCCGATGAAGAGGAAGATGCAGATGAAGAAGGTGGCGGGGTTCCATTCTTTTTGGGGGGGGAGTCTCTTTTTGTTTGTCATCTGGGAGTGGTGGTCTTCTTTTCGGAGGGGTTTGGGGATGAGGGAGCGCCAGAAGGTTGGTTCGGTTACCGTGCTGGAGGGGCGGGTGGTGGTGAGGGGGAGGGAGGTGGTGGTGGTTGGGTGGGAGAGGAGGGGGGAGAGGGGGGAGAGGAGGGCTCGGCGGAGGGTTGGGCGGTACATTTTGATGTGTGGTGGTGATGGTGGTAGTGTTTGTGGTGGTGGTGTTTGTGGGATTGGAATTGGTGGTGGAGAGAGTGAAGCTGTTGACGGTTGAAGAGATCAAAAGTTTAAAGATTGGATTCCCACCAACGGTTCAACCAACCCCTGCAGGAGGAGCATCTGAACTTTCTTCTCTCTCTCTCTCCCGGCAGGCAACGAATGTGGAGAAAAGAAAAAGATTGTTGCCTGGTCAACGTGTCAACCTGCCTGTCATGCACCGACTTTTCTCCGTGGAGTCAATAATCCTTGGCAGGCCCCGTTTTGGTTGGACGAGACACAGTCCACGCTTCGACATCCCTGTTCTTGATACTCCATTATCGACGTCAACTTCTCTTTTCCCCCCATCTTTTTGGTTGTCTTCGTCGTCATTGTCGTCGTTTGTTTAGAAAGACAAATGTGTTATTGACTTTTGCGCCCCCCCTCTCCCCCGCCTCGCTTTTCTGTTTTTTTTCTTTTGCGACAACTTTTGGGCGGAAGAATTAAAAAAAAAAAAATGATATGATTAGGAAATCAGCTCGTTTGTAAATCGACACAACATTTCTTCCGTAATGGATACGAACAACGACAACAACAACCCCAGCAGCAGCACAGTCGCCAGCCAAACGGCCGCTATCCGCAGCGCTGTTTCCTCTGTTGCGACGTGCACGCCCGCGACGTCGGCGCTGTTAAAGAGTTTACTCGTGCCAAAAGAGGAGGCTACCACTACTACCCCTCCGGTGGACGAGCCGCCATCATCCCGGACGACCTCGCGAGCGGCGACAGCTCGATCACGGGCTAACACTACCACCACTTCCAATGCATCGCGAGCACCATCCCGCCGCGGCGGCGCAAAGGCTGCTGCTGCCTCCACTCCAACTCCAGTAGACACCGGCCTGTCAACCCGTGACAAAGCCACCCTCGCGACCCAGGTTATCAATGCCGCGCTCAAGGCCCTGTCAGAAGCAGCAAAGACCCCGGCGATTACCCCCACAGCAGAGGAACCCCCCCCATCGCCGTCGCTAATCAAGACTGCCACGACGAGGCAGACCCTCCGACGAACCTCCTCCGCGCCGATATCACCGCTTCAACCGCGCCCGTTGAACAGGCAGTCGACCTCCCCTGTCGTGCCGAGACATGTCCGGTCGCCGTCCAAGTCGACCCTGTTTGGTTCGTCGCCGAATTTGTTGTCGCTTGTCGAATGCGCCCGTGTTGCGCTGTCGACGCTGAGACAGGTTGTCAGTGCTGGGAAGGTGACGCTGCCGGAGCTGCAGCTCGAGAGCGGCATCTCGGCTCTTATCTCTAGGCTCATTACTCTGGGCTTACACGAGCAGGCAATTCGGGAGTTACGGACGCTCAAAAAGCGACTCGAGACGCTGTCTGGGAATGAGAAGAAGGGCGCGACGGTAGAGCCAAAGACTACCGCGGAGGCGTTTGCCGAGATATTTGATTTCAGCGCTGTCAAGGTATCCGGCCCGGCGCTCCTCCTCGCCATTACCACTCAAATCCAAGCGTTGCGCGTGTTGGGATTGGGGAAGAAACCCTCCGCGATCGAGGCGGTGGTCACGCATTTGGGGCAAGACAAAAAATACTCACCTGTCAAGCTTTTGTTGCAAGCCGCCGCGGAAAAGGGGGCTGATAAGGGGAAACTGGGCAGGCAGATGGAGACTGTGGCTCAATGTCTGCTTGCTCTGTGTCCCAGTGTGTCCAGCAAGGATGATGGGGTCGCTATGGAGCAGAGACTCAGTGTCTCCCCAAATACAGCCCTAGAGTTGCAGGTTCTGGCGTTGGAGATGAGGCTGCAGTGGTGGGAGATGGTGAGACACCAGGGCGACCCCGAAAAGGAGGTCATGGTCCCGCTGTCGAGATATCTCGGCGCGTTCATAAGGAGGACGGCGGCCGATGCGAAGGCGAGTTATAAGATTGTTTCGACATCATGGGAGAGGATGGACGCGAGGATGAGGGGGCAGAATCTGCAGCCGAAAACGGGGTCGAAGATGCCGCTGGCGATTATCTACCAGACGTTGGCCACGCTGGCCAAGGAAGGGGGTTTGGTGAAGGAGGCGGTGGGTTGGAGTGTGAGGTTGAGGGATATGATGGGGGTGGGTGAGGAGTCGGTTGTGAAGAAGATGTCTGTCGCTGCGCAGTTGCTGGGGGTGCAGCTGAAGGATAGGACAAAGTACCTGCATGACGATGGGCTGATTAAGGAGGTGACGGAGGGGATGACGGGCCCGTTGAGGGGGGACACGAGCGAGCTGGATGAGCTGTTGGGGAATGTGGTGATGGCGAGGAAGGCGGCGGTGTCGGTGCTGGTGGTGGAGAGGAAGAGTGCCGTTTCGAGTTTGCAGGGGGAGACGAGGGATAGCTTGGAGTTGTTGGTGCTGCGGACGCCCAAGTTTTGCTTGAGGTGGTTGGGGAAGCCGCCTGGACCTAAAGGGAGCACGAAGGATTATTTGAGGTATGAGCAGAGGAGGCAGTTGGTTCAGGGGAGCTTGCAGCAGAATTTGGAGTCGGCTTTTTTGGTGGTGAAGGTGAGGTTGGAGGAGGGGAGGATGGAGTGGGAGTTGACGGATGGTGTTTTGGGGGACTGTGTCACGCTGTTGGACTATATGGGGAGCAGCAGTAGTAATGGGGGAGAAGGGGGGAGTTCGATGTATGTCAAGATATCGCATTTTTATTATCTGCAGTATAATGCGCTGAGGCAGACGGTGGCGGATCCGAAGGACCCCAGTCCGTTGAGGGCGTTGAGGAGGTCGGTGGATTGCGTCAAGAATCGGAGTGGGAAGGAAAAGGACAAGGCGCAGTTGATACTCAAGTTGGAGAGGCAGTGTGAGTTGGCCAAGAGGTTGGGGAGGGGAGAGGAAGCGATCAGTGCGCTTTTTACCATCAGGACGAGTTTGCTCGAGGATGGGGTGCTTGCCATGATTGCCAAGGGGTTGGCTACACAATCACCTGTGGCGGTCTGGGAACGAGATGAGAAAGCCGAGGCGCTGTCACGGGCACTGGTGGCTATTGCGCAGATGGAGCAGGTCTGGATGGACTGGACGGTGGATTTGTCCGAGGCTGAACAGGCGGCTGCTTTGGAGCACAGGCTGAGGTATATCTTGCTGAGGGCAGGAAGCAGGTATACTGATGTCACACTCGAGCACCCCTGCGTTGACCAGCTGTTGAGGATATACATCCCCACGAGGTATCCGATCCGACGGCTTAGAGTGCTCTTGAGTCTGCTTTGCGCTGCGTTGGGGAAACTGGATAAGGCCGAGGAACTCCTCGCGGTTGCAAAAGATGCCTCACAGGTGGAGGATTTGGGCGAGGACACAGGGCTGGTCGGGTATTTGCAGCATATGAAGGCTCTCTATGGGAGTCTGGCTGCCGCCGTGGATGGATACAAGAACGCGGGTGCGCTTCAGGAGAGTGTGGTTGTCTGGCAGGGCATCATCAAGTCATGCAAGGACAAGGCTGCTCTGGAGAAGCATGTGGATGATGTCGCTGGTCTTCTCGACTATCTCCAGTCTCTTGCCGACTTCCTCCGGATGAAGGGCAAAGACGAGATGCTCGCTTCTGTCCTCGAGCTCATTACAGACATCTCCCAAATCGCGGCCACCCCAGGCTCCAAAGCCGAGGAATTCATCCAGCACCACTCGGCGCTAGCTATACAATACACCAACCTGGGCCAGTCGGCAAAAGCTGAACAGCTCTTCGCCAAAGCCCGCCAACATGTTGGTCCCCAAACCTCGGGAGATGTCATTGCGAGCTTTTACCTCGCCCGCGCTGAACACGCCGTCGCCCTCGGCAACTTCCAACAAGCAGAAGAGCACCTCGCCTCTGCCCAGACAGCCTACACCACCACATCCTCCTCCACCTCGGGAACATTTACTCGCCTCCAGAAGAAACAACTCGTGGCCTACGCCTTTTATCTGCATTCCATCCTCGCCCAGGAAAAAGGCGACTCGCACCACGCCCTGGTGTACTCTAGAGAAAGCGTCAGGGCCATCATGGCGGAGTGGGTGAAATTAGAAGCCCAACTGGTCGCCTCCACCATTATCTCGTCCACATCCCCCGACCAAACCATTAATACCTCCTCAACGGACCTCACCCTCGCGACCGCAGCCCAGCTCCCGGCTGGGCCGGCGTTTTGGAAGCTGTTTTACGGCCTGTTTCGGAACGTGCTGAGGCTGTCTTCGGTGTACGCTCACCTGGGCTTGTTTCAGGAGACGATGTACTATGCTGAGCAAGCGGCGAAGATGGCGGGGCAGGTGGAGAGCGAGTTTTACAACAGCCTGGTGCAGGGGTGGATGGGGGAGCTGAGCTGGAAGAGCGGGGGGGTGGAGAAGGCGGGGGAGATGCTGGGGAGGGCGACGGGGCTCTTTACGAGCGCGGTTGGGGAGGAGGGGGGGGGGGGTGGTTGGTATGGGGCGGGGGAGTTGGCGGTGAGGTTGAGTGAGATTTGTGTTGGGGTGGGGAATTTGAGGGGGGGGGAGTGGCTTTTGGAGAGGGCGGAGGCGATTGTGAAGGGGTTGATGCCGAAGGGGGATGGGGTGAGGGAGGTGGAGGAGGGGATGAAGAGGTTGAAGATTGAGGAGAAGATGACGACGAGTGTGAGGGCAGGGACGGGGAGGAGGGGGGTGGTGGCTGGTGGGGTGAAGAAGCCGGTTAGGAAGACGGGGGCGGCGGGGGCGAGGGCTGCGGGGGCGAAGATGAGGCCTGTTGGGAGGGCTAAGCAGCCGGTGGTGAGTGAGCCGGGGCCGGTTGGGGAGGATGCGCAGCTGGCGAGGCTGAGGGCTTCTATCCTGGTGCAGAAGGCGGTTCTCATGCTCAAGCAGAAGGAGTGGGCGGGGGCTCAGAGTATTTTGAGCGAGGCTGCTGCTGCTGGTGCGACGGTCAAGTCTTCTTCTGACTTGCTGCCTACCCGACAATTGGCCATGGCGTCGTGCTTGTTGGGCATGAGCATGGAGCAGATGGCTCAGGATCCGGTCTTTTCGGTTATTCAAGATTCCACCATTTCTTTCCCGGCTCTTAGCTTAGAGGCGCTCGCTGGGGCGCAATCCTCCCCCGTGAAGGCAGCCGCGTCACCTAAGAGGGCGGCTGCGTCACCTAAGAAGGGCGTGAAAGCTACCGGGAAGGGTGAAGGTGCAGCAAGGGACCTGCCACAGGGTGTCTATGTCGACAATCTGAGAGAAGCCCACGACTATCTGCTGGAGGCTCACGCTGTCGCGTCCAAGAGCGGGGACTCGGCGCTGATCCACAAGATCTCTGGCATGCTGCAGCATGTCGGGTTGTTCCTTACCGCCACCTCTCCCTCGAGAGCCAAGGCGACGATTCACTCTGCCCAGACATCGTACTCGGTCGAGCTGGCGAGGAACCTGATCTGGACGAGGGAGAGGGAGGCGGTGATTGAGGAGAAGAAGGCCCCCCGACACGACGGCACCGAGTGGCCGCCCGCGTTGAAGAGCGAGAAGTCAAAAGCCAGCCTGGATTTCACGAAGGACTTGCACAAGGTTCAGGAGGACTACATTGACATTGTGCCCAAGAACTGGAACGTCATTTCGATTGCCCTTAGCGAGGGGAATCAGGACTTGTGCATCACCAAGCTGCGGGCTGGGCAGGACCCGTTTGTCATCCGGCTGCCATTGGAACGGGCGACGTCGAGGGACGCGGACAGCGACGTGTTTAACTTTCAGCAGGGCCGGTCGGAGCTGCTGGATATCATCCAGCAGATCAACGCCACCTGCCACAGCGCAAAAGACATGAACCAAAAGGGCGCCAAGACGGAGTGGTGGAACGCGAGGGAGGCGCTGGATGAGAGGCTGAGGGAGCTGCTGGAGAACATGGAGCAGATCTGGCTCGGGGGGTTCAGGGGCATCTTCTCGCAGCACAGTCAGAGGACAACGTTGCTGGACAAGTTCAAGGCGAGCTTCTTGGCCATTATGGACAAGCATCTGCCTTCCCGACGACAGGTGAGGGGGAAGAAGACCAAGGTTGTCGGTCCTCAATACCAGCTGGACAAGAACATCCTGGAGCTGTTTATCGGCCTGGGCGACGCGACGAGGCCGGGGACCGACTTTGACGACGAGCTGACGGACTTGCTGTACTTTGTGGTGGATATCCTGCAGTTCCACGGGGAGAGGAACGCGTACGACGAGATTGACTTTGACTCGATGGTGGTGGAGACGTTTGACGCGCTGATGGGGTATCACTCGGCTGTGAAGGACGGGGACGGGGACGGGGAGGGGGGGGGGGAGGAGAGCGGGATGCACACTGTTTTGCTGCTGGACAAGGCGCTGCATGTTTTCCCGTGGGAGTCGCTGCCTTGCATGCAGGGGTTGGCCATCAGCCGGATGCCGAGTTTGGCTTGTCTGAGGAGGTTGATTTTGGAGCAGAGCAGCGGGAAGAGCTCGTCGCGGCCGGTTGATCATTCGGGGGGGGGACATCATGTTGATTTTACCGCCGGGGAGCAAGGAAAGAAGAAGAAGGGGGCGTACATCTTGAACCCGTCTTCGGACCTGGCGTCTACGCAAAAGACCTTTGGGCCGGCGCTGGAGAGGCACTGCGCGGGGTTTGAGAGGGTCGTTTCGAGGCCGCCGACGGAGGAGGAGTTTGAGGGTTTTTTGGCCGAGAAGGAGCTGCTGCTGTATTTTGGGCACGGGTCCGGGGCGCAGTATATAAGGGGGAGGACGATCCGGCGGCTGGACCGGTGCAGGGCTGCGGTTTTGCTGATGGGCTGCTCGAGCGCGGCGCTGACGGAGGCGGGCGAGTTTGAGCCGAGCGGGCCGGCGTGGAACTACATGCTTTCTGGCAGCCCGGCGGTGGTGGGGACGCTGTGGGATGTGACGGATAGGGATATTGACCGGTTTGCGGGTCGGATGTTGGAGACGTGGGGGGTGCTGCCTGGGGGGGCGGTGGAGGATGATGGGAAGGGGAGGGATACGGGGAAGGGGAGGAGGGGAGTTGGGGGGGGTAAGAAGAGGAGTTTGGTCGAGGCGGTGGCGGAGGCGAGGGAGGGGGGTTGTAGGTTTCGGTTTGTGACTGCTGCGGCGGTGGTTGTTTATGGGGTGCCTGTTTATGTCTGGAAGGAGTAAATTGGTTTGGGATGGGCTGGGTTGGGTAATTGTTAAGAGTAACTTGGATGATTCAGAATCAGGGGGGGCGTTGAAAGGGGTGGGCGTTTTGAAAGCATATGAATAACTACAAAGCCATGGGAAGGGTATAGATGATGAATGTTTTTGATGGGATTAGGGGGGGAGTTTTCTGTTGGGTTTTCTTAAGGGAATGTGGGATTAATAGGGGGCGTTTGTAGGGGGGAGGGGAGTTTTAACTTGTTGGAATACCTTAGGGAGAAGAATTGAAAAGAGTTTCACGTTGTACCTATATGATTGATGTGTGAAACCGGGTGAATTGTTCTCTCTTAACTTGGTGCTAATTACATGGTAAAATGGGAGTGTGTTGTTTATAATAATGTTTATCCCACAAGTCGATGACTTCATAAACCGATCATTATCTCAATCGTAAAAAGATTCCCCAAAACTTTCTACGTGTGGTATCTAAACCAAGACTAACTATCACCAACCCGTTTAGAAATCCAAAGTGTGTCGGAAATGGTTTACAAACAAATTCGAAATCGACAGCAAGTGACATGAAATAGCTCGCACGCGTGCCTGAGGCGAGGCAAGGCAGCTGAGACTGAGTGTTGGAAGAGTGATGCATGGAGCTTTCATGGTGGTGCTCCAGACCACTCTGAGCAAATTGGCGACAAGATGTACGATTAACCTTTGACGGCTGAACATCAAAACATACACCTTGGATCCGCAGCAAGTCCTCTGCTACTAACTCGCCAGTAATATACATCATAAATTCTTACACGTTGATACACTCACTCCCTCCTCCCCTTCTTCTCCATCTTCTCCTCCAACTTCTCCCTCAACCACGCCGGCACAAAAGCCTTGACCCTCACCTTCTCCCCCTCCCCCCCCTTCACCTCAACCTCAAACTCATCCCCCTCCTTATACCCCATCCCCACCCCCTCGGCCCCCTCCCCCGGCAGCTTCAAATCAGTCATCTTCTCCAACCTCCCCAGCACCAACCCCAAATTCCCCCTCCCACCAAGCCACTTCCCCACCGGCCTCCCCTTCTTCCCCACCACCGTCACATTACTCCCCGGCTCAACCCTCCCAGCCAGATCCCCTTCCTCATACCGCAGTGACGTAGGCGGAGACCCCGCAGAAGCCGTATAAACCACAGCAGGCAAAATCCTCTTCCTCACCACCCCCCTGTGCTCCGTCCTGATGGTCAGCTCCTGCCCGACATAACACCCCTTCCTGAAATCAACCCCCCCCAGCAAATCCATATTCGACTCGTGCGGCAACCCCCCATCCTTGATGATCTCCCCCTGCCCCTCCGCCACCCCAGCCGAGTACCTCACCAAATGATACGTCTCCTCCGGCAGCAGCGACAGCCCCGTCACATCCAGCCCCTTACCAAAAACCAAACCCCTCTCCCACCCTGGAACCCTCGGATCAGAATAATACCGCACACTATCACTCTGTTCCGGGCGAGCCTCCGGGTTCCCCCAGACAGCAAACACACTTGCCTCCTCGTGCGCCAGTAGCGAGATGTCGCATTTGGAGCGCAGTTTATACCGCTTCAGATGCTTCACCAGGTTTGCCGCTTCGGGGGTGGACACCTCGACGAGGTAGCGGGCGGCTTGGTCTGGGGAGGCCCGGGGGTCGAGGTAGATGATTGCGTCGTAGAGGATCCTTCCCTGGGCGGATAGAAAGGCTGCGTATCGGGCGGTGGAGGCGGAGGTGGGGAGCTCGTTGGTGATGATGCCCCTCAGAAATTTGGCGGCGTCGGGGCCGGAGAGGGAGATGAGACTGCGGGAGGGGAGGGGGGATACACCCGAGGGAGGGAGGTTGTTGTCTTTTTTTGGTGGTGGTGGTGATGGTGGTGGTGATTCAAACGTGGCTTCCTGGCGGAAAGGGGCAGACAGTGAAAAAGCCCGCCGCGGTTGCCGGGGCGGAAAAGGGGGTGTTTGTTTTGGTTGTGATAGTGGCTGTGGTGTCGTAGATGGTAAACTTGGCCGGGATGATGGCACCGATGATGAAAAAAAAACCCTTGCACTTCCCCCCGGCGGTGGCAGGCTGCTGCCGGCAGCAACAATTGCTATCCTCCTTGTTATTACGGGCTGCATTCTTGTGAAAACGAAAACAGAAACGATTTCAAAACAAAAAGCGGCGCTATCCCTGCGCCGATTGTGTGTGTGTGTGTGTGTGTGTTTCGTGATTGGGGATTGAAAAGTATCTCTCGGATCGGAATTTGGGCCGGTGACGTAGACTTTTTCGATGTTCGGCAACGATAGTTTTGCCGATCGGCGAAGGCGGGACTTGTCAAGGCCGAGTGGGTGGGTGAGGTGGTGGAGGTGGTGGTGGTCTGTGCGGGTGATGATATCAGCCTTGTGAGAGAGACTCGGCGTTGTCGGGGTTGGCTCCGGGGCGGTCGGGTCGGGTGTATCAATAATCTCCGCTTGCCTTATCTGACACACAAGTGATGGACAGTTGACTGGATCATTTTTTGGCGGGGGACTGATGATATCTCCGTTTCGCTCCGCTTTGATTGATCATCCCGTTGATTTGGGTGGAGTTTTCTTTTGGGTTTATCGCGACATTTTGATCCACTTTCCTTGATGGGTGCCCGCTGTGGATCACTTACACTAACTAACACTTACACATCTAAGTCAACGACATCTCGGACGTAAATCATCCACGTTTTTTCAATAAAAGGGCGTTGTGTGTGTCCCTCAGCATGTCTAATTACATTTGTTACGGAGGTACTCAATCCCGAGAAATCCGCGGCGACAAACCCTCCCAGTAAGCGATACGCAGGGACGAGCATTTCAAGAATCTCTGCAGCAGTACAGTATTTTTCATCAACACATCCGTGAAGCTGACAAAACAAGAACGGCAGTAAACTCCGGGATGGCCCGGTGAGGGTGGGAGAAAGGGAAGTGGATGACTGAGCCACATGTCATCGACTAACGACCTTTTCCCGTGTGTGTGCTACGGGAACGAGCTCCGTCAACGGACGGAATCGGGCAAGTGTGGGTGTCAGTTGACTCACGCCGAAAGTGCCGCAGACGATGGTAGATGGCCCCGGACGAAAAGGAAAACCTGATAGGAAATTCCCTCGCGATGTTCCCGCATGACTTGTGCTTGTTCCTATCGCGAGCCTTGCTGCCCTGCGTGCCTACTATCCTCTCTGCCCGGCTGCACCCGTACCCGATGGTCAAGCAGCGAGAGCGGCAGATGTCCCGGGTGACCCCGCGGTGGCTTTTTCGCATCATCTCCGAGTTTTGGACTGATCGATGAGAATCAAGGCCTCAGTCAGTCAAAAAAGGGGGGTGTCTCTTGTCTCACCACCCACCCCACAGACAGTTTACCGATCGCCAAAAGATCACGAACTGGGACAATCACGAATGAGCCTTGCAGCCTTTCAAACAGGGCAATCGGTCAGACATGGTCATGATGTTTCTCACCGCCTTGGATATTAAAACTCGCTGCCTGGGCGCATGCCATAATCATGGTCCTTCCCGTCTTTTTGCACCTGCATACGCAGAACACTGCCTCTGCCCAAGGGCATACCTACACTAGGGAACGTAACATCTCGCTCTCTGGGACAGTCACACCAGGCATCCAGTTTCTCCCTTCCCCGTATTTTTGACGGGTTCTTAGTCTCCCGAATTCCTGATCTCTCACGTAATCATCATGTAGGGCTGAGGGAGAATATCATGATGCAAAGGACTTTTCTGTTGAACGGTATTCATACAGATTACCTGCTGTATAGAGTTGTGATTGACTAATCAAAGGGCATCCGTCGCACCGCAGTGAATGGGATCATGGGCATCATGAGCATCAGGCCGAGGAGAGCCCGGCCGGACCTTGTTATGAGGTGAAAATAACGAACTGATCGTCTTGCACCCTCGGATTCAGACCATGCCGTGATGTTGTGACGATCTCCAGCTCCAATGAGAGGAATTAACAACCGACCTTGAACCAAAACCCCTCTCAATACGAAAGTTACAGGCCGATATATGTAGGCCATGTTGTTTCCACCAGGTCAACTGATGGCCTCCAACACGGAAAAAACCTGTAACCGTTTCACACCTGACCCTGACTGGTGAGGGCCCGAAAGTGTGGCCCGGTGATCGATCCGTCTACCGTTCGTTCCCTTGCCGTTCCCTACCTACCCGCAACCCTAAAAAGAGGTGCCGAACCCGGCAGTCTGGGGCAGCGGGTCGTTCGTTTGCGGTCTTTCGGGTCGATTTTGAATCGCGGCGCCGCTGCATCGAAACAACCACAGTAGACCAAAGTCAAAACTCAACCAAACCAAACCACGCCGCCGCCGCCAACGCCGCCTCCGGTGTTGGCCACCATCTCCAACGTTGAAACCCCCGCATTTTTGGGGTTTCTGCAAGAGAAAAAGATCTCGTTTTTGGCTGTGCCAATGCCGTCGGGGAGCTACAAGCCTCAGGCAGGCTGTGTGATACTGAGTGATTTACTTGTCCCGTCCCGAGGTCTGATGCTGAGGCCAGGCCAGGCCGGGGCAGGTGGTGATACCACTCTCCAATCAACCTTTTTGCTTCATCTTTCAAACCTCCGATATCGTCTACTGCAACAAGGCAGTGCTCATTCAACACAGCGGAAACCAAACCCGCCTGCTCACTGCACTCTTTTCCCCAGACAAGCAACGTTTCCGTCCTGTAGTGTTCATGTCCTATGCACAGCCCTCCACGGCATCGAAACCCACCTCTGTACAATACTCGGAATATCACCCCTTTCAGTCCCCAAAAAAATCCAGACCCAGCTCTTTGGGATAGTGGCTTTTTTGTGGCTGGCTTTTCTCTGCCGCCGTGGAGTGCAGTCAAATTGTCGATCCCGTCAATGTCCCCGAGCGTAACGATTTCAACTCTCAAAACGGGAGACGCTGACTGGACGGATTACGCTTCCCAAGAGCTCCCCCCTTAGCTCCCAGCCCTACGATGATGTTCGCTAATTGACCCCTGCCGTTAGGGGTCCTTTCTGGGGGGAAGGAGAGAAACGGAAATACCGTACGGCGGCGTAACCGTTTGAGAAAAAAGATAAAGGAGATCGCCCAATCTGACTCAGCTCTCGTTCTTTCTGGGTACTGCTTGAATGATGATCTGATTCCGATCTTTGGGAAATTAGCGTCGTTGTCATGGTAAGGGTATCGAGATACGATACACAGCAGCAGCACCTACAAGTGTACGTGCGCAAGTGCGGTGAGAATTTTGTGAGGGGAAGGGGGGGGGAGGGGAGCAAAAAGACAACAAAGCAATGCGTTTGCAGAAATCCAATCTAATAGACCTCCACACTGAAGCAATTCATCACAATTGATGCATCGTGATCAGATCTACTGATCGATACCTGACCGCCTCAACAGTTTTTTGCTTCTTTCTTTCGGTAGTTGTTTGTTGTTGTTGTCAGCTCTCATCAGATACCTATGGCAACTTACACAGCAAGTGGATGGATTTCCCTAATCGGAACCACTCCCGAAGCTGAACAGCTAGCTAGCTCAACCCCTTCCTACATACATACCTAAGTAGAAACGACATATCAAAAACACCAACCTGAACACCTAACAACAAAGACCCGGTCCGGATATCTCCCCCGCCCCCAAAGCCATTAATTAGTATCATGATCCCGCAGCCGCAATCCATGAAACAAATCACAACTCTGACACTGGCCGGCCGCGACCACCCGCGGACGGGCAACCTTTCCAAGATCCACTCACTCACTCACCCGGCCCCTCCCCCTCCCCTCCCCGGCCGAAAAAAAATCGCTGACCGCTCGGAACCCCGACCGCGAAAAACAACACCCCGTACCCATTTCAAAACTCCACCTCTTTCACGTTTTTTTTTTCTCTCTTCCCGTGTGCATGAACTCCATCGTGTAGGTAAAGGAACTGCTGCCATCCCAGTCTCTGTAACACTCCGGGGACAATCCCGGTTTCTAGTGTAGTCTTCCCAATCCTCACCGCTAACGTATCGTTTCTCAATCCTCTTTGCCCATTTGGAAATTGACAACGCACAAAAACGTTTCCCTCTTGTCTGAAACTTTACGATTGCGGGGAAAGACAGATAGCGTCTTGTCCTTGGGGAGGGGGAAAGGCATTGCAAAAAGTGCAAAAGTGCAAAAGTAGCTGCCTGATGAAATTTGTTGTTGTACGGAGTAGCAAGGTAACGTGCAAGAGGCTGTGAGCTGACCGCCCAGCTGTGCAAAAGTTCTTTGGTGGTGGAGAACCTACTAGAGAGCAAAAGCAGAGCTTGCTCGGTATCCGACTCCGGTAACCGTATCGTTACCATTACCACCCAAAGCCAAAGCCAAACCGTGAAAATGAAAGAAAGAAAAAAGGCCCACGTAAGAGACTTCATCACTTCCCTTCCCTCTCTTAGCAATCCGACTGAAGCGAGCAGAATTCCCCATTGCACCATTCCCTTCGAGAGTGTTCTACCCAACTGGTGAAATTTTCAAATGTATGTAGGAGATTTTTACAAATTCCACTCCCACCAGCCCAAGAGCTCAAATCCAAAATGTATGTAAAAGTAAAAAAAAGTCCTGAATCCCGTCCCAAGTTCTACAAGGCGTTTCCATACTCTCCACACCCCGGTGTGTCCCTAACAATTCCAAACAACCCCCTCCCCCCCCCCCCCAAATCCCCAAGTTCCATTTCCAAACTATCCCTAGGTCCAAGAAAGAAAAAAAAACGGCGCGCGCACTACAATGATTCATACCCAACCTCAAACTCGCGCAAACCGCTTCCTTGGTCCTTTTGACAGAAAGAAAAAAAAATGAAAATTGTCTCTATTGTTGCAAGTTCCATGTCTTTGTCGTAGGACTTAACCCCGAAGCCTGACATATGTCCAAAAGCCGAGGTCTTGCTTGTTGAGCGTGTACACCTGCCGATCCTCGGTTAGGACTCACTCCCATTGGTATCGCCTACACAGCAAACATGTCTCTTGTATTTTTGTATACTCAGGAACACATGCCAATTGAGACACCATCATACATTTTTCACAAGTATCATCAGACCAAAGTAGTTAATTGTTTAAAATATTTTTGTTTAATTTTTTGTCATTTCCAGACAGACAGAGAGAGAGACCAAATCTTGCCCACACTCAACCCTCAGGGAGCGCGTACAAAAAAACCAACATCTCTCTCTCTCTACTCCAAAAAAATAAAAATAAAGAATAAATAATACTATGAGTAGTGTAGTTGGTTTGTCCCCCCGAATTTCATTTCCTTTCCTCCCATTTGCATTCATGGCCTTTCTTTCCCTGTGTGCATTCATGTCCCCCCCCGCCCCTCAATCCATGAGACAAGAAAGGGAAAAAAATGATGCCGGCTGTGTGTCATGTTGTGTTTTGATAAAAATTCCCTTTCGCTCGCTGTTGTGTGTGTGTGTGATATTGACACCCCCAAAAAAAGAAAACAAAAGAAAAGATGACGCCGCTTGCCCCGAAAATGTTTGGTTGTGTGGTATCATTGTCGTAGAAGAAGTGTTGAGTAGTTTGTGTCTTCTCAAAAATATAAAACGCCGGGCCCGATGCAAGATGATTGACATGAACGAGAAGAAGAAAAAAAGATCTTTTTTTCTTTTTTTTAGTAGATCGATATCCTCGTCGAGTTTCTCGGTGGGAGGTAGAACCCCTCTTCGTAAAAGGCGTCCTTGTCCCCGTGTCCCGTCGCACTTTGTATCGTTGTGCTCTTCTTGTCGTCAAAAGCGGGCAGCGTTGTGGTTGGTGGTGATGGTGGCATTGACTCGTCGTCTGTGGTGGAATCCGAATCGTCGAGGAGCTCGGGTGGGGAGGACGGTGATGGTGAGCCAGAGTGGGAGGGGGTTCTTTGGAGGGCGAGCTGAGTGTAGTCTTCATCGTCGTCGTCCATGTCGTAGTCCTCCTCTTCGTCTTGGTAGTTGTAGCCCTTGGGTGGGAGCATGCTGGTGTGCGAGGGTATCCTCCTGAGGGCGACGACAGCGTCGGCCATCTCAATGTCCTCGTCCGAGTCGAGATCCTCGTCCTCGTCGTAGCTGCAGTCCGAGTCGGAATCAGAGTCGGAGTCGGCGTCCTCGGCCCTCCAGTCGTGCTGGGGCTCCTCGACGACCGAGTCGGCCCATTGGATGTGGCGGTTGTTGGAGCTGGGAGCTGGTGGTGTGCTCTGGGTGGCGCCGCGGACGGATTGGTTGAACCACGATTCTTGTTCCCTCTCGGCATCGGCGAGCTCTAACATGAGGGAGTCGAGGAGGTTGGCATGTCCGACAAGCAGGCGGAGGTTGTGATCAGGGCGGGCAGCCTCGGAGGAGAGCTTGGCCCGGGCCTTGTGGGCGAGGAAGTAGGTCTGGGCAATGGACATCCTGGGGCTCTTTCTGAGGTGGTATGGCGATGGTGAAGCTGCTTGGAGCTTTTGGGAGAGTGTTTGGGACATTTTGTAATCGGGGTGCTGACGGCAGCAGGCTTCCCTAATATTTGTTGCTTTTGGCGTATTTTCTTGTGAGTCAAGGCACCGACGAGCCGATCCCGGCTGGACCCAGTCTTGATAAGTAGACAGGGTCGGGGGTGTGAGTGGTGGGTGGAGAGGGGTGTGTGGATAGACTAGGTAGGCTGTCCTCAGTGCTCAGTCTTCAGTCCTCAGTCAGGTAGGTCCTCAGTGTCAAATGTCAAAGTGTCCGAGTGTTGTTGACAAGATGTAGAGAGAATGAAGATTGAAGATTGACACTTGATCTGACGGGAGCAACGGAGACATCGAGGGGGGCGGTCATGCTCCTTTTGTAAACCCGCTTGACCGTCTGTTGGTGTTCGGCTCCGTCCAAGACACCGCAGGGTCACCAGCGAAATGTATCATCCGCAGCAGCTGACAAAAACCGAGAGTCCGACACCCCAGTCGTGCATACCCTTGCAGGCTAGAGGAACGCGGCCTTAACCACGCCTCACCGCCGTGTACGGTAATCTTTCGTTTTTTTTCAACATGTTACAGACTGGGCCAACGCCTAGGTTTGTTTCTCAACCTGCCACGCATGTCCATGTCTTGATGCCTTGCCCACCGACGTGGCTCGTGGCTCTCATGATTGATTGATTGACGTGCCCTTGCAATGTTTGGCACGTCTGGGCATTGTTTGGAGGACGCATGTCATTGATTTCCTCCAGGTTTCCCCAGAGTCCTAAAGTCCACCAATATCCGATCTCCGATGGCTATCGCAGATGATGCGATATCTCAATCATAGATCAAATGAATTGTTAATCAGCAACGACACTAACAGTCTAACACACACACCCCGCACCCGACCGGATGGAGAGAAAACGGCGGAGAGTTTCGCCCTTCTGTCGGCTTCTGCTGCAACCGTCTTTTGCGGCATTGAGAGGTTATCTAATCAACGCAGCCCGTTCGATTTCACATAGAGTCGGTGCCGGCGCCTTGATTTCTAATGGTTCCGGCATAGAGTCATTTTTTTATGATTTTGTCATCCACCAGCCAGCCCACCCCAACCAACAAGGCAGCGAGGCACCAAAGCACCAAAGCAACCGAAGCCAAGCCAACCCCCCATTCTGCCCCTCGGCAACAATCCACGTCACGGGCCAACGACTCAACACGACGACACGACAACCTTCGCATCACCAACCATATCTCACATCCCGCCTTCGCAGATTGGCACATTGGGCACAAGCAGCCTTGTATCTCGGACGCCCTGTCTTGAACAACCGCCCTCAACAGGTACACATTTCGGTAACAGAATCTGCCGACACGGAGACGGCACCTCTATCTGTGCAGTACATCAGTCATCTTCATGCCCTGGGGGGAACAAATACGCCGCATGCAATTCATCGGTTCGTTAACATGATGGTAGCATTTGCCCTATCCGTATGCACGGAACCCATTCGCAATTTACCCCAGATGGGACACAGCAACGAGAGCACCGCCTCATTGGAAAAAAGGACCATTGTCCATGTAAGACCAGCCGTGTATGAGATGATTCATTAGCCAGAGTTTCTCTCTATCGGTATCCGGTGAAGCTGTACGACACCACAAGAGTAACTAAACCCCGAGCGCCATCACCACGAACGACACAGAAACTTTTGCACCGCCCCCGATAATGTGTGCAACGGGACGGGACAACTCTTTCATTCCTCGCTCTCCTCCCCCGCACAGCTCCTCTCCCCCCCCCCCCCCCCTTCTGAGAACAAAAGGCCCGCGAACGCCGCACACGTTACAAGAACCCCCAAGATTTCTTGGCACGGAATTCGGGTCCTGATTCGTGCCATTGGCCCCCACAGATAGGGCTGATAGACACTGTGGAATTTGGGGTCCAGGGGTTCTATCTCACTCTGTCTGTCTCTGCCAGTCGGGGTCCAAGGGGAAGGTAAAACCGCAACCACCACCAGAATCAGTAACTGTGAGGCACAGCCCGTGAGACCCGTGGAGCCCGAGCAAGAAAACCACATGGCGGCTCCGGCGGCGTTGACTTGCACCGGGGTTATCTAGCTGCTGCAGAGCGGGAGCGGTGGTTTCTCCTGATGGAGATGACCGTCTACCGGGACGGAAAGGTGAGCGGCGTGGGCGGGGAGCACGAAATCACGATATCATACCACAGCATCACAGTGGTAGGAGATGGTATCATGGCTTTGATTCAGGAACAGGGCTGAGCTCACAGAGACACAGGCACAGAGTATTACGGGTCGGGTCTGCATGGAAGGGATCGTATCATATCGTATCGTGTCTGCCGCCAGCTATCACCGATCACTGATCTTCCTGATCACCCATTTAAAAAATCCGAGCATTGCTGACGGTAAACTTACAGGACTATCACCAACGCAGATCAGATCATTTCTACAGAACCCCCCAAAGGCAACGTTGACTTTTTTTTCCCCCATATTTTTTTCGTAGGTACTCCGGACCCCAACTCAGTTTCATGGATTGGGGGGTATATCAGATCGTATAGCTATAGTATCGTCATCATCATTCAACATCAGCAACGAAAGGGACTTTTTTTGTCAGCAGCCTTTGCTTCAAATCAATCAACTTGTTACAATCCCTAGTTTAAATCCGACCTTGGCCCTCTCGCCCGTGTTTCTTGCGCTGTTGCGTCAACGGCGGTTAACAGTCAATGGCACTAGTATACGAGCCTGAGTGCTACTCTCCATTCCCTCGTTACCCAGTTTAGTTATTGCCCATCTCACCGGATTTATTACCGCAGTTGCAGCAATCGTAATGTGTCATGTCACAGTAAGGCAGTGCTGTGCCTCGCAACCCAACCAATCATTTTTTTTTTCTTTCTCTTTGGAGCCAGCCCTCAGGCAGCCGCTTTTTTTTTTCCCGTCTCTCACCCCACGGATCTCGGGGGCAGACGGTAATGCCGCCTTTCTCTGCCCGTCCGTAACAGCGTGCCAGTCTGTCGGTGCCGCGCCACTGCTTTTGGCTACATACTACACTACATAGGTACTGTCGCATTTGGAAGGTGTGGTGGAAGGTTTGGAATGCTTCCATGCATGCATAAGCAGTTTTTGGTTCATCGCAACGGTATCCTGTCCCAACCACTCGTTGATGGGGATTGCCGAAAGGGGTTTTGAATCATGTGTCTTTTTGTCAGGGAGGATGACTGGAATGTAACTTTGACGAAAGTGCCGATAGTGGAGTGGGTGATAGGTGAAAGGTGAGAAGGTAGGTAAGGGAGGGAGGGTAGAGTGCGTGCGTGCGGTTGTTTCATCACGGACGCGGTCCGATGCGTGTGTAAAGCGGTCGTGTCGTGTTCAAATATCCGGTCCGGCGAGCTGGGTCAGGAACGGGGGGATGATGTGTGGTTGGAATGTTTAGATGGGGGGAATGTATGTATGTATAGGTCAGCTCCGGAGGTGTGGTGGCTGGCTGGCTGGCTGGCTGGCTGGCTGACTGGGGGAAAAGAAAAGAAAAAGGATAAAAAGTTAGTGGTGGTGATAGGTTTGGATAGGGGGACCCTTGGGTGTAGTTGGGGTGATTTTTATTTTTGAGGACGAAAGGGAGGCTGCTGGGTTGGAGGTGGATTATTAAAGGGGGGATGACTAATTTGTGCTCTCTGCCTGATTGTCTTGTAGGTATTATGAGAGTTGTTATAGGCTTTCTTCATGAGGTTGATGTGTTATTAGCTGTGTAGAGATAGGCAGTGTTCAATCGCTTAGTCGTACTTTACTTTCAAGTAATGCTCAAGACCATAGGTTTTGCACCCGCTCATGGTGTGAACCAAGTCAAATGAACTGGCAAACGTTTGTGGCTTGAAGTGTTGTCAGGGTTGGGTCAAGCAAACACATCAAGTGGATATATGCTCTTCACTTTGTCCAGTCTCGAAGCCGACTATACATTATAAGCGGAATGCCATGGAAACACTCAGTCAGTAGCCTGAATCCTTGAGCCATCTCGGGTCCCTTATTTCTGATACAACAGAGTAGTTGGAAAAGTCTCGAGTTTCAAGCCTACACGTTACGGGTATATCACATACATGTTCAACGATTTCTCGTAGAATGCGGTAGAAAGGTATAATTTCAAAGTTCATAAGCTAAAAAATAAAGCAAAAGGAGTATCTATTGGGTATCACAAACAGCAAAGACTCTACAAAATCTACCAACATCTCACAAATTTCTACAAACTAGCAGCCGCCGCCGCCTCCTCCTCCTTCCTCCTCTTCTCCTCCTCCTTCTTCGCCTGCGCAGCCCTCAGCCTCGCCATGGTAGAAGCAAACTTATTCCCCGGCTGCTGCTGCTCCGCCCCCCCATTCTCACCATTCGCATCTGTCGTCGCCGTCGTCGTCGTCGTCGCAGCAGCAGAGACCTTATCACCATGGTCAGCCATATCCTTTTCTTTCCTAGCATCAAAGGGAAGTGATGATATTGCCTGCTCCTCCTTCCTCTTGGACTTTTTCCTCTCCGCCTTCAACCTCTGCTTTTCCGCCAACTTCCTCTCCAATTCCGCAATCTCCCCATCATAGTCCCTCCCCGGTTCTCCTGTCTCTGCCGGCTGTTGTTGTTGTTGTTGTCGTTGTTGTTGTCGTTGTTGTCGCTTTTGCCCCTCCCCCCCCCTCTCCCGCGCAGCAGCCCTCTCCCGTTCCTCCGCCTCCTCCCTCCTCCGCCTCAACTCCTCCATCTTCTGCCTCCCCCTCGCAGCCATCTCCCTCACCTTCTCCCTCCCCCCGTTCCCCTCCTTCTCTTCCGTCCTCAGCCGCTTCGCCTCCTCCTCCCTCCGCTCCAGCTCCTCGACCAACTGCCTCCTCTTCGCGCCCATCTGCTCCCTCTGCCGCTTCTTTTCCAAGAGGGCCTTCATCCCACTGTGGTAGACCTCTCTGGCTTCGGGGTTGAGGAGGACATCCCTCGTGCGCTCCAGGCGCTCGTACAGGGCCGGGTCGTAGCTGTCGCCCGCCTTGTCCGGGTGGGCGGTGAGGGCTTTTTTGCGAAAGGCGCGGCGGACGTCCTGGTCGGTGGCTGTGGCGTCGAGGGAGAGGAGGGCGTAGAGGTCGTCGGAGCGGGAGGCGGCGGAGCGGGCGTAGAGGAGGAGGTCTTGGTCTGCCATTTTGGGGGGCGTGTGTGTGTGTGTGTTTTTCTTTTTTTTTCTTTTTTGGTGTGGGAATTCTGGGTGAGTTTTTATTTTATTTTAATTGGGGTAAGAGAGTTGAAAGTTTGGGGGGGTTTGGAAGAACGGGTGGAATTTGGTGTTGGGTTGTGGTGGTTGAAGTGCCTTTGCGCGCGCGTGCGCGGGTGGGTGGATTGGGGTCGGTTATATGGATTGCTTAAGGGAGCCGCGCTAGGCCCAAATAGGTCTAGCACGCTGTGAACAACAACAAGGGAGACTGCCATAATGCTCTCAAGGCCTTGGAGGATGGTTAATGCGCCTCTCGACTATCTTTGAAGGCTTATTCAAGATTTAAAGTCAAATTTTAAAAGTCGTACTAACTATCTTTAAAGGCGTCTTCACTACATTTCAGTCGCAATCTCTATTGTTATGTCCATAGCGTGCTTAACCAAAACATCCACCCGTCTAGCTTCCAGGTTTAACCACACTTTTGAGATGAGAAGAATAGTAGCTAGAATCTTTGTTCGAAACAAAACTTTCCTTCTCCAGATCATATGCTTTAATACGGCACTCGAGGCGCACACATCTTGTGGCTTGAGTGTCGAGCAGGGTTCACATTAGACCCTAACCGTTTAAGCAATGGAGATGGTCAGGGGTTTCAGCGGTAAGTAATAGGTAAGCCGGTAACTATGCTGTTGCTTTTGAAATCTGTTTTATGAGAAAGGGTATCACAAATTTAAAAGTCTGGTGTCACTCCCGTAGGTCCACATCGTCGTCAGAGCTCTACACTCATATCGCAGGGATGAGACCTATCCTGGCAACCTTGGTCTACAGTGGTAGATTTCAGGTATTGTGCCTTCTTGAGCACCTGGGAGTGGAGAATTGAAATTCAGTCTTCCATACCTTGACTGATAAACAAATCTCCATAATTGGCGTCTTTCGCAGTTCTGTCAAGCCAGTACATGTACCTAAGCAGTCGTCTTAACCTCGACAGATTCTCTTACCTAGAGGAGCAAACAGAGACTATTGTTGGAACTGAGACGCCGCGGTGGAAGAATAAGTCGTGAGAACGATCTCCTCTGGATTAATAGTGTGTAATAAGGTTGGCTAACCGCCCTACGATGGAAATACCATCATAGCATATATCTACCTATACAAGAGCATCTTAGGAGAAAACACATAGCATAACCAGTCAGCCAGGGATCCTTGGATTTGACCCTCGACAGAATCGCTTTCTTCCCATTTTTGGCATGGTATATAAGCCCATTATGAAGAAAAGCAAGGGCGACGACAGAAACAGAGAACTAATCCAGATATGCCCCAATGAAAGTGACCGTTACCACAGTAACAGATCTAGATCTGGCAACCCCCTGAACTTCCCCTCCTTGTACTCTTTCAAAATAGAAACGATCCTGTTTTCTCCTGCTCTCCACCATCCTTTCTCCTCGAAGTCGTCCTGGACCAAAGCCTTCTCGTCAACGGCGGCAGCAATATCGAACGCTGTGCGACCCGCGTTATCCTTCAGATCGACGTTGACTCTACCAGTCTCGAGTAAGGCAGCAATTATCTTCATCGATGTGGTCGTCCATCTACATCCTTTTAACAATAAACTCTCTAGAGCATACACAAGTGGTGTACGGCCTTGCAAGTCCCTGGAGTTCACTTCCACTGTATCAACCGATAGAAGCGCATATACACAAGACGCACACCCGTCCCCTATCGCCCAACTCAATGGTGTCCGGCCATGGTTGTCCCTGGAATTAACATCCACCTTCCCAGTATCAAGAAGAAGTTTCACCGTGTCCTGATTGTACATATCAGTGACAGCATGGCTAAGTGGGGTACGGCCATCATTGTCCTTGGAATTAACATCCACCTTCCCAGTGTCAAGAAGTAGCTTCACCGTGTCTTGACTGTTGATTTGAGTGACAGCATGGCTAAGTGGTGTCCGGCCATGATTGTCCTTAGAATTAACATCCACCTTCCCAGTATTAAGAAGTAGCTTCACTTTATCTTGATTGCCGTATTCAGTGACAGCATAGCTCAACGGGGTGCGGCCATCATTGTCCTTAGAATCAACATCAGCCTTTCCAGTACGAAGCAGAAGCTCCATCGCGTCGTGGCCTTTGTAGGATTCAGAAGCGTAGCTAAGAGGCGTCCGCCCTTTTTGATCTCGAAGATTGATATCCACCGCCTCCATATTCAAAAGAGTTTGGAGGGTCTCGGCATCCTGTTGCTGGACAGCATAATGTAAAACGATTGTTCCACCATCATCAGTCCAGTGTGGATTGTTTGAGCACACCAGGTTGATGAACCGAGCCAAAGGCAATGATTCTCGGTCTGAATTTGCGTAATGCATTGCAGATTTTCCGTACCGATCAACTGTCTTGGTGCTTACTCCTTTCTCAAGCAGGAGCTCGACAGCCTTGAGGTTACCATTCCTGACCGCGTGCATAAGTAGCGTTGTTCCACTTCCGTCTCTTGCGTGAACATCAGCACCTTTGTGAATAAGAAGTCGGAGACAATCTGCATGGGTCCCTTTTGTAGCATACACTACGTCCCCGGCAACAAAGTCAAGCCCTGCCTGGAGAAAACAATCCAAAATGGCTGTGTGACCTCTTTCACACGCGTATGATATAGGTCCTCTCTTTCTGCCGTCAGGTTTGTTGATATCTGTACCCTTTCCACAGACAAACTTCACAATGTCGACACACTCTGCCTCGGCTGCCCATGAGACGGGCGTGGTGCCGAACGTAGGACTTGCTTCAATGTTGACACCTTTCTGAAAGAGCAACTTGACAGTATCGGTATTGCCATGGGGGATGTCGGGATTTGCCGCTTGCTGAGACGGTGCCTCAAAAACGGTGCCATGCCCCTCTCTAGCAGCATACATAAGAGGTGTCTTCCCGTCCTTGTCGTGCCTGTCGATCTCATTGCGGCCAAGCATCCTGCAAAGAAGTTGCACAAGTGCCATATCTCCAAATTCCGTAACGTAAGAAAAAAGACTCCTCTTTTCCGAAAACCGAAAGTCAGTCGACAATTTCGAGACTGTTCCAGTTTCTGATCTCCATACTTCGACATCCGACGTAGGAATCTGCTGGAGGGCCGCTAAATGATCCACAAAGACATCAATTACCCCTCGGCTTCGGAAAACTAGCGCGACAAGAACGGGAGAGCCATACCGCTCTTGTTCCGTGGCAAGACTGGCGGCAGCACTGAACCTGGGTAGAGATATCTTGACCAAGGCGGGTAGGTTGAGCTCCGCCAGTACATAAAGCAGACCGGCCGTATATGTGGAGTTGTAGCGGTGAGCTTCATGTACTTTTAGAACATTTCGTAAAAGCAACCATGGTCGCAAGTCGAAGTCGTCCTCAAGGAAGCCCATTTGGGATACAGCACCATCTTCGGCAGTTTGCGCACGTTCGGCATGCCAGAGGACGTTTTCCGTAGCATAGCCCAGAAATGGAAAGGTCTCTGTGGCCTTCGCACGGAGAGCGTTGCCTTCCTCACTTGAAGCCTTGGGGAGTTCAATGTTGAAGTCGACACCAAGGTTGGTAAATATCTCCCTCCGCATGTAGTACTGGAAACAACATCGCTTCAATCTCTCATGACTTTGCGCTTCAAAATCGTCGCCAAGTTCAGGCCAAATCACCCGCAACCCCTTTTTCTCTTCCTTCAGAAGAAAATCTCGTACGGATTCGTGGATAAATTGCACTACTGGTGCTTTCTTAGACTGGGTGACCTCGGCAAGACCTTTAGATCTATTTCGAATGAATCTGTGGACAGCGAGTAGTCTAGCAGTCACAGCATCTTCAGTCATTTCTGTGGGCTCATTGTTTAGATGTGAGCCCTCCCTGGAGTCCGAATCGGCATCGGGTTCAGGGCTAGAATGCCAGCCATGATCAGAGTCCAAGTTGTCGTCAGAACCGAGCCCGGAAAGCAGAGCATAGTAAAACTGTTCCGGCTCTAGAGGTGTTCGTGTGAACAGCAGCCACTGAATACAGAGCAGGAGGTGATCTTTGTCTTCCTTGTCTCGGGTCAAGATGCTTTTGAAGAGCTCCCATAGATCCCCGGGAATATCTTCGAGTTTTTTGTCGACGATGTAGCTTGGTGTGCCTCTGCGATTCTCCTTATTCATAATATCCACCACCAGCACGGCCCACATGAATATGCCCGATGACCTCCCCAGCAACTTATCTTTAGTCTGCTGATCACCGACCTTCAGTTCATTCTGGATATAGGTTTTGATGTCTCGGACATGGCCGTCTTGACCATCCAGTAAGAGGTTTAGGCAGGTGTCCAGCGAGATGTCTGGGTAATGTCGACTAGAGAAGAATATGCGAACGCGCAAACCACGGGAGATAGCTTGCTCGCCGATCCTTTCAAAGAGCCTTATCATTGGTTCGACCTGGTCATCATCGCATTCGTCCAACGCGTCGATGAAGCATGTCACTTCTTCTTGACCAATAGACAAAATGGCGTTTTCGAAGAGCTCCTCAAGAATTGCGACAGACCATTCGCGACCTTCTCTCACACTCCAGGTCTCGATAGCAGCTGACTCGAAGACAGTCTTTTGGAAATGAGGCATCTTCGTCTGGAGTGTCTCGAGGAGTTGAACCAGAAGTGCTCGGTACATCCCTCTTGTGGTTTTCTCCAACTCGGCACCCCGCGCGTTGAAGAAAAAGTGAATGACCGTTGTGCCCTTGCTGCTCTTGGCTCTTTGAAAACTTCTGAGGGTGGATTTGATCAAGGTTGACTTTCCACTTCCTGCTTTCCCTCTCATCCAAAGGAAGCCGTGATGATCCTTCATCTTGTTGATGTCAAGCCAGTCTTTGTATTCTCGCGTTTTCGTTATCCAGGCACAAGTGTTTTTGTGCGCCATCCTGATGCTTTCTTGTCGTGAATCGATCTGGTCAAACTTTAACGAGTCCAGCAGTGTTTGGATGTCCTGGTCGCTCAGCGAAGTCGCCTCCGGGGGGGTTTGCTCGTCCGGAGATGGGGCGGGAAATCCGACGTCAGATGTCGATTGGGATACTGACACTTTTTCAGCAATGCGATCCAGAGCCGCTGCCACCTTCTGGTAGTCAGTGTCGTTGGGACTTGAAAATCGACTGTATAATGCAGGGCCTTGTCAGTCTCAATTGTTATCAAAGGAACAGTAGAGCCTCAGGTGCCCAAAACTTACCACATTTCTCGGTGGTCTTTCCCAATCTGTACTCTTCTCTCAGTGTCTGGGAAATCCAGATATGAAGAATTATTTTCCACAACCTTTTGACCCAGCCCCCATAACCCAAGACCCTCCTGAAATGAATAAATGATCCAATCTTGATCCCTAAGAACCGACTCAAATTCGTCTCTCAGCTGTCTACATTCTGAGTTGGGGTGTAAAGTGTTGAGGACATGTTGGTTGGCCTCAATTCCTACTCCCTTGACAATCTTCTCGACGAGACTCACAACCAGTCCACGTGGATCGGCGCCTCTGTGAGGCGTTCCAAAAAAGAAGATGCCCATGGTCGAATCAAAAATCTTTTTGAGTTGAAGATGGCGATGGCGGCAGCCGTGCGCTTGTCGCAAGGCTTCCTTGACCATGATCCCGCCGAGGCTATGAGCAATGAAAAGCAGAGGTCTGGAGGCGTCCAATCTGCGAATGGCCTCTAAAGCAGTCAAGAAATCTCCTGCCATATCATAGATGGTGCTCTCGTTCAGCACTGATCCGACCAGCTTGTGTTTGAGATTGGTGTCGTAGCCAAAGGTAAGAACGCGAGCACCCGGCAACTGTGCCGGAAGGAGATCCTCTGGCCAATATACAGGGACGGTTTTCTGATCATGAGGCCTTGAAAAGAGGCCGAGCTTGCGGGCTTTTGATGCTGGCTCGGCGGAATCATCAGGTCGTGCAGATCCGTGTTTGTGAGTCCAAGTTCGGACTGGATGACCCCTGAATCCATGAACGAAGACGACGCTACGATGTGATATCAGGTTAGCTCGTAGTAAAGTTTGACGCGAGTGTTCGTTTGAATCAAGACACGTCCAAGAGTAAATGGCTGGTTACAGTGGGTGAACTTACTCCAAGTTTGCCTCCCCCTCGGGCTCATGAATGACGGTCAGGCCAGTGGCAGGTATCTTGTCTCGGGATAAGGCAGCCATGTTGAGTACACACGCGACAGTCGAATGGTGAACCCATCAACAAACTACCTCTCGCCAATACCGTCAAAGAAGTTGTGAGGTTCAAAGTTGGGTTTCGAAAATGGGAAACCCCGCTCGCACCTGGCAGCCTCGTCCAAATTCTGCACTTTGTGGCTCTGCAGCTGAGACTGCTAGGCATTCTCAACAGAGAAGGAAGCCACAATGCAGCTGCTGCCCTATCAGATGCTGCCATGATATGCATACATGACACTGCCACCGCTAGTTTTCCTCCGTGTGCTCACACGACAACGTCTCGGGCATCAAACCTCCATCCCTCTCACTGCCTATCAAAAAAGCTATACTCCTAGATAATAATAACAGACAGCATTTCATATAGGCACCCCCCAAATGCCCTACATACCGATTGAACCAAATCACCCACCAGCATGCCTACCTACCCAACCCCAAACACTCACCCCTTCACCCACATATCACCACAAAGCACTACCTGACCTAAACAACCCATCGAGTACCATCCCTCACGGCACAGAAGCCCCATCACCTCAAGTACCAAAACCGCGACTTATTCTCCACCCACCACAAAACTCCTCAATATACCTACCCAGCTACCTAAAAATGCATTACAATGATGACAAAAGAAAAAAGCAATAACCACCAAAAGTTCATCCACCTTACCATGTCACACACACAAAAAAAGCCTTCCAACCCCCCCCCCCCTCACAAGATCAACCCCTCCTTCTCTACCTACCTACCTACCTACCTACCTACCTACCTACCTACCTACCTACCTACCTACCTACCTACCTACCTACCTACCTACCTACCTACCTACCTACCTA
>JAULSY010000052.1:8664-207159 GCA_030512305.1 Cercophora samala | reverse complement strand
GTTTATATTATTATATTAAAAAGTAAATACTTAAATATAATAAAACCTATTCCTCTAAATTACTAAATTACGTCCCTAGCCTTTAAATATTTTTTAATTATAAAATAAAATTACTTTTTTTTTAAAGGTATTTTAATTTTTAAACTTTAAAAAATTAATAGACTTTATATTAAAGTTTAAATAGTTTTTTAATAATAAATATATAAGCTTTTAATATAGTATATATATATATTTAAAGCCTATATAAATCTATATAAACCTTTATTACTTTTATATAAACTATTAAAAATTTAATACTTCTTAAAACCCTTATTAAAAGTAAATAATAAAGTTAAAGAAACGTTTCCGAAATGCTTCGGAAATACTTCGAAAACGCTAATAATATTTTATACAATATATTATACTAATTATTTAAATTTAATTATATATAAATCACTAAAAGGTTAATTACTTTAATAATACTTTAAAGAAAGGTAAAAAATAACGATATTAATATTATAATTTAATATAATCTTATAAAAAAATTAAAAGCCTAATTCTTTAAAAAAAAGCAGTTTAAAAATACTTCTAAAACGATTTAAAAGCACTTCTATAATATCCTCTAAACTAAAAGAAAAACATAATAAAAATTAACGTATAATTAAAAGTTTAATTCTTTAAAAAAAAACAATTCGAAAGTATTTCTGTAATATCCTTTAAATTAAAAGAAAATTATAATAAAAATTAATATATAATTAAAAACCTAGTTCTTTAAAATAAAGTAGTTTAAAAGTATTTCCGAAACGGTTTAAAAACGCTTCCGCAATATCCTTTAAATTAAAAGAAAATCATAATAAAAAATAAAAATATTTTAATCTTTTAAATTAAAGGTAAGAAAAATTATAAATAAATATATAAATAATAAATTAATATATATATATTAAAACCTACTATAAAATCCTAATATACTTTAAAATACTTTAAAAATATTCTCGAAACGCTTCTATCTTTTAACTTATCCTTTATATAATATATTAAAATCCTATATTATAATTCTAGTATATAAAAAAGTACTTCCGAAACGTTTTCGAAGTAATTTTAAAATAATTCCGTATATCCCCTACTCTTTACTTAAGTCCCTAAAATTAAATATACCTATACTCTCTACTATAGTCTAAACATTCTTATTAACCTTTTTAATTTCTTTAATTAAATACTACGCTTTATATTTAATTTTATTAAAGTAAACCTTAAATTTAATCTAAATTATATAAGTTAAATTATAAATTAAAAAAAAGCTTAAAATAATTAAAAGTAATTCTAAAATACTTTAGAAATAGTTATAAAATATTTATAACGTTTAACGCCTTTCTCTATATAAATAAAATATCTTTTATTCTTTTCCTTTATTTTTAAAACTATAAATATAAATATTTTACTTTTAATAAATTAAAACGGTTAAAAAACAATTTAAAAATATTTTTAAAGCCTTTTTAACTTACTTTAAAAAGGTTATTTTTAATATATTTAATTATAAAAGAAATAGTATAAAGGTTTTCTAAGTCGCTATCTTTAATAGGATTATCCTTTTTTAATTTCTTTAAAGCTTTAAAACCTTATTTCTTTAAACTTTTATCGCTTTTAATAATAAAAGTACTTTCGGAATAACCCGGAACTATTTTAAAACCTTTTTTAATATACTTCTAAATAACTATATTATTATTACTATTATTAATAAATAATATAAAAAGATTAAGTTTTTTTAAGCTTTTATTACTTTTAATAGTAAAAATATTTCCGGAATAGTTTAGAATTATTTTAAAATCCTTTATAATGTACTTTTAAATAATTATATTATTATTATTATTATTAATAAATAATATAAAAAGGTTAAACTATATAATAAACCTTTAATTTTAAAGTTTAAAAATAAATATTCAGGGTTTAAAGGAAGAAGGCTTTTAAATTTTAACTTTTTATTTACGGTTTTTAAGTATATATTTATATATAGCTTTTTTAATTACCTCTTAAATTTTCTCTTAAACTTTTTTCTTACGTTATTAAAATAATTAATAAATATTTTAAAAACGCTTTAAAAATACTTTATATTTATAATTTATTTATAAGTTTTAAATAAAAGTTTATTAATTAATATATTAAGAAGGTTATTTTAATTAAAATCGTTAAATTTTTTATTAGATTTTTTAATAAAATCTTTAATAATTTTAATAACCTTTTTAATTTTAAAGAAAGAGTCGGTTTTAAAGCGGTAAACCGGCGTTTAAAACACTTTCAAATCGATTTTACGTTTTTTTTTAAACCGACTATTTTTAATAACTTTATCGGTTTTAACTTAAAAAGTACCCTTTTAAATAAATTTTTTTAAATTAAAGTAAAATTCTAATATATATTAAAAACGTTTTTAAAATACTTTTATAAAATTCCTAAATTTACTTTTAACTATAATACTCTTACTTATATTAACCAATCCCTTACACTTACCTTTATACTTATAAAGGTTATTATCCTTATCTCAGTATTTTTAAATATAACTTTTAAAGTTCGATTTACTTTTAAATTAATACTAAAGTTAATTAAAAATATTTTAAAAATAGTTTAAAATAATACTTATATTAATAAAGTATAATTAACTATTTATATTAATCAATATATAATAATAAACCTTACTAAATATAATCCTAACTTTATTATTCTATTAAATAATTAAAAAAGTAATTTTAAAACAATTCAAAAGTATTTCAAAAGCACTTTATAAATAAACTTACTTTAATAATTTTAAAAATAAAAAAACTAATATAATAAATAATAATACTATCTCTATTAATAATATTATAATAGTACTATTTATATATAACTTAAAGTATATTAAAAGCATTTCGGAAGTATTTCGAGAAAAATATTATACTTACCAATCCTTTATATACTATAATAAATAAAAGTATTTCAAAAGCAGTTAAAAAACGGTTAAAAAATAATTAATAATATCGAAATAATAATATATAAAATAAAGGAAAGTCTTTCCGATTTAAATAGAAAAAAATAAAAGAAAAGCTAATTAAAAGTTTATAAAAAGTTTATAACCTAATTTTTAACGGAAATAAAAATTAATAAAGCTAAATTCGTTTATAAAAAGGTTTATAAAGTAAATAAAGGAAGGTTTAAAATTTAATTAAAAAATAAAGAGAGGTATTTATAAACTAAGAAAAGTAAGGCTAATAAATAGAATCTTTTTTAAAGCGATTCCGCCTAACTTTATAATCGTCTTATTCCACTATTACTATTTTAAAAATAAATAGGTATAAGTATTAATAAAAAAAAAAAAAAAAACTAGATTTTTCCGGAAATATTTTAAAAACGTTTCTACATTTAATTTATTTTAATTAATTTACAAGGTATATAGTATTCGACTCGGAAACACTTCGGAAACGCTTTAATGTTAAGACCCTACTTTCGGCTAATTTATAAGGTTAGTTATATTAAATGGTTCGGCGTGAAATTTTTTATAAAATCGACTACTTTAATCCCGGAGTGGTCAGGTGACAGGGGGGGGGGTATGGTCGCCTCACCCACGTCCTCCTCAGCTTCACACCCAAAGGCACAAGACGCCAACACTCTCGGCAGAGACTCATCACGGTGCGGTACGGCGTATGATGCTATCGCATGTCCACCGGCGTCTCATGCGAGGTGAAGCAAGACTTATATTATACGACTTCCGTCTTGTTGATGTTTTGCAACCCAGCGAGTAGTTTAGGACCGGCCTATCTTCTGCCTTCTCGCACAAGTGCCAGCGCATAACTCCGAGTTGCTCTCGATTTTTCATTGCACCAGCAATCCCGCCCATACGCATCCCACCATCACCCGAGGACAAGGCAAAGGCCATTGTGTGTGTTGTTTTTACTCCTGTGTGAGGGTGAAGGCTATGCAGCGGCTTCTCCAGAGGGTGAAGTTGCATTCCCCAGACACAACTGCCCTCTCATGACTCTCGCCTCTCTTCTGCCTCCCGTGTACGCAGAGCACGATGTGGGTGAGGCCGATTTCACAAGACAGGGGGGCGGTGTGCGCGGTGGCTGAGTAGCGGTATGCGCAAGACGATTGGGCTCCGGTACGTCCCCGGCTTGTGTTATTTTCTTACCGTTTTGTCTTCACTTATTAGCGGTCCTCCAAGTTGTAGTGTATGTAACACCAAGAACTGAGATCCCCAACCTGAACGGCGAGAGCCGAGACCGATAAGGCTTCCCGTCACCGAGTGTCGACGAATCCGGGGGAGATGCACTAGACATGATGTAAGTTGCACATCTGGGGAAAGAGTGCATGGGTTAATTATTATTACCGTCATTGTTACCCACGCTTCCGCGGGTAACACGTCCCCAGCTTTTTCCAATGAAAATCCCAAAGCCTGTGTGCTATCTCATTTTCACCTTGGCCCTGAGCATCCTCGGCCGTACCCACATCGTTTGATCATGTTGCAGCATTCGTCTTTTGCCCAGTCGACATTTTTGAGCACCGAAGGCCAAGAAAGAAGCTTGCGGGAGCCGCACGGCCGAGGGAGTTAGAAGGAGTTACGACAAGAGGTTAAGAAGCACCTTGACCACAACGGGAAAACCCTCATCACCAATGGCTTCCACTACTTCCTTGTTTTCTTGCAGGCTTATTATTATTGTTGTGGTGGATGGGTTCTTTCGCTTGCGAAACCGTCTGGACTGACCTCATTACTTGCGTTTCAGTCCCACACCAGCTTCCCCGGGAGCAGGGAAACGTGAGATGTGTGTCCAGCAATCTTGGGGGTGGCGCGAGCAAAGATAAGCATCAACGACACAAAATGTGGAGGTTCGGGCAGAATGTGGGGAGAGATTCAACGGGACATGGACGAGGCCTCGTCCAACCCTCGGCTGACGAATTCGATCGCTTGCTCCTCGGCCCTACCCATTATTACTTGCTATTCGCCAGCAAAAAGCTTTGATAAAATGAAAAACTAGACAAGGAGCACCTCGTATCGCCGCGCAAACACTGCGAAAATAACACCGCCCATTTGCGGCACTTGTTGCAACAACTGGAGAAGCCATGTTTGACGCCGCCTTCTGAACGAGATGTTGGGGAACCTCCTTCCTTTCTGCCAGGGGTCCTCTCACGTCACTCCAAAATCCGGGGTATTTACCGGAACACCCTGGGGATGCGATAAACCCCAATCGGGCAAAAGGCGCCACATTCCTTCCATTCTCAGGGGCGACCGGCCTGGAGGCCGAATAAGCCGATCACCCATTCAAAACCCCGTTGCTTCTTTGACATCAAATTCGGGCTCAGGGGCTGCTCCAGAGAATTTGCGGTTGTGGACCAGAGGCTCTTGTTCTGGCATGATGCTCCTGCGCAACTGTAGTTTGTGGGCTGTTCTGATGATGTCGCTTAACCCGCATTTTCACAGATCGGGCGTGGGGGTTTGGGACGCACTCCCACAACCACAACCACAACGCTTTAATCACCTCACACCCCAGGCACTAAATCAAATCACACCTCCTCGACGCCCAGGTAGACCAGGGGATAGCAAAGATGACAGTGACCAGTGACCAGTGACCGGTCGAGAATTGAAAAAAAAAAAAAAAAAAAAAAAAAAAACTCCTCACCACTTGACCTGTGTCTCAGTTATCGACAACACGATTGGGTTCTGAGAATTGATATCAGCCTGGCTTTTGATCGACTCACCGAAGGCTTGGCACTAGCCCCAAAGGGCAATTTCGATACTGACCTGTGGCTGCCGCGCGTTTGTCCCTCAAGGTACTCTTGCAGATCCGCTGTGTTGGCAATTCCATTTTTCTCGCTGAAAGTTGAGCGTTTGTATCTTGGGCCTTTCTTTTCTCGGTTTGGGTGGGAAATCTTGTCCAGCACTGGCTCAACAAAGAGACAGTTGGGCTCAGGGGCATCTGTATTCAGCCCTAAGCACCACTCACAACGAGTCAAAAAAGAGCCGCAACTACAAACCTTGAGCCTTTCCCTGACCCTTCCCAGCAGGTGGCCGGCCGTCTCTCTGGGACAGGCTCAACATCTTTCGGGGATCTGGGGTTGTTGACAGCTTTCACCAACGCCAGAAGCCAAGCACAGCGTTCGGGGGGTGGGCTGCCTGACAGGCTGAAATCTTTCTCAGTATCTCCGACTTGTCACACTCCAGTCACAGGTGGGAGGAAGCCATATTCCGCGTCGGCCGGCGGTTGTAATGATGCTTTACAGCACACCCATCGCTGTCTTTTAGCAGTCTGAGCCCTGATGTTTCGGGACAGTACCCGAACCCTAAGAACCCGAAGCGCGAGATGAGGAGAAATTCGACGGCCTTGTCGCGAGTCATTAATAACACCGGTTCGAGATCTCGGATGATGCCGTGATCCACAGAAACACCGAGGATCCGCTCAGGAAAAAAAGGTGACTGGCTTGGAGAGAAGAAGCTGGAGAAATTTGACGGAAAAGGACGCATCTCTTTGTCACTTTGCCTCCAACGACAACAAGAGCCACGATGATTGCGGCGTGCCACTCGTGCCTGGTCCCGACGTTCTGAATGGGCGGCGGCTGCACTCATGCAACGGAGATCGATCGCACTGAGTCGTCAATTTACCCGGCGGCTCCGCGAGCGTTTTCCCTAGCTCCACGCAGCAAAACCCGGTGCAACTCGGGTTTGGACGAGTGACAGCATGGTCTTGTGGGGCCCCAGGTATAACGTGTAATAGCGCAATGTCTGCAAAATACTGAAATCGGGAGTTGACATCCAATTTAACGCCACACCTGCCAGTACATAAGGCTACCTGCAGGGATACGGCTACACCTAAAAAACTTCGACTGCATTTTCGCAACTTCAACCACACACCACGCGCCAAGGCCTGCATCGAACCAACATTCAATTGAACACTTGCAAGTGCAATTGCCCACCCATTTCATGGTGCACTTCCATTTTTTCAATTGCAATATGTTTTTTACACATAAACTTACATATAAACGTCATTTGCGATTGGAAAATATATGTTGACGGTGGTGGTATATACGATGTGGTGCGTAGCCGCGATGTAAGCAAAATGAAGCTATTCGCAAGAGGTGTGTGGCCTTGGCATGTGGTATGCGGCAGCCTTGGCTCGGGGTGTGAGCTTTGGCCAGGTGGGTGGCTAGTAAGTGCCCAATTGTGGCTCGTGGGTGGGCCTTTTTGGTCGATTTTCCAATGTCAACTCCCGATTTCAGTATTTTGCAGACATTGCGCTATTACACGTTATACCCAGGGCAGCCCAAGCATTGCAACACGACGCTAACAGGCGGAGGTGTGGAGGGACAAATGCAACTTTTTCTGCGGCCAAACCAATCCCCCGGAGTCCCTCACACAAAGTACTCCCCGTTCGAAGGAGCCGAGAAACTCCGAGACAAGCATTGCCATGTCCTAATAATTTGCATCTTATCGCTGCCAAAACCTGGCCGAAAAGACCATGGGAAAACAATATCCTCGTTCTCCTTTTGGCACCATAACACCGCAAAGGCATCGATCACATACTTTGCTGTGCTGAGCGCTGCCACGGCGGATGGGAGTTGTCCATGGTCCGAGTTTGGAAAGTGAAACCCCCACGCACCCTGATCAGCCTCAACACTGACCAGCAGCGCTGTTGGGATTCGGGAGGTTGGATATCTGCGCTCTGATGATGACCTCCTGGAGGATCAGTAATGATACAAAACACCTGTTGCCGTCACCAGTACCGCACCCCCTCATCCCAACGATCACATGGATGAGGGAAAACCCGCTTCATGACCATCAAAAAAATTGATCAGACCAGCAGGGCTGGAGTTATCAAACCCGAAAACCGCTCCGCACGGGGAGGAGAGGGTGGGCTATATCCCATTTAATGTCCGAAAGGGGACCCCCCCGCGATACGCACAGCTGTCATTTTCTCGGCGTTTGTTGAGCCTCCTCTTCTCGGTGGCACGTGTGGAAGGGGAGACCCTTTTGTGGTCTGCCTGCGATAGCAAAAGTCCGCTATCTCAAGGGCGATGCCAAACGTGGGTGTCCCTTCCACCGCGGCTCGAGCACGGGATGGTTCAGTATCCCATGTCGGAGATTTCGATCCAGAAAAGCCGTCGGTTGGTTCTTCTTGGCTTGCCGCTTAAATAAAACGGGCGAGACGGTCAACAGCACTTTCCCCCACAAAACAAGTTCTCCGCCTTGGAGTCCTATACAAGGCTAACCTCCATCTGCCCTCGGCAAGGGGCCGAAAATCCGGGGCGTGGATTGCCGACCGAACGTTAGGCCATCCGACAACCACCGGCAGATGTTTCTTTTCTTGGAAGCTCCTCCTGCACGGCGGGGAAAAGGCGGGATGCTTTGGCATGTGAAAGCGGCCGGTCGTCACTGTTGTCGCCGTCGCCGTCGCTGTCAAATCTTTTGTTTTTGTCAGATTAGCCTGGCTGGCAGGACAGAATGGCCAGATGTTGGGCTGATACGGAGTCACAGAGTCGTTTGGCGTAATCATATTGACATGGTGAAGTGTGGTCCATGACGATCACTATGACTAGTGGTGGACTTTTGTTGAGCCTCCTATACACTATACTTGACGAAAATGAGCCGGCATGTAGGGCTGGGTGACTTGCAGCCAGGTTGTTTTCAAAAATTGGAGATTGCTTCACAAACATGTGCAAAAAAGAGCATGACATCATACGAGCATTCAGGGGGCGAGAAAACATGTGATACGTACTTGCAGACGGCTACAGGTTTCTACCTACTCCTATCATAGATTCAAAATCTGCCCCTGGTTATCGTGAAGCGGGTTTAGCTCAGTTGGGAGAGCGTCAGACTGAAGTCAACTTCAGGAAGTCAATCTGAAGGTCATGTGTTCGATCCACATAAACCGCATCTTCTTTTGCTTTTTTGCCTTTTTGCCCTATCAGTCCTACCTACTATTTTAATCTGATTTTGGTTCATGTGCTCTGTAGGTATGAAGCATAATCTAGGGTAGCCTTCCTTCTGTAAGGTAGTGGGTGATTGGTGATGTTGGCAACTGTCCTTCTTGACATGGCCAGTGAACGGCTTCTCCCGCCAGCACTCCGCGCTTGATTCTCAGTGCATTTATATTATGCACTGCGGCTATTCACAATTCGTCCGAAACATCGCTTGTCCATACCAGCATCTTCTGCGGTCTCATCGTCGCTTAGACTTTAAGGAGCCGCCGCACGTGCCTTGACCATCCGGACCCTTCCTCTGAGCAATGCGCACGCGCTCTGGCGGGCCGATTCCCCGCTCCTGCCTGCAACGATCAATGGTTGACTGGCAAAGCTACCAAATCTGGCACCATCAGGCTGCAGACCCGATTCAACCGTTGACCGCCCTCACATCACATCGCCTGGAACCATCTCCGCCCAAAGCACGGGAGAACACCGGCCGTTGCTTGACACGGCGATGTCGACTCCTCCATGATGGACACAAACCATGGCTCAAGCCTTGACCTTTCCTCAACCCGTAAGACCCAAGGAACCCAACCCTCTGCCCAGAGGCTCCTTTTGCGACCCAACTCGGAATCCAACCCAAAACACAAGAAACAAAAATTAACACCTTTCGGATCCAGACCGTCTTCCTACCGTGTCGGCTGCACAGGCCCTGGAAGACTTTGAAGAGACCCAGAACCACCACATCTCCACTGGGCTTTCGGTTCTCGATGCCTCAAATGGCATCCAGAAGGGCAGTGTGACGGAAATATGGGGGCCCCCGGGCGTGGGAAAGACGACGTTCGGGTATCTCATCCTCTTTTACACTCACTCCCCTCCCCCGTGGGTGCGGTAACCCAACTGACTTCTCGATCCCAGAATCCAGCTCACTGCCAATTGCCTTCGCGAAGGCGGTGGAGTTGTCTGGGTAGGTGTGTTTATCCTTTTCTGCCCCTTTTCTGCCCCTCGCGGCCAAGTGCTGGGAGTCTCGTGTGGTCGGGCACTTACACGGATGCAGATGGCTTTCACCGCATGTCCATTGAGCGGTTGCACCAGGTTGTGGACTTGAACTCTGTGGACGGGAAGATCCAATCATTGGACCAATTTGTTCACTATGGCTGCCCGACCTTGGTTCATCTCATAGCCCTGCTATGTCGACCTACGGTGTCTTGTATCCCGGAAGGGACATCACTCATTGTCATTGATTCCCTTTCGGCATTGGTAAACCATGATCTGTTGAAGAATACGGATATGAGGCAGCCGCCTCAGACCAAGCACAAAGATACCCGAGGTAGGTCTTTAATTTTGAAGATCCAACAAGACTGAGACTGACTGTGCATGTAGCTCCAATAGCCGCAGAACGCAGAATACAGGCACTTCATTACATTCTGAGTAATCTCCAGAAGCTGGCAGCCACCCGGGATGTTGCCATTGTCATCCTCACGCAGTGCGCTACAAAGATGCAGGTGGAACGTGGTGCAACCTTGGTTCCCGCCATCAATGCAAGTGTCTGGAGACAAGGTATCACAACGAGAATCGCATTGTTTAGAGACTGCCTGCAGGATGACTTTGAACCTTCTACCGCTCTGCGCTTTGCGTTCATCCAGAAGCTGAACGGTGTTGATAAGCATGCGGATGATACAGAAGCACTCTGCGGGTTCCATATTGAAGCAGTATGTTCTTGTTTTATCACTCTTGATTCCGAGTCCACTGTGGGCATCTTCTCAGCTAACTTTGTTACAACAAGGCCGGCTTAGTCCCAGTGGAGTACGACCAAACTTCAAGCCCTTTGAAGACGATGTCAACGCCGGCAGGAGCTCAAAAACGGAAGCTCGGTGACACCGGCTTTGAGATTGCTGATAGCGAAGACGAGGGCGAAGACGAAGATTACGGCTGGGATCTTGAGCCAGATGCTCTACCACCTATGCCGTCGCAATGGCAAGGCAGCGAGGATATTCTGCTCACTCGGGAGCCGGAGAGTAATGCGGATCCGGTTGACGAGGGCGTACGAGAGGAGTCGGGCGATGACAAAGACCCAGAATCAACGATGGTTGTTAATGATAGCGAGGACGATGACGACGAAACTGAAGAGAATGATGATAACAATGGCGGGAAGGACGTCAACAAGCAGGACAACGTCGACGACGACGTATCATAAACCTTGCATCTGTCGGGCCTTCTCGATACATTAGGGCTCACTGAAACCCACCCCCACGCAACCGTTACAGTGACCCGCTCGCTACCTGCAGCGCAGAAACAACGGGTCGGCTCCACAGATATCGGTCCAACTCAGGTTTCGTCTTCCCACCACTGGGGTGCGTGCTCCTCTTGTCAGCGATCGGGATCGGGGTGATCGGATAGAGTACCACACTTTTTATTTGCGGGCGTTGTTGTTGTTGAGCCTGTGCCTGGCGGCGGACAGGTAAAATGCAGGGGAAGAGATACACACATCACGCAATCAGCACTCAAATTGTGCCGAAGGCGAAAAGGAAAAAGGATATATGTCCGAGGGGTTTGAGTCGTTGTTGCCGAGCGGCGGCTATCATAAGCGATCTTGGTTGCAACGTGGCCGCTTATCCCGCGGCAGCAGCTGTCTGGGGATGCTCGAGGACACCCGCTTTGATGTTGTCTGTCGACCGTCAACTGAAGAGTGCCAAAGCTTTTGTCAATGGCAATTAATGTCTGCAGGAGCCGGCCGCCGAGTGAGTGCTTGATCTTTCCACCTGAAACTCCATTAAAATGTGTATTTTTCGTATATTAGCTCCTTTGTTCATGAGTAATATCGAGAACAAGAGCATGTTTGGTGATGGGGTTATGACTTGTTGCGAGTACCTAGTTGTTCCATCTCCCTCCGTCTTCTACTTTTGCTCTCGTCTAAGCTGTCAATCATTGGGGCGCAAGAAGAAGCCACCGTAGCCCACAGGTTGATAAATAGATCCCGGGTACATACGCACCGCACCGCACCTACTTTAACGCCGCGTCTTGCCCGGCCGGCCGGACTATCTCTTGTCTTGTCTATCTCTCTATTCTATCCAAGTTGCCCACCCAATATACCTAAGTGCATACATGCAAGGACAATCAAATCCCACAACACAAGCCAATTAATTAATCTAACGTTCCTTGGGTGTGCTGCAGAGGGCTGCGGAGTGTATGAACAGTGCCTGGTCTTGTCGGAAGATTAATTAGATTGGGGGGAGGGGTGCGATGCTACGATAGAAGCTCTAGAAGGGTCGAAATGGGGGTGTTCTATCATGCGGGTTGTGACGGATGGGGGGGCTGTGGCCGGCGATCTTTGTTTGTACATACATACATACTGTATTTACGATGGTCAATCTATTCAACAGCTTTTCCAGAAAAAAAAGATGGTTGGATTTGTTGCGTCATTTGGGTTTCTGCTACCTAACTAAATATCTTTTATTTTGACTTTTGGTGTTATTCGTTAGCCAAGGTATGTGGAGGTAAGCCTAGGTACATAGGTATGATCTCGATTTAATACATACACAGCATCCAAAACACGAAAAAGAGAGAGGGAGAGAAATAAATAACCGAGACTTTGAACGGGGGCAGGGGATGGGTTCTTCACCGGTCTCGAATCGAGCTTTATCCGTTTTGGCTTGTTTATTTCTTTTCGGCTCACGGATTCAATGGTACAGGAAAATGGAACTCTTCCACCGAGTTGGTCGGGGTGCATATGGGGCCGTTCTCCTAATATGCAAGGTGCAAGAGATGCGAAGACTGGGGACGGGGGGGGTTAGGTAGGTAGGGGGTTTGTTTAGCATGTGAACAACTCGCTGCCTTCTTTTTTCTTTTCGTGTCATAATAACCGCCTTTTGGATGACGATGCTCTCCCAACATGGGGCACTGTCATCTCATGATGTTTTTCCTCCTGCCGTAACCCCCTGTTGAACAACCATTCTTTACCTAATCCTCACGCCGAAGAGGGGTTGTTGTTGTTGATAGGGGTGTGGGAAAAAAGAAGGGTTACATCCACCCTCCCATTCCATCTCTGCCCTGTAAGGTAGGTAGGTAGGTAGGTAGGTAGTGTACCTATCCATCTGTACCTACATGAAAAGTGTAGGTCCGGATCCGATCCGATGCAGGCCCTTTTCTCTCATTGTTCCTGTCCCATACATACACTACAACACAATACATATACATACCCTTTACCTTGCATATACGTACCAAAAAAAAAGTGACGTGCCCAGAGATGTGCCAACGATCGAACCATTTACCCCACGTGGAGAAGCCAGAATCGCATCATGTCTCGACGCGTATCAGCCCATCTCATCGGGATTTCCCCCATGCTCAAAATCGACAACAAAATCAAGAAGGAAAATAATAATAATACATTGCGGAGGGTTCTCCGTCTTGTTGGGGGAGAATGATCTGAGAAACTCTCGCTTGGAGGCGGGAAGACCCGCTTCCCTCGTCACTATTTCGACACCCGCCGCCGCAAGCCGTTTTTGACAGCGGCGACAACGGTGATATTGTGCAGTAGCGTGGTGTGTTTAGTGGCTTTTCTGGTTTCTTCTGGTTTCTTGAACCAGCACGTCAAAGGCGAGCTGTCAAAAGGCAATGGCATGATATGGCGTGTGCTTTCCCCGCGTTTTTGTTGCATGTGCAGAGATGCGGGCGGGAAGAGCGGCTGATGAAGCAGCGGGGGAGAACGCTGATGCTTCGATGTTGATGAGAAGAACGAAAGCGGTGAATTAAAGCCATGATCTGATCTGTTGTGGATTTCCCCGGGAGGTTTTCTCCTGCGCTGTGCTTTGCTTCACACATGAGCTTCAACGGACGGAGGGCCCCGAATGTCTGTACGTAACTGGTTCGATAATGCTCGGTGGTATTCGCGGGTGTCCATACATTGACATCTTGCTCTGCCCGGTCTCCAATCTTGATCCTTTCCAGCCCACCATTGCTGCAAAAGAGGAGAAGTAAAATGTCCGAGCTCTGACCTGTCTACTCGGCAGCACATTCTATCAGGGCCGTCAAAGTCACGGCAAAATATCACGTAGGTAGGTAGGCTTCGCTTGGCTCCTTGCATACCGACCTTCCGCAAGAGTTTACCGTGCCGTATCTCGGTGAGCCTCCATCTCACATCAGTGATCGATCATATCATATACGGTGATAATAATAATATATGTAGGGACGGGGCACCCTGCCCACAAATTAATTGAGACTGCATGTAGCTACTACCTTTTCATACACGTATTTCTCCACGAGAACTGCTTTAAAATACTTTAAAATAAAGCGAGATAATATAGCTATTAAAAAGTACTACTGTTCAAAAGTTGAAGAGCTTTGGGTGTAAGGCGGTTGAAAAACGGAAGTTCGAAGTTGGTGATTTCTATGTTAGTGACGATTTAGGTGGGCAGGTGTCTCGATTAATTTGTGGGCAGGGTGCGGGGGCAGCACAGACCAGACCGAAAGACGACTAGAAGCGGGAGAAAAAAAAAGGCAGACCAGTTTCAGATCGCGCTCCCGCTCCCGCCGCCCAAATCCCGCTCAAGGATCTACACCGGATTGCTTCCCCGAGTGGCTTGAACCACGGGAATCGTCAGCCTGCCAGGGCTATGACCCTTTTCCCTTTTCACTTCCATCTGATTGCTGTTGCATCGATGAGTGAGCCGCAGCGGTTCGACGCCGGTCAATCTCTTTGCGTGGGCTCAAAGCCGCCGTCGTTACCTTGTCTGTGTGCTGGAGTTCATGTATATGGGGTTGTGTTTGTGCCACCATCTTGGGCAACATTTCGTGGTGTCTGGTGAGCCATGATGCGAACGGACGCTTTGGAGGGAAGCGATGACGCGGAGACGGCAAGGGCCACCCGCTGGCACGGTCGACCGGTCAGCATGATAATCTTTCTTGGACAAGGTTAGAGAGGGCATAGACACTTCTTGGTGGTGAAGGGGGAGCAAAGACCCATTTTTGACTGCCATCAAATTCGGTATCAGTTCTAAAGCTTCGTTGGGTAGGCCCTATGAGACCAGATGAATTTGGCTTTTATGCATGCCGAGATTTGTCACAGGCGCAGACTCTCTACTACCTTAGCTTCTTCATTAAGCTTGTAGGTTCTTTCATCAAAGTATGAGCAGGCTCGCGAAATCAGCATCTACCTAGCATCGTATTTATGCTGCGTCTCGTTCAAGAGATCTGTTAGAGATGCTTGCATAGGGGAGTATAGGAGGATCCTAGGTCCCAAAGTGACAATAGGTTCTTGTTGTGAGGTGTCCAGGGGTTCAGGGGTAACCCCAAGTGTCAAGGCAAGGTATCCACCACCGCAAAAAAACCTAGAAAGTGTCAAAAAATAGTCTCATTCGAGTTGTCAAATGTTAGACGATCCGCCCAGGGGTCGAACCTGGAACCTCCTGATTACTTGAATCTTAAGAATCGTAGTCAGACGCGCTGCCATTACGCCAGCGGACCTTGTCTCTTGTTGAAGACCGATGTTGAAATTACCCCATATTAGATGACACACAATGTTTGTCGTACCCCTAAAAGAGCTTTTGATAACATACTAAAAAAAGGAATTGCCCAGTATAATGATTGCTATGCTCAATGCTTTACAAAGAAAAAAAACCTACGGCGCCAGCCTGAATGTGGTGAAGAATCCCCAACCTGCTCCATCTGAATTGGAGTAATGCTCCCTTTCTTGTCTTACTCACAACCTGAATCAATCACTTGTAGCCTTCTCGCCCTTCTCCTTCCTGTTCACGACTGACTTCAAAACTTGCAAATGCTCTTCCGTAACTCGGATCGCCTCCCGAAGCTCCCTCTCATCCATCCTCTCTTCCCGCAGCTTCTCCTCTATCGTCCTTGGGTCCACACTTCTCTTCCTCGGGGTTGGCATGCTCCCACCATTCAGTCGGTCCATGCCAGCCCTCTCCTCAATCCATTCCCATAACTCACTCTCTTCTCTACTCCACATCTCCTCGTAAGCCGCAAGTCGCTGGGGGTAGTTTGCAAACCCAATATCGCGGCCATAAGGCGCTGGTCCTTGTCGAGTACCAAACCCAAACCAACTAGCCACTAGCAGGCCGACAAGCAACCCGTACACCACATTTCCGGTAAGAATGGGCCTGATGATGTCAACCACGGGCCCAAGGAAGGGCCGCGCGGGCTCAAAAAGACCCCAGTCTTCCTTGACGGAGACCTTGGCAACACTCTCAACGTCACTGGCTTGGTTAGAGGCCAGCGCGGACTTTGCTTTGCGCCCACGCTTCTTGCCACGTGCCCCTGCGACATTACCGAGAGTGCTAGACCGTGGCCGAGAAGAAATCGCCGCTCGCAGACTGGCAAAGAGATCCTTGCAGTACTGCGTCTGTCCTTCGTTTGCGCCCTTCTCAATGGGACCTACACCGATAACATTAGCAAATCAAACCCGACCACCTGCATCTGAGAAGCAACATACCCTTCAGCCAGCTCTTGCCGGACCATTCGATAGTGCAGTTAATCTGAACACGAGTGCCATTGTTCTCACCCCACGTAAGACAGTACCTTGTCTTGACCACAAAGATGTTGCCGCTTGGTACATCGGGGTTCTGTGTACTGCACAGCACGTTGACAGACTTGTCGAGGTCAATCGATTCTAGCTGCTCCGTCACAATACACTTTGTCTGCTTGGGCCCTATCGAGGCGTTCAGAGGCTTGATGTACGTGAACGTCCGTGACTTCACCTCCCCGGTAAGGCCTCGCTTGTCTTCCATCTGGAGATCCAGGCATTTTTGATCCACGGTCAAGAACTTACCCATCCATGCGGCCGAGCCAGGTCCAAAGAGCAAGTTATAGACTTTGCCCAGCGGCGCGGGGATGGTTTCGTCGCTCAAGATCTTTTCGTAATGTGTCGCTTCATCCCCACAGTCTGTTGGGGCATGGCTGGCAGGACCAGGGAAATCACCACCACTTGCGGGGGCACTGTCGTCGGCCTTCTCCGAAGGCACCGGGGCTGCGCCAGAAACCTTGCGGGTGGTAGTCTTATCAGGACCTTCCGAGGTTGCGTCGGCAGGCAAGCTTGCTTCCTGGCTATCCTCCTCTTCCTCGTCTTCATCGTACACATCGTCATCATCATCATCCCCATCAGCACTCTCGTCATCGGATCCGGATATGCTCTGGCTCCCTGCCACGGATACGTTTTCCACATCGACCTTTTCGGTACGGTCGCCGCCTGGCTCCTCCAACCGAACACCGTTGAGCGAGCTCTGAAGGTGAGGATGACCAAGCTTCCAGATTTTGATGATGAGATCGTATGTCGTGTCACGGCTCGCAAAGGAGGCAAAGATGTGCTTGGCATGTAGAGTTGAAATCTCCAGGCCGTTCTTGAACACTAGCGCCGTACTTCGCTTTTCCACGGCGACTATCTCGTCAAAGCTCATCACCAGTGTCGTCACCCAGCCAAGAATATTGCTGCTAAAGCAGAGATGACCCTCTGAGATGTACAGCCGTCCATGAGCGAGAATTTCACGCTGTAGAGCGCAGCTATAGTCCTCAATCAGGTAATCGTCATCAGGCACGCTTTTGAAAAGGGTATGAAAATCACGATTGCGTTTCTTAGTAGCGACAGCAAATCCAGTAAGCTTCGGGGTGCTTCCTGCAGCGTTTGGGTTGGCTAGCGAAGAGTTGGCAGCTGAGATAGCAGCGCCTATCGCGCTCGCAGACGTGTTGTGTGTAGCTATGCTGCTTCCGCGCTTTCTGCGGTGACCAAGAGCGCTGCGGATGCTTCCGCTACGGTGAACTCCTGATTTGCCCTCATATACGCTCCCTGCCGGTGGTGTGCGATCCCCATTGGCTGAATACACCGACCGCGGCCGCGAAAGATGTGAGTCGTCCACAATTTCCGTAACAGCGGGATGGGGATCCGGTGCCGAGTCCGATCGATTTCGTGAATCAGGATCCGCAAATTTGGAGGCTACAGGACTAGGAGCATTGCTCGGTGTCTCAGCAATGCCGAGCTGACTGAGACTGAGATCGCCCATGCCTAGCGTTTTCACGGCTGGCTCCTTCGATTCTGAAGACAAATCTGGCATGGACGAGGATTCAACCTCGACGCCGTCCTGCGGTTGTTGTTGCTGCTGTTGGGTGCTGTCAGGTTCCTGAGATGGTGTTCCGGCTCTAGACTTCGGCCCGGGAGCTAGATTCGCCGTTGAGATGGTATTACTGAGCGAGTTGGCTGTATTCTGGACAGCTGAGAACATAGACGAAAAGAACGTGGCAGCTGGGTTTGGTGAAACTGGGCCAGCTTCAGGTGTCGGCGTAAGAGGGGCGGATGTTATGGTTGATAGCTTGCTTGGGCCTGCATTTGACCCTGCTCTTCTTCGTTGTGTTATCATATTCCCCACGGGAGACGCATTCGCCGGACGACGAGGACTGCTGCTGGTCGCCACGATGACGGGCAGCTGGGGGTCGGTCGGTGTGGGAGGGGTATTCACGATCACAGGCGGATTCGGCTCTCCATGCGGCGGAGTCTGTGGTGTTTCCGGCGGGGCTACCAGAGGTTCCAACTTCGGACCGCGTGAAAGGGCACGGTTACGGCCGGTCGAGACCTTGGGTTCAGACTCTGGGTTGGGTGCTGGCAAAGGTTCAGACGCCGCTTTCTCGTCACTTGAACTCTTTTCCGAGCCCCTTTTTGAGCGAAAAACGTCCCTCAGCCGGTTTCCAGACGAAGACCTTTTGGGCGGCTCGGAATCGGGATGTAGGAGATTATGGGTTCGGGACTTTCTCAGGGAAGGGGTAGAATCGAGACTGTCGGAGGAGTCTTGCGGCAAAGTCGAAGATCGGGTCGATAATCTAGAGATTTCAGACGACAAGACGTCCGAATTTTGCGACTCTGGCTTGTATTTCTCCTGCACGAGGGGCGAGGATGTAGTTAGGTACCCGATCTGGGACGGATGGACTGAGATGGCGGTGGGACGGGTGTCTGGCCTAAAGAGCGAATGTCACGGGTGTCAGTTGGGGTTATAGGTGAAATCACAAATGAAAACAAAACAAAACAAGACGAGCGTGTATCCGGAAGGACCGGTAATTAATACCGTGAGTTGGGAGAGGCTGATGACGACGGCCAACGACGAGCAACAGAAACGCCGCCTGTGGGAGGCGCAGGTTGGTTGACGACGAGAGCCAAGAGGTCAGGTAGGTAGGTGGATGTGGACCGGAGCTGCGCATACGCGGATAGGTGCCCGGGCCCGTTTCCCTAGCATGGAGCCTGGAGATGCTAGCTTTCGTAATTATAGGCGGGATCCTCACTGAAGGACCGCCAAGAGGTCTCGACAAGGCTGGACAAATTACATGACGAGGCCCTGTTGAAGGGGTAAAAAGGGGTGAATTCAAAGATAGAGAGGAGAGACACTCACGATGCTGTATCAGACTTGGACGAGATCAAATCGGCATTCTCCTCGCTGAGCTGGCTGTCGGTGCGGCGCAGAGAGCTGGTTTCGCTCGCAGGGCCATCGGTGTTGGAGTTTTCCGGCCCTCTGTGCGGCGCGACATCATCGTTGCTGGTGCTGCTGTAAATGGACGAGGCCTTGTTTCGCCGCCGTTTTGCCGCAATGGCCTTTGGCAGTAGCTTTCCCAGCCCGTTTGAGGTGCCGTCCATTTCTATCTGCCAGTGCAGCACCCAAGCTGGATTGCAGGGTGTGGTCTGTGGTCTGTGGTTTTGCAGGAGGTGGATTTGCTGCGTGCTGATGGTGCTAGAGATGCGGGGGATAGAGTTGTGAGACTCGCGGTTCAGATAAATACGAAGGTACAGTACAGTGTTCTATGATGACATCGTCATAGGCCGAGATGCCAAGAAGCAGCCACTTAGATCAATCCAAGGCTTGAAAGTCGAGAAGGCTGCTGAGGTTCAACGCCTTGTTGGAATCGTTGAATCGCATGACACGGAAACGTTGTTGAATCGAAGCTATATTTCTCGGAAGTTTATGACGTTTCAAATCCGAGATTAATTAATAGAGGGAGTAAGAACAGCCTGTGCTGCACCGACCACAAGGTTCCCAGTCGTGTGTTGCACCAAGCGAAGGGCTGGCTGCGGCAGATGGGCAGGGCACCAGCTAGGGGGTCGCTGCGATAAGATAAGGTAAGCATCCCCGCCAATTCTCCAGCCCTACCGTAGTCTCCGTAGTGTACGTGCCTGTGGACGCCTTTCGCCGGCCGGCTCGTGAAAGTCTTCCTGTCCACTGAGCAGATCACCCACCCCGCCAATCCGTCATCGTGAATATCTCCATTCGCCGCAGTCGGGTGTCACCCACTAACCACATTTGCTCTCTTTCTGATATGCGCTACGCGCATCTCCCATGATGGAGTCCGCCGCGCTCACAAAGGTATGGCAGGCTCTCGAGGAACAGGCAAACAGACAGCTAGCTATTGACACTCGAGATCCCCTAGGCACACGACCATGCCCGCGCTGCATCCATCGCTACACAAACTTCGGACACGACTGTTGCCGTCACGGAACATGCGCAGGCTGCTGGCGAGTTTGCCAACGCGGCCAAAGGAACGACGAGCATCGAGGCCTTGCGCATGCTGAGCTTGTTGGAGCAACACCACAAGCGGTTGTCTGAGTTACTGAAGCTGCCACTAGGACTCCCCAGCCAGAACAGCATCGACAGCGATATTGCCGAGGCAGATGAAAAAGACCTTACAGATCAGGACGATGTCAAAACCGCAGCATCGTCGAAACCCTCGTCCTCTGCTACCGGATCCACACATGCGACGAAGCCTATTCCAACACTCTCTCACCAACGATACCCCGGGCGAAATCTGTCGTCTTCCATAGCAAACAACTTGGCATCTGCTCGCGGAATTCGATCAAAGTATCCCAGTCAGCCGCTGGCACCCAGCGTTTCCAATGACCAGGCTCCTGGCAGTTTGGAAGTGCATCCCCGCAGGGAGAGCTCCACGAGAGGCTCCAGAACCCCAGATTCCCTGGACCACTCACGCAAGCCAGGCTGGGTTCCCCCTGCCATTGCCGAAGATGCATCCAGTGAGCCCAACAAGGTTGAACAGAGCGCCAGCAGCCCGGCCCCAAGCGACGAGGGATTCTCCAGGTTCTATAGCACATTTGGCACTTTGATCAATCGTCTCTCTGCGCCTCTTGCCTTCGCCGGGCTGCCGTTAATCTCTGAAGAGTCCTCAGCCGTCTCTAGCCAGACCAGCCCCGTCCGTCCTCCAGAACCCACCCCTCCAAGAAAGCGACAGTGGACCGCGCATCCTCCATCAACAACGACCGCTACGACCGAGCCTGATTTGAAAAAGATATACTCCCGCGCTGCCCTCCGATCTCTTCCTCGAGACCCAAGCGCTGCCGACTCTTTTTATTTCGTCCCGACAAGCGGACACACCGTCTCATACGCCAGCATACTCCACCATGAAACGAAAGAACGCCGCCGTCTTGCAGCTTCCATACACCGCAACCCTAGCAGCTTAGAGGATGACGACGAAGACGACTTTGTTGACGCACAAGAGATACAAATTCCTCCTCAAATAGGATCTCGAAGACCACCATCGCTGCTGTCATCACACTCGGGCAAATCCCGAGGGCCTAATGAGAAGGACCAGCTCAAGAATATGCTCGAGGAGCTCCAACTCGAAAACGCTTCGCTCAAGGACGCCCTGGACAGAGTGAGCAAACGTCTACACGCGTTCGAACTCAACAGCCAGAGCTCACATCTGGCGTTGGCACAAAGCTTACGGTTGCAAAGACCTGGGTCACCGATGAGTGCTTCTAGCGGCGGTGGGTATGGGCACTTGCCCCCAAGCGGGGGCCCAGGAGAGGAGGCGGCTTTGAAGAAAAGGAATGCAGAGCTAGAGGAGCAGCTGGCCGAGCTGACAAAGAGGATGGTGGCTAGGGAAAAGGACTATGACAAACTTGAGGAGACTGTAGAGAGATACAGAGACAGATGGGAGAAGTTGAAGGCTGGGGCCAAGGCGAGGAGAGGGGCACAGGGTGGTTCTTCTACTCCTGGTCCTGGTGCTGCGGGTGATAGAGGTGAGGGGGCGATGGATATTTCTAAAAGATGATTGGCATTATTGTGGATGGTAGAGGGGGAAGGCATTTTCATGATATCACATTGTAGGAGGAGATTTAGCTAATATACGAATTTGTAATGACTCTCCTTGCGTAGCACTCATGTAACCTTTGATCGTGGAGTACCAGGGCAGCACATCGTGGACAAAAGGAGTACTAGAGACTTCCGCTGGTAATAACAGTGGGCCTGTAAACCATCTTTCAAGCCCTCTGTATTTTTGTCGCAGTCTCATCATTGTTTTTGTCCACAGGGTGGGCAGCAGCACACTTTAAGCAACTGAGGGTCTCCATTCTTTTTTTGTTTGTCTGCTCGGCAAAGCTATCAAGCTGCCACACTGCCAAGGGCCCTGTGCTTTTGAGAAACTTGCCCCTGAATTCTTGGCAGGGGGGGTGTTTGTGTGGTTTACAACATCACTGCACTAGAGGCCAGTAAAATAAGGACTATGTTTTTCTGCTCTCTTGTGCATCTTTTATGTCATCTTGTCTTCCCTTTCCCCCTTTCCTCTCCCCACGGCTTGCCCCCGCCCGCAACACCCGATGATCCACCTCTTGAATAATCCCACGCTTCCCAAATACCGACTGCGCTTTTTTCCATCCTGCTTTTCCCCAACCTCCTAAAAGCCAGCCTATGCAGCAACAAACAGCACCATTCTCCGATGGATCCTTGGATCCTTGGGGGGGAAAAAGATGGATGTATGAAAATAGAACAAAACCAAAAAAAGACAAGGCAAATGCGAGGAAATTTCGAGTTACGGAGGGATAGGGTAAATGGTGGCAAAAAAGAAAAAGACAAAGAAATAAGAGTGTTGATACTATCTACATATAAATCCTCCCCACTCAATTCGCCTATCTTCACTGACTGCCGTGACCCCCATCCCATCCCATCGCCGTCTTCCTGTCTCTCCCCTCACGTTGATACCCTCCTCTTTCCCAACCTTGCTCTCTTTTCCACCTCCCCCACGAACCATCCCATGCATTGCAAAATTCCTCCTCCAGCTACCTGATGCACCTCCCGTCATGACTACTCCGCCCTTGCGCCCAAGAGGCTAATTTGAAACTATATGCACAAACACGCCTCAGTCCACACACGTCTCTAACCAGAAAAGTGGAACTGAGTCGCCTCCAACTGTCCTAGACCATCCCGAGGTGCCACATACCGGCGGCGGTATGTGTTGGTGAAGTCCTGCATCAGAATACGAATCTGTCTCCGATCAGAATCCGATCCGCTGAGCTTCTCCTTAATCTTGCTGAGGAGGCGGTTGGCTTCTAAGGGTGTAACAGTCCCTGCCGGAAGCATTTGGATGGTGCTCTCGACCCAGGCGGCTGTCTCCTGAGGAAGGAGCTGGAACATGTGCAGCAAAACGCCGCTGCCATCGGCGAAGCAATCGCTGGGGAAGGTAAACATCATTCCCGCCATGGTCTGTTTGATGAGCGCTCCGCCCTGCTCGAGCAGCAGTTGCTTGACAATCTGGCGAAGCTGGGGTCCGGCTGTTCCAAGGGCATCACTGGAAGTGGCAGGATTTGGCCCACCGTACGTGAGTAGGTCGCGGATGTAATGCAGGGCTGCCGAGACAGGCTCCTGCTTCTCCAGGGACAAGGCTGAAATCGCAGCCTGAAAGATAGGCGTGAACAGCGGGGAGGGAATGAGTTTGGTGGGATAGTACAGCAGAGCGTCGATGAGTAGGCGATAGAAGTCCTCAATAACATCTGGGAGATCGATAGGCTTGATGTCGCTCATCGTGCGGAGAACAGTAGTCGCCTGCGCCTCAAAGAAGACATAGATGTTTTGAGTAATCCCATCTTCGACGTGTTCCCTATCCTCTGAGAACTCCCTTAGAACCGCGCTGGTGGCCCAAAGAAAACACCCTTGTTTTGAGGCGGCAAACCCTTCAGCCAACTTGTTGGCCAATGGCCCAAGAAGAGGGGTGATGGCTGTTCTGTAGGAGATCACCATGTTCCGCCAGCATCGGCACACACGTTCGCAGATTGGGATGAAAGAGATGAAGTTGTCCAGGATGGTTGACAGGATTGGGAACACCTCTTGCCAGTACTTAACCGCAGGATTCTCCTGGTCACTGGGGATGTATGGCACCACGTATTGGGCAAAGTTAGTAAGGAGGTTGATGTGATCTACCGAACATGTTAGTACTGATCCAGAAAGGTGCTGGGCAGGGAGAACGTACCAGCGAGATCAACTTTGGATTTCTCGTCCGTTGCTTGGTTGGCCTTGACCATCAAGCGTTTAATCAAGGGGTCGCAGTACAACTTGAGCAGAGTGTAAATCTCCTCTGGCTTTTGTACACTGAGGACGACAGCGACGCCCTCTGTAACCTCCTCCTTGCTAGGCATAGGAAGCTTGTCAAGAATGTCATTGTAGAACCCCTGCAGCTGTATAACCTGCGGGCTCAGCAGGGTCTTGCAATCAGTGCAGAAGTACTTGAAAGACTGAGCCGCGGCGCGCAGGATCTCCTGTGAGTCAGATTGGAAGGAAGAGACAATATACTGGAACTGAGGCTCAAGGAATTCGGGATGTGCCGCAGTCCATTCGGTATAGCGACCAAAGACCATAATGGCTGCGAATCTGAGCTTCTCGTTGCTGACGGGAATCTGCACCAAAAGCGGGAAGATCTGAGGAAGGACAGAGCTGTCACCATTATCCACCATGCGGCCCATGGCACGCATGGCGAAAAGGGGCGCCTCCAGCGATTGCCAGTGGGGAACAGACGTGGGAGTGGCAAGGGCCCCAAACTTCTCCTGCCACAGCTTGATGGCGTCGTAGACCTTGGTAAGGCATGCCGAGACGCCCATCACCTCGCAGGAATCTTTGAGCGTGTCCCCCATATGATGACGGAACTCTCTGAACTTTTCCTCTTGCTCACGGTCACCGTCGAAAAGGTCAACATTGTTGGGGTCGTCCGATGCTGGATACTCGAGCTGTTTCAAAAGGATGTCGACCAACTGGGCAAAAACGTCAACAAGCTGCACCCGAGCCTCGATATAATGCTCCAAGGTCAGGTACTGCTTGAGCTCGTACCAAAAGTTGAACGTATAGTGGAGCACGTCCTTCTCCTTATCTCTGGCGCAGCATTCGAGAAGGCAGTCCACAATAGGGCGGAAGTGTTGAGGCTCACGAGCAACCAACAAAGCCCACGACTCACCAGCCTCGGCGAAGACGCGCGTGATCGCCTTGAAGCCCTCGGTATCTTCCTCGTCCACGAGAGCTTGGATGCGTGGCCTGAGTTCAAGAAGTCTCGGAAGGAGGAGGGCAATCGTATCACGGTTGTCATCCACCTCCTTGGTCTCTCGGCAAATCACGGTCAAGCAGTCCGCGGCAGCCAAAAGCGAGTTGTCGTTGGCCACTCCATGTAGAACCGCACTCATGAGAGGAGAGTTAACTACAACGCCCACGGGTACCTCGCGCAGCCATGAGCTGATGCAGTCAAAGAGCTGGGGATTGGACGCCGCAGCAGCTGCCGGGTTATCAGCAGGGAACAACAAAAGGCATACAGGGGCCAAGTCGGATGCGACAACTTACGGGAAGATTGGGCATAGTTGATGAGTAGTTGCACTACCTGCTCGGCATTGTCCCCCAGCAGTTCCGATGTCCTCTGGGCAAGTTCTTCTTCCTGTCATGACCCAATTAGATACTGATCCCAGGCCGATCCACCAAAAACGGAATGTCGCGAGGTAAAAGATAGAGGCAGAGGCGCGTCGCGAGATATCGGTCCACATACAGAAAGGGTGATTTTTCGTCCTTCAGTGACTTCTTCTGGAAGCACGCGAAGGAAGTCCAGGATGCAGGCGTGGCTTGTGACATCGTTCCCAAGAGTTGATACAACGGTGGGCAAAACATCCTTCCATGTCTGCATCTGGATTGCCAAGATTGCGAGACAGACACAAAGCTGAACCCGCACCGGCTTGGGACCGGGCGCATACTTCTTGAGCAGCAACAGAATCTGGCTGCGCAACGCTGGGAGGTCGCCCTCGGACACCTGGGTTGCGAGGTCATATGTGATCTTGCGGTCCGGTCAGCTTCAGTTCATCACAGCTGAGGTTGCTTGTTTGGGGTCTTGTGTGCATGTACCTTGCCCTTCAGGGTTGTTGCCGCGAAGAGCTGTGCTTCGGCCTCGGGCGAGCTTTGAAGTATCGATATGGTTGTTGTCCAGGCGGCTTTCTGTGATGTTGGAGCCGGGTTAGCATGATGAACATGGTGTGACCCCTCGTATAGGCCTATTATTACTCACAGACTTCTGGAACTTGGCCAGATAATCGGCGGCCTGCTTCTTCATCTCATTATCCCCGCTCCGCATGGTCAGCATGGCCTGCAGCACACTGCCGACGGCAAAGGCCTCCTCCACGCCATTTGAAGCCATGACGAGAGTGTTGCGACGGTCGCTTGAGGGTGGTGGACGAGATGGACGGATGGTTCGCTGTCCAGTTGGTGGGGTTAGATGAGGCAGCTGTTGGTGAAGCCGCAAAGACGTATGCGAAGATGGCCCCTCCCTCCAAATTTATAGCGGCAGCAGATAGCTTCCCTGGCGTGTTGCGTCTGGCGGTTGTTGGTGAAAGCTCGGTTCTTCGTGCGGAGAGGAAGGAGGCGCCGTTTGGTTAGGCGGGGTTCGCGGGGAATGGAAGATAATCGCAAGCTGTGGTTCACGGGCAAAAGCTCTTGGTGTTGTTCGGAAGGTGGGATGGGCCTTTGACTGTTTTAGACTTTCTTTTGGCGACGTCGGTCCCTCATGCAAGCAGAAAGAGAAACGTCAGGCTGCCCGACAACACCGCCCCCACCATTGGCACAGCGCAACAACCAAGCCAATTGCGGCGGGACGCCTGCCGTGGCTTGCCTGTCGAAAAAAAAGGAGGGGGAGCGAGCACGGACCACATGCTAGTACAGAGTAGTAGTCTTCCAGGTCTTGGCCTTGGGCCTGACGGCAGAGCTCCGCCGGATGGATTTCTCTAGGCGAATTTCACGACACGCTTGAGCGCGACAAGTCTTTAAAACACCTGTTTACCGCAACCGCAACTCCCACCGCAATCGCATCCATCCACATAGCGAGCCCACGTCAACAACCCATTCACACTACGCAATGACCGGAAGAGGAGGAGGCGGTGGTCGCCGGGTTCTGCTCCCACCAATCAACTTTCTTTTCAAACTCCTGCAGCAGAGAACAACCGTCCAGATCTGGCTGTACGAGCAGCTCTCCATCCGCATCATTGGCATCATCCGTGTACGTGACTGCTGCTTATCCTTTGTATAACGCAACGATGTGCTAACGCTCTATTTCTCTGCAGGGCTTCGACGAATTCATGAACCTTGTTGTAAGTCTGGCGCATGCCGAGACAGCATACCCAACCGCGACCTGACTTTGTATCCTCTTCTAGATCGATGATGCGGTGGAGGTCAAGCAGATTTCCAAGACAAACGACACAGAAACGAGAAGAAATCTGGGGGTACGTTGATTTGTGCTTGATGAAATGGGCGCTTCTTGTGCTGACTCGACTCTAGCAAATCCTCCTCAAGGGGGACAATGTCTCCCTCATCCAGAGCTATTCAGGGTGAAGAGTCGGTTTTATAGATGGCGAAATGACAGGGAAGTTGGTCTAATTTTGTTTCGATGGTCTACAAATGTCAGGGTTGGCAAGAGAAAAAAAGACGTTACACGATTTGGGATACCAGAGGGAAAGCGGGACAGGCAGGCGCACGGCAACCGATTGGCGCAGGACTATCAGACTGTTTTTATTTTGCAGCCGGAGGGCTTTTGATCTCGCCATTTCCGAGAATAAGCCCGTCCAGAGGCTGATCAAAGGGACCAACAGGTACTGCCCCCTCGGACGGAGACAGGAACTGTTCAGACAGGGCTAAGCCATATAGCAATACAGGAGACTCTTGTTGCCCTAGCTCGGCAGACTTTGAGCTGTGTCGGCTCAAGAAGTAGTCATAAAACCCTTTGCCATGCCCAAGCCGTCTGATGGCCCCGTTATTAGGATCGATGTCAAACGCAACCCCCGGCATGAGAATGAGGTCGAGCAGAGTGCTCTGCGAGTGATGGGCGTCCGGGCCGCCGAAGACTCTCTGTCTCTCGTGGACGGTGGCTGGGTTGATGCTAGGGATGCCCCATCTGTCTGGTGTGAGGGCTTCATAGTCTGCCAAGTCTCTAAGACGCACCATATCCATGACCCGCACTGGAAGAGCGGGAGACGTAACTGGGTTTTTATGAAGGTAGGGAACGAAAACCTCCTTTCCGGAGGCTAAGGCGTGTCTAACGATGGCGTCTGTCTGTATCTCGCCGCCTGGCATCGACAGAAAGACACTGACTCGTTTGGCCTTGATAAACGGCGGAAAGGTTTTGAGTTTGTTGAACACGATTGAGCCTGAACAGCAATCAGTTTTCGAGATACCGCAGTGTATGGTTTCGGTTATGAGTTGCCATCCTACTTTGCGAGAGAACAGACTCAGGAGACATGGCCTGGAGCCTGTGCTTCATAGCCGTCCGAAGTTGTTGCTTGGCAGCGTTGAGCGACGCCATGGCAAATTCATCTGTTACTGTGCCTTCGTGCATTTAAAATGATACTTGAGGTCTGTGGGTGCGTATTAATGTCGAGTTGCTGAAGGCGAATATGTAGTATCCTTTCCTGCCTTTTCCACCACGGTTGCCAGCGGTTCCCGTTGGTGATGCTGGAGGCGTTGGGGTTGAGGCTGATAAAAAGCCGCTAAGAGCCCCCCCGTTCGGCTGCGTGCTGCACGGCAATCCAAAAGCCGGGCCTTGGCCTGATTCGGGACCGGAGTCTTTCAACCCCAAGATGTCGTCAGAGTGCAGCCGCCCATGCTCCTTGGCCGGAACAAGCCTTTTCAGAACTGTGCCTGCTCCTGTCCATCAAGTCTTGATCAATTTCTCACTGTTCTTCAGCCTTTATGTAATCCATAAGCTATTGACCACAAGGACTTGCCTCTCCCTTTCCCTCTCCAGCCTCCTATGCTTCTTGTTCTCGATCTTCAGTATACACTAGTTCTGAGTAAGGTAAAGAGCGGATAGAGCCGCTATATCAGATCCACTGGAGATGGTCTGAGCGGGGCACATCTGGAGGTTGGGGCAAGTGATGGATTCCCGACCGGGTTTCTCGAACTTGAACGATTTCCTCAAACTCCAAGCTATCACAGCCATCTCGTTCCAACGGCCGCTTGGCCGAATGCCCACACCCAGTGGCCTAACTGGTCTTGTGTAACACACCTTGATCTTTAGATAATATCAGATCGGAGGGGGAGGCGGGACCTGCAGGAGCACTCATCCAGCTGTTTGGATTGTTGTTAGTGTCTTGTGTTTTCTCACGCCCGTCACTGACCCCATCGCCCCGCAGTCGCGCGCCTTACGCCTGCCACTGAACGGTAAAGGCCCTCGAAGCACTTGCATCTCTGTCCCAGAGAGGCGGGACAAGACAGGCATATGTCGTCGTCCGGTGGCAGGCAAGGTCCATTGGCACCAGCACGAGCAGACAAACCAGACGCGCCAGATTTACAATCCATCCCACTCCAACCTCTAGCGCCGGGTTCCGCTGCTGAGAGAGAAGGTAAAGGCCCCACGCCATTGCCGGCCTCCCAGTTTTCCACCCGCAACCTCTCCATCCACAACCAAGCCCGGGAATCAGATCAAAACCAGGACGGCCTCCTCTCTACACATTCCCATGGCAGCAGATCCAGATTTACGACGAATACGACTACCGCTGCTGACGAGAGCGACAGCGACGCCTACAGCGAGCCTGTATCAGCATCTGATTTTGGATACAACGATTTTGACGATAACGATTTTCACGAACTTGAAGACTTCAGCCGACAGCCAGCACCCATGACGAAGGACATGCCCCCCCTCCGCTCGACGGCAGACTTTCAGAGCCCCTCGTACGGCTCCATCACACCAAGAGGATCCAATGAGTCTATACCCGACCCTGACGTCGAGGGCAACGCTGCTAGTGCTGCTCGCCAACGACAAGAGTCTTCGGGATATGGTAGCAGGCGATCCACACACGATTTTGGGTCGCGGCGAAGGCGCACCAGTTCCCAAGCCAGGTCGTCATCGGTGACTATGAGAAAGTCATCGCGCCAGTCGCTGGGAAGCTCGACCACTGTTGGAGGATTGGAAGGCCGCTTTGGAACCACCGAGACGTCGCTGTTGAACGATCTGACCGAGAATCATACGGCAACGGCAGACGAGGCAGACGACGACGACTCGAGATCCTATATCTTCGAGTCGGAGATTGACGAGGAAGATGAGAACGATCCACCAGACAATTCCCCCTATGCCCAAGTGAGGGCCTCCGTTGCGCCGACCGACAACACAAGTCTATCCATAAACACACCACGCATGTGGGCTCTATCCATACTTTTTTCTTTTCTTGGATCTTCCACCAATTTGTTTTTCTCTTTGAGATACCCTAGTGTTGCCATTACACCCGTCATCGCGCTACTCCTTGTACATCCCCTCGGTCTCTTGTGGGACTACCTTTTAAAACGGTCTGACGACCCACCGGACGAGTACATCGATGGCTTTCGAAGCGAGAACGCCTCAATATATTCTTCCGAGCATTCCTCGCCACACATCATTCCATGGGAGCAAAGGGGCATCTTCGACAAGATCCGGCTTTGGCTTTCTCAGGGTCGGTGGAATGAAAAGGAACACAGTTGCGTCTACGTCAGCAGCAACGTATCGTTTGGGTTCGCTTTTGCAACAGACGTTATCGTTGAGCAAACGCAGTTCTACAAGCAGGAAGCGAGTATCACCTACCAAATCCTCCTCACTCTCTCAACGCAAATTTTGGGCTACACCTTTGCCGGTCTTACCCGACGTTTCTTGGTCCGACCAAGCGGCATGATTTGGCCAGGAACACTCATGTCGGCAGCCATGTTTACAACTCTCCATAAGGAGGAGAATAAGGAGGCCAATGGCTGGCGAATCAGCAGATGGAAGTTTTTCTACGCCGTGTGGTTCGGTGCTTTTATCTTTTATTTTCTTCCTGGGCTCCTGATGCCAGCTCTGAGCTACTTCAACGTCATCACTTGGTTTGCTCCCAAGAATGTGGTTGTTGCCAACCTGTTTGGCGTTGTGTCAGGCCTGGGGTTGTTCCCGATGACGTTTGACTGGGCACAGATTGCCTACATTGGCTCACCTCTCCTTACCCCGTTCTGGGCAGCCATGAACGTGGTGGGTGGCCTGGTGATTGTGATGTGGATTCTCGCACCAATTGCGTACTACCGCAACTGGCTATACTCTTCCTACATGCCCATTCTATCGGCAGCCGTGTTTGACAATACTGGTAATGTTTACGACGTTGGCAGAGTTCTTACCAAAGACTTTTTGTTCGATAAGGAGGCCTATTCAAGTTACAGCAGGGTGTTTCTCCCCATCACCTATGTACTTAGCTACGGCGTTCAGTTTGCCGGGCTAGCAGCGCTTATCACCCATACGGTCTGCTGGCATGGAAAGGATATCTGGAGGCAATGGAAGCGGTCGGTTGAGGAGGCATCTGTGGAAACCAAGGGTACCTACGAACCTGTGGCCGATATGAATGAGGAACGACCCCGGAGGGGACCTGGCCGTCGTCGGGTACCGGCAATGGAACCAGCCAGGTCGTCACTGAGTATCGACAACCTTATGACTCGGGAGGATGTTCACAACCGGTTGATGAGGAGATACAAAGATGCGCCCATGCTTTGGTACTTGATCACGTTTGTTTCGATGACCGCCGTGGGCATTTTTATCGTCGAGTAGTAAGTCAGGCTTATGTTACGTTTTCTATATCAGATCATATCTAACCGATTTCAGCTACCCCATCCACCTCCCCTGGTACGGCCTCCTCCTTGCCTTGGGCATCTGCAGTGTTCTCTTCATCCCCATCGGCATCATCATGGCTGTCACCAATCAGCACAGCAGTATCTACCTCATCTGCCAACTCGTCGCCGGCGCGCTCTTCCCCGGCCGCCCCGTGGCCAATATGGTTTTTGTCACCTACGGCTACATCTCCTCGGCCCAGGGCATCAAGTTCGCCGCCGATCTCAAGCTTGGTCACTACATGAAGATCCCACCCCGCATCCTGTTTGCTGTCCAGATGGTTGCCACCATTGTGTCCTCGCTGACCCAAATCGGCGTTCTCAACTGGATGTTTGTCAACGTGCCTGGAATTTGCACCCCGCAGGCAATCAACGGGTTCACTTGCCCCATTGCACGGGTGCACTTCAACGGGTCAATTCTCTGGGGCGTGGTAGGACCATCGGAATTCTTTGGGCCCAACGCCACATATCGGCCATTGGTTTGGGCGTTTGCCGTCGGCGGGATCTTGCCTATTCCGCTGTGGCTATACGCACGCAAGAGAAAGGACTCGATTGTTCGCAAGATTAATCTTCCGGTTTTGTTCGGATCACTCGGATGGATTCCCCCTGCAACGGGCTTGAACTTCTCGGTTTGGGCGGTGGTCTGCTACGTGTTCAACTACCTCATCAAAAACCGAGCGGGGGCCTGGTGGGCGAAATACACCATGACGCTGAGCGCCGCCTTGGATTCTGGCCTTGCTTTTGGCATCGTGGTGGTGTTCTTTGGGTTTATTTACCCCGGCTGGATGAAGGGTTTCACCTGGTGGGGAACAGAGGTGTATAAGCAGGGCTGTGACTGGCAGGCTTGCAGCTATTTGGAGGTGCCTGATGGAGGGAGGTTCGGACCTGATAGATGGTGATTGTTGGGGGCTAAAAGGGGTTAGAATGATGACTGAAATGTGGTTTATGAAGATTATGCATTATGTTTCTTTTAGATCACACATACGCGCACACATTAGGTAGCATGGAGGTTGGCGGTTTGCATCAGGATGGGGCGTTTTGAACTGGGATTAATTGAAGTCCACACACTCAATTGTCTCTGGATAATGAGAATTGCAGCCGTGACAAAGTTTCTGTCCTGGTCTGGCGGATCGCCATGGTAATCAACGTAAAAGTCACATGCCAAGCTTTAAGCTTCAAGCTTCTTGGGAGACATGATAAACGCCTCCCAGTCGCCTTTCGAGCACAGAAACACATATCTTGACCCGATACCTAAATAACCTGACTGTACCACTATTAAAGATCTCGCGGTAACATTTCACGCCAGGCTGGCTTGCCGGTCAAGCTTTCGATCACATCACCACTTCATCCCAGCAAGCTTGTTCGAGTCCTGCCATAGCACTCCACTTCCCCCAGATTCAGGGCTCGCTGGCCAATCAAACACCCCGCAGATAGTCACGGGATGACGCGACTTCCTTGCGATTCCACGAATTCAAACGCGTCTCTCAATTTACTTCTCAAGCTCTTCCCTCGCAAGACTCGACAGCAGCCAGCTGTGCAGCTTTAGCTCCTCCATTGTTCTTTTTGAAGTGCCTCGGAGAGACAGCTCAACTGCGTTCTTTTATCGTTTTACCTCTTCCTTTTCTATTGGCTGGCAAAACATCATTCTACCACCCGAGACGTGTGGTTGTCTTTCAACACGCGACGCCCATTGGCCAATTGCACCACAACCGCGCCGCATTGGAACTGACATCTTACACAAGGCCATCCATCCCCTAGGCTCACAATCATGGCTGGAGTTAAGCACGAGCCTGAAAACAACCCTGGAGCAGCACAAGGCTACCTCAAGCGACTCATCAATGAGAGTGCTCCCGAGAGATTGGAGGCAGGCGTTGCTGTGGGTGTCAAACAGCTCGAGATTCTCAAAGCTCCCCTGCTCGAGGTTTTGCCTGTGGGTACAACCCAAGCTCCGCAATGGATCAAGTCAATTGAAGAGCTTGAGCGCCTGGCAAAGCCAACTCGAACCATCGTTGGTGTTGTCGGGAACACAGGTGCTGGCAAGTCATCAGTGATCAGCGCTGTTCTTGATGAGGAGCGGTACGTCTCTTCTCCCTTGCTTTCCATTTCCTTGCTCTGATCATTTGAGACACTATCGCATACTAACTATCATACAGCTTGTTACCAACCAACTGTATGCGAGCTTGCACCGCGTCTCCCACCGAGATTTCTTACAATTACTCGGACGACCCTCTCGAGCTTTACCGTGCCGAGGTCGACTTTATTACGGCCGATGACTGGCTCAGAGACCTTCGCGCTCTTTTCTCAGACTTGCTTGACGGCAATGGGGAAGTTTCAAGAGAATCTTCCAACCAGGATAGCGATGCCGGCATTGCCTACGCCAAAATCAAAGCGGTCTATCCGCAAAAGACCAAGGAATCAATGGCCTTGTCCAGCCCGGAGGACATGGTCAAAGAGCCCGCCATAGCTCGAGTTCTAGGAACGACCAAGAAATTACGGGCCACAACATCTGCGGCTCTCTATCGTCTACTTCAAGAGTATGTTGACTCGAGGGAGAAGAATTCAGAGAAAAAGATTGAGTACTGGCCCCTCATCAAAGTCGTTCGTATCTACACGAAGGCTGCTGCACTTTCTACGGGTGCCTGCTTGGTGGATCTTCCCGGTGTACAGGACTCCAATGCTGCAAGAGCGGCAGTTGCGGCCAACTACATGAAGGCCTGCACTGGCCTCTGGATCGTTGCCCCCATCACCCGTGCTGTTGATGACAAGACCGCCAAATCCCTCCTTGGTGACTCCTTTAGGTATGGGCTTTCTAGTACAAAATCTTTGTTCAGGGCACTAATGTTGGGATAAGACGCCAACTGAAATATGACGGCACGTACTCCGCCGTGACCTTCATCTGTTCGAAAACAGACGACATCTCAGAAACGGAGGCGGCAGACAGCTTAGGTATCACGGATGACCTTGCTCCCTCTTGGCGCAAGATTGATGAGCTCGAGGACAATGTCAGGGATATCAAGAAACAGATGGCGGATCTAAAGGATGAAAAGAAGGCTTGCCAGGAGCTGACGGAACAGGTCAACGATGAGTGGGATCGCTGGTATGAACTCAAGGAGCAGCTCGACAAAGGCAACACTGTCTATGCTCCGGGTCCTCCAGACTCGCCAGGCAAGAAGCGCAAACGACAATCTACAAGCTCGCCTGAGAAGAGGCGCAAGCGGAAGTCCCCTGATTTTGATGACAGCGATTTCTCCGCTTCGGAAGGCTCAGATGGAGATAGCGACAAGGAGAACGAAGATGAGTTCCAGGAAAGCGAGGATCGGCCTCCTTTGACGAAGGAGCAAATCGACGAAAAGATGAAGTCACTGAGGGATGAGAAGAAGGACATTCGCGAGAGAAAGAAGAATATTGAGGAGAAAGAGCGAGACTTTCGTGGCCAGATCAAGGCTTACAATGCCGAAAAGGAGGCTCTTATGGACGAGATTAGGAATATCTGCATTCAAGGAAGGAACGAATATTCCCGAGGCGCTATCAAGCAGGATTTTGCCATGGGTATCAAAGAGTAAGCCTTTCGCCGTGCCCATTGCCCAGCGTATGATTCTTGCTGACACGAGGACAGACTCGACCAAGAGAATGCCGCTGAGGAAGATGAGGACAATTTCGACCCCGATGTCGACATCAGAGACTATGTTAGTTCCCCGACCTCTGTTATCTCGTTCACCACAGTGCTCCTCTCAGGGCGAGCAGGAATCAATTATGCTGACGAATTTGTCGCAGGATGCCGTTGCGAAATCCCTGCCGGTGTTTTGCGTGAGCAGCCGCGCGTTCCAGAAGCTTAGTGGTAGACTCCAGCGCGACAGGAACAGCAGTTCCGGGTTTTTGTCACTCGACGACACTGAGGTTCCTCAACTCCAGGCTCATGCGAAGAAGCTCACCGAGGCCGGCCGGGCTGCCAACGCCAGGCGTTTCTTAAACAGCCTCACCCAGCTGATGAACTCTATGACTATGTGGTGCGTACCAAAACTGCCGGTGTAGGTAGTCTCGGTATTGACTTGATATCAGGGCCACAAATGATGGGACGCGGTCAAACCTTACCGACAAAGAGAAACGACAGGAGGATACAAGGATTCGAAATCAACTTAACAAGCTGGAACAGGTTAGCCTTTAGTGTTCTTGAAATTCTCAGAATTCGCAAGTCAAATCAACAGTTGTGCTTACCATATTTCCCAGGACCTCGAAACGGCGTTGCAAAAGTGTTACGCCGATATGGGTCGTCAGCTTTATGAGAACATTTATGCCAACTTCGATAAGTTTATTCCCGATGCCGCTCAACTTGCGCCACAAACAGCGACAGGCTGGGGCGCTCCCAGAGATATGGGTGGCCTTGTCTGGGCAACATATAAAGCTACATGCAGACGTTATGGGTATGTCGGGTCTTGCAATATATGCCGTGTGGTCCGTCACTAAAACTAGAGACAGCGTTTACACCGGTGCGGCTGGGCCTAAAGACTTCAATGCAGAACTCTTTGACCCTATATCACGACAACTCCCTTCGGGTTGGGAACGTGCCTTCCAACGACGTCTGCCGGACTGCCTCAATGCTTTTGTTGCCCGCTTCAAGGCTGTGCTGAGAGAATTCCATGCCGAAGCGATCAAACGCGCCGTTGATCGCAGCAACAACTACCATGGAGTGACTATGCTTGGCCAGCAGCTCGAAACCCATAGCCAGGGACTCATAGACATCGCCACTCAGGCTATCACCACCATTCAGGAGAGGCAACGAGATGCCAGTCGAAGTTTCGAGCCGGTGATTCAAGATCAGATGCGCCCAGCCTATGATGGCTGTACAGAGGAACGGGGGCCTGGCTCTTACAAGCGTATGAAGGCACTCATGATTGACCATGTCACACGGAACCAGGAGGTTATGTTCCGCACCGCCACGGGCAACGTTCAGCAAGCTCTTGACGGCATGTGCAAGGAGATTCGGCAGCAGTTGGAGGACTGCATTGCGGAAAAACATGCCTCAATCATGCGGGATTATTTGGCTGTTCTTATCGGCGCTGAAGCCGCGGAGCACAAGGGGCTGCCACGGATGGAACGCATGCTTCGTGCTGAAATGGTGCCTCTCTTGGCAGGTATTGACGAGGCGTTCAAAATTCTCTACGAAAAGCCCCCGGCCAAACCCGAGCCTGCGCAAGCCGAACCTGCCGTCAGCAAAATCGAGGCTGCCCAAACTGGACCTGTCGTCAATGACGCTTCCCAGGATACGAGTGTTAAGAACGAGACTTTCTCGGATGCATCGGCTGTGCAGGAGGGCCACGCTGTGGCAGATGACAGCAACGAAGAGATGCAAGACGCACCTGCTGTGGGGGAGCATCAATTGGAGGACAGAAAGCCATTACTGGAAGAACTCGAGCAACAAGGAAGCGATCTCGCGCCAGCGAACCCTGGTGCAACGGTTGCTGACGATAGTGCGTTTATCAAGCCCGAGCCAGAGGTCTACTAGGCCAGTAGTCCCGCACCTTTGCTCTTCTTTTCCCTTGTGCTTTTGGCCCTCGCATCTCTCGAATATCAAGTTGCAAGAATGTCACGTTGTGTTGCGATCTTTTTCCACAACATTTCCCTGAAGCTATGATGTCAGCGCATTGCACTTTTGTTAGACTTGAAACTCTACGTTTGGCATCACCTTCATTTTTGTTTTCGTCAGTCAGTTATTACGGGGTTGGAGAGGAGGCGCCGGGTTTTGTTGTTGCTGGTAATCAGGTTTGTCGGGTTGAACGGGGGAATGGTGGTTGCCATGGAAACTAAAAAGGGGAAATAAAGGGGAAAGAAGAAGGAACCAGCTCACTGCTACCTACGATACCCACTCTACTTCAGCGTCGGAGAATTCTAGATACTCCATTACTTTGTTCATATAGCTTCTGTCGCTCATGCGCTGGTCCTTTTGTTACCATAGCTTCTCTTGATAATTGCAATGAGTTTTGTTCATGTACCACTCTCGTGTGATGAATTGATCTTTCTCAGCAGGTTATAGGAAACCGCCCTTCCCACAACCCCCCGAGGACACATTAAGCAAGGCTTTTCTATCATCTTTTTGGTGTGTATGCATGGCGTTGTGGCCCCGATTCATTCTGTCGTTAAGTGTTCTAAATGTAGCTGGTTCGGCTCACGTGAGACCCTAACCCTGATCCCGATCGGTCTTTTGAGCTACAACCCCAGCATCTTCAGCCCACTACACTTCGACCTCCCTCGCGTGCGTCGCTACTAAACAACCACCCACACCAACGATCCACAACCATGGCGCACATGACAAATCCTCTGGCGACACCCGATCAAATCTTCCACCGGAGCTCACTGGACTCTTTACCTACCGAACTTCGAGATGCGATATTTTTTTCGACCCAATGCCTCACCCAGGCAGCCGGCATCCTCCTTCAACTGCCACAATCCGTGACCGCGCAAGCCAATGTGCTCTTGGCGCGCTTCTGGCTTATAGAACCAATGATGTCGCATGAGTTCAGCGTATGTTCAATATCACTACTCATCTCCCTTTTACTTCTTAATCTGACCTTTCTATGCTCCCAGGACGTATCGGCAGCCACTGTCTACCTGGTCGCCAAAATCGGCCCCTGCCCCTGCACGCCTAGGGATCTATCCAACGTCTACGCCTACCTTCTCTCGGGCTCTTCCACCTTCCTGTCTTCTCCCGGCAACAGCCCCCCAAAGAACATTCCGGACGACTACTACCAGTCGGAAACATCCTACCAGGCCTTCCACTCTCGTATTCTGTCGCTGGAGCACCTCATTCTGTGCTCTTTGTCGTTCGACACGACCGTGTCATTGCCACACCCTCTCGCGATTACATATCTTCAATCGATGGACTTTTTGCATATCCCCAAGGAGAGAATCGCGCGGAGGGTGGTCGAGTATCTGAACACCGCCCTGCTATCGCCTCAGATGTTGTATCTGACCACCCAGCCCAACGGGCTAGCCGTGGCAGCGATCTACAATGCGGCAAAGGACGTGGGGGCCAAGATGCCCGAGTGCGAGTGGTGGGAAGTATTTGATGTGGATAGGGAGGACCTGGGGTTCTTGGTGGTAGGGATGAGGAGTCTGGAGGGCTGGGTGGAGGGTATGAAGGGGAAAGAAGGTGTGCTGGGAAAGCGAAAACGGGGAGGCATGATCACGAGGAAGGAGGTGAGAGAGATTTTGGGGAGGGATACGCTGCCACAAGAGGAGGAGGATCCGGAGTTGGTGATGGCGAGGAGGATGGACGAGAAGATGAGGGAGATTGAGGGGGGTGCTGCGTGAGGATGTTGAGGGCAGTTTCGAAGTGGTTTGTTTATATGATACCCTGTTTGAGCGAGGCGGAGATGACACAAAGGTCGATCAAATAACCAAGAGTTCGACTTGGTTAATGTCGTCTTATTTCCCAAGTACCGGTTCGAGGTCCAGGCTGGCATAGTCTGGATTTGTGTGCAATGGCCCCTTGCGTGGGTAAGGTGAAGATGATCAAGCAGTGGATGGACCATCTTCCTGGGTTTACAGGCAAACATAGTGGGTCTCTGAAGGCGTTGACATGTGTTGGTGAGCATCTGGACTGGCGGCTAATATCACTTGAGCAGACAGGGTTCATGTCTTCGCAAGAGCCGCAGCACCAGATCTTCCACGAAAGATGAACTGTTAGCCGGCGTTCTCTCGTCAGTCGCTCACGAGCGTCTTCCTGGCCCTACTGTGTATCCATACCTGCCCTCCTTGCCCTTGCTGGGTTAACGTCAGTGTGCGCATCTTGTCTCCCTTTCATGAATACCGTCTCATCGTACGGGCTTTCTTCCTTCTTGGGCAACACCAGCCCCCTCTGATTCATCCTTCACTGTTTAGCTCATTCCCCCACGATAGCAAACCTCACCATCTTCCAAGCACCCTGCCCGGACTTAGACGCCATCTGCTCTAGTCCCCGGACAGAACCCGCTTCACCAAGCCTCCAAGCAAACCCACAGCACCACACCCCATCAGGCATCCCGAAGACCAGCTGTCAAGCCTCCCGTGTGTACACCGGTACCGGCCACCCGGTTCCCGGTTCCCGGCACTCGGCCGCACCGTCACGGACATGCCTTAGCATATCTTTCAGCCTCCTCCTCCCGGGACCGCCGCCAAAAGAAACAACCTAATCAGAAACAGGCAATCCGAGCCTCACACACCTGCCTCGACCTGTTCTTATCCCCGTCTCTTCTCTCTCGCCCCATCCATTACATCACACGATTCACCCACCTACCTATTCAGTCTCTTACTAGCAAGAAGCCAACAAATCCGTCCCCCCCTCGTTCGTTCTTTTCACCGCCATTACTATTACACATTCACAAAATCACCATCATCAAACCAGATCTGACGGGAACCTTTCAAATTCTTTCGGGAAAATATTTCCCCCCCCAAGTCGCAATCCCGATCCCGATCCATCCCCCATTTTTTTCTTCCCCGCCCCCCCTCTCCCCTTTCCCCCAGACGCCCCCGCATTATCTCCGGACTTCTCCGTTTATTTCCAGCTGCCTACTCCATGATTTTTTTTTTACTTACTCCACAAGAAAACCCACATTCCTCCCCTTTCTCCATAACTCTAACCAAAGTGGAAATCCGGTGATGAGCGGAAACACAGCAGCAGCAGCAGCGTGCATGCATGTGCTAGAAGAGAGTGTACTGTACAAGACTCCATGACAGCTGCATTTGTCCAAGTCCCCACACTTGGGAACTTGTACCAAAGGCTTGCAGGAAAGTCGGTCCGTCTGCTTCTGCGTGGTCATGGGATCACGGTGGTCACTTTTCTAAAAACAGCTTTGCCACTTGTGTCAGAGAGGGGGGAAGACGAGAGATACAAGTAAATGGTAAAAGTAGGTAATATGTTTTGTTTTGTATTGGGCACCCGTAAATATCTAACATGTCAAGTTAAGAATCTCGCAACATGACCAAAACCAGAGGGCCAAACTCCAACAGGCCAAATTTGTCGTTTTTTTTTTGTCCATGAAAAAACACCATGAAAAACCCCAGCCCATTTTACCACAAATACAAGGCGTTCAACATCTCTGCCGTAGGTAGTGAACAGAATATACTTATTTTTGAAAACCCAAAACCAAGCCCCCAAAAAAACAAGATATACACACAAAAACACCAGGATTCCCAGAAAAATACGAAACAAGACCGTTTTTAATTCCCGTGTAATGTGGTCGATCGGCTGACATCCCAAAAAAAAAACAAAAAAAAAAAAGGTTCATTCACAAGTTCATAAAAACCCACCCTATCCACCCACCCACCAAAAGCCCGCCATCGCCACCCGACTAGGTAGAGAAACCGAAGGAAGCCCAGCCCAACCACCAAAAAACAAAAACACCGATCGATCGAACCCCTCCTTGCCTTTTGGGCTCTGAAAAGAGCCAGTGGGGAAAACGCCATCCAAAATAGAGACCACCAAGCCCACCGTGTATGTATAGTAAGAATTAGAAAATAAATAGAACATATATATATGAGCTGCTTGGCATTTGGGACGCATGCCAAGTGATAAGGGTGTGTGTGTATGGGCGAATAATTGGGAGTGCAAGACAGGGATGGTCTTTAGAGGGCGAGGCCGGTGCCGTCACCTGTCCATCGGTACAAGGCCAGTAACTCCCTCCGGCGTTGGTGTTGCTCGCCGAGGTCCTCGGGAACACGACCCCGAACTTGAGCTAGGGCGCTGCGCATGACCCTGCTGAAGTTGCGCTGGTACTCTGTGTTGAGTGTCACCACGCAAGCCTCGTGGGCGCGGATGATGGTCTCGCAAGCCTTGACAACGCTTGGTGACGCCTCTAGCTGCAGCTTATCGGCAATCAGGAGGAGGAGGAACGAGCCTTGGAGGAGGTAGATGCCAAAGAAGAAAGGCATAAACTCGAGGCCGGGGTCAAACTCGAGGATGTTGCTAATGGCCTCGGCGGCCGATACAGCATGGCCAGTGGCGGTGATGAAACCCTGGCTGCTAATCCAGAGATCGTTGTCATCGAGAAGGTTGATGGGGTCCCACTTGCCAGTAAGGAGGATGTGCAGCACGTGCATGACATGTGTTCCGTAGGCCATGACGATACGAGTCTGAATGTCGCTCTCTGTCATCCGGCTAGAGTTGGTGTGGACGCTGTGAACGCTGTGTACCGATGGGGTGCCAATATCGGTGGGGATATCGTTGGCAGTAGGGACGCCGGCAGCCTCAGCAGCCTTCTCATCAGCAGCCTGTGCTTGCGCACTGAGGCTCAGGTTGCGCTGCTCAAATCTCTTCAAGCTCCGCTCGTAAATTTCGAGGTGGCGAGTGATCTCTGATGTCTGATCGTCCCACTCCCGTGAGGAGCGGAAGCCAACTCCAAAACGGGGATGATTCCTGGCGTGGTGAAGGTCGACAATCTCGCCGAGGATGGTCATCAGGGGAAGAAAGTAGCCATATATGCTGTGGCCGGTGCATTCGAAGCATGGCCCTCGGCCGCGAACGCTTTGAGAAGACTCCGGATCCGAAGCAAGGACGTTGGGATCCGTGTAGGCGTGGAAAATGCCATTTTGGTAGTCAGTGTCGTCCATTGGCTGATAAAGACCATCACACTCGATATCAAGAAGGAACAAGGGGCGGTTGTAGCAGAGGGCGAGGTGACGGTCAACAATGTAGACGATCCACCAGATCCGCCGTCTTTCCTCGCGCTCCTCCTCCGTGATCACGCCCTGAAGACTTCCAATCTCCCCACGCTCTTCGCCTTCTTCGCTATCGGTAGACCCGCCCTGGCGGGTGGACGGTGCGTTCTGAGGCAGCTCGCGGCCAAGCTTGAGCTCACGAGCCAGCGACCAGGCGGCGTTCCACCACCGAAGACTGGCGCCCTTGTACTCGCTGGCAGACACCACTGTTGCCAAGTGGATGTACGTAACTACATCGTCAAGAGAACCAGCAGCGCCAAACGCCCCTGATTCGCCCGTGAGAGCATCCATGCTGATGGAGCCGGGGAGCGCCACACCGAGGCCACCGAGGGCAACACCATCCACGATGGGGCTTGAGACTGGCGACGCCTCTTCGGAGGGCGTGTGGATCAGGGGTTTGAGCAGGCTGACGGTGAGCTCAAGAAGCTTCTGGCAAATCTTGCCGCGCGCCGAAGGGACGCTCGTCAAGAAAGGAGCTTCGCTGGTCTGGGCAGCAACCCAAAGCATGCTTGCTAAGAGAGCTGGTTGGCACTGGCGAGGCTTAGTAGGGTGCAGGAATGACCGTTTTCGGAACACGAACCCCAGAACGTATGGCGACATGGGGTGCATCTGGGCCGATGATGAGCTCGCAAAGTAGAGATCAATCAGATCGCAGGCCAAGGAGAGCGGGATCATATTGCCCAGATGCGGAACCAGCGGCTCCAAAACCGGATACCGCAGCGGCGAGTGGTTGTAGTTGTTTTGTGGTACGTGTGAGGCGAACTGAGGTGGTGGTGATGACATATTCATCCAGCCAGGCGATGTTGGCTCTCCACCCATGGGATAAGCGCTGAGTGGGCTGTTTCCGAGGCGGAAGCCATTAGGCCCGCCTGCTGAATAACCGGTTGGGCTCTGAGTTTGCAGAGAATATGGCAGGTCAGGGTAGCTCGACATGCCGTTCTGGGCAGAGCCATACGGAGCATGAGGAGGGCCATTCATCATGTGGCCTCCCATTTGGCGCTCATATGCCGGGTGGACATTGCCATAACCATTGAGGTCCAGTGCCGATGGGCTGTCCATATGATCGCGGTCCATGGCGCCAGGGTGGTTCGACATGTGAGCTTGGTGAGCGGCAATCTCGGCCAAGCTATCCATGCTCCCTGTTCGTTGACTCCTCATTGCCTCCTCGGCATCGTTTCCCGCCTTTTCATCTGAGCTTGACTGGCGTTCCTGCTTTGTAGTGCTTGGGGTGTCGCTCCCATTCTCGATAGATTGCCCATTCTCGCCTCCTTGACTTGGTGATTTTTGACCGTTTGAAGATGCAGCTGCGGCAGCTTGCTGGGCGGCTTGTTGTGCCAGATCCTTTCTGGAAGCCTTTCCTCGCTTCTTGCGTTCCCGAATGTATTCGCAGCCAAGGCCGAATTCTGTGGTTGTCAGGATCATGTTAGGTTACCACGAGCACCAAAAGAAACTCACCAATGCAATGGGCACAGGGATGCTGGCCGTCGCACTTTGTCCGAAGCTGGTTGCACTGATCACAAGCTCTGCTGATTCTCCTGCGGATAGGACCCGCCGCCCCTGTAGCCCTGGACGAAGGGCCGTATGGGTGTTGTCTGTGTTTTTGTTGAGGCCCTGCTCTGGCGAGATGTGGGTTGTGAACACCGACGTGTTGTTGAAGCTGCTGAAGTGCGTAGTGTGATCCTGGAGCTAGACCGTCGAGGCCCCCGGGATGAAGGTGGCCTCCCGGAACGTGACCGTTGGACATGAGTGTGTTCGCGGGCATGGCGTGGTAAGGAGAAAACCGGTGGAGAGGATTGGACAACATCTTGGCGGCTGGCCGTTGTCTTCTCTGAGTACAGGGTGGTGGTGATGAGGAGGAAGATGTTCGGATTAACAAATAAGGGGGTTGACGATCGTCAAGATCGTGAATAAAAGGATGTAAAGACGGACGGCCTCGAGCGAGTGCAGGCAGTTGGTTGAAGCGTGGCCACGTCTGTGATGGGTAGGGAGGAGAGACGACAAGCAAGAGTCGTCGACGTTGAGGGTGGGAAAGCGGGAGCTTCTATATCTTCCCTTGGCGGAAGGAAGCTGGTGAGATGCCGGGAGTACAACGACGAGCGGCAGTCAGACGGACCGAAGTGAGCTTCCCTGTAGGGAAAGGTCAGTAACAAGCATGAGCATTAACGGTCTGTAGAAGAGCATAACAGAGACCAAAACAGTGGGAGGGGATCAACGCGGTTATGAAAGAAGACGGCACGGCCATCTGCAAGATGGGTGCAGCGAGGAGGAACCCGCATGGCGGGGTTGGGGTGTGGGAGACAGGAGTAGACGGCAGGCCAGCCGACAGGGGGTGACGGCATGTAAACGGGCCTTGTCGAGAACGTGGAGGGCAGGGAAGATGGATCTTCAACGTACAAGGAGAGCGGATCAAGAGAAGGGGGGGAGGGGGGGGTGTGTGAAGACGAGGAGCGGCTGGGCCGCTTGTGGTGCTGGACAAGGCCGGAGCGTGTTTCTCAACCTCTTCCCGAACCCCTAGAACCCAAAAAACTGACCTGAGGTACGTCTACCCGAAGGCCTCAGATATGTCGTTGGTCTATCTTTCCTGTGGACCGTCACGAACGAGACGGCTTCGTCGGCCTCTCAGTATCTGACGATGTGCCGTATAGTGCTGGAGAGGGGCCGGAGCGAGACAGGCGCGCCGAAAGGACCAAAGGATATCCAAATCGAGCAAGGTAGCAAATCGGTAATTTTTTTCTCGAGCTGTTCCTGCTTCCCCCAGGGTACTTTCTGCGAGTGTGTATTGTCGGCTTGGCGTGCATACAGAGCAGGAAAGCCTCTGTTGAGCTTGTTGATCAAGCCGGCTACGATTGGTGACCGGGGCGCGAGGTTTTGGTTCAGCACAATATCAAGTATCAACTTTATATTGCCCTCGCAATATAAGCGGCGGGACGGGAGGCATATGGGGGTGAGCGAGGTGTGCGGTGGGAGCGCGGGGCGGGTAGCGTCGTGTGGAAGAAAGGCAACAGTAGCAACTCTGGGGAAACGGGCACCTCAGGGTCTGCTTGAGGATATATGGGCCTCGTTTTCATCTGCCAGCCAGTCTGGAGCAACCCAAGACAAGGATGGCCCATCCGGGCAGGGGTCCCAGAAGCTGGTCTTGGTGGAGAAGGTCGACGACGCTATCGTCGTAGTGCCAGCATCAAGGCTGCGAAGACGGCATGCGGCAGGCACCTGGCACTCCTACTACTAGTGTAGCTAACGAGCTGTTTCTTGCCCACAGAAACACTCCGATGAGGGCTGTTCTCCTCCACCCTGCCCTGGGGTTACGCTCCTGGCACTGGGCTGCTCGGCACAGGCGATGATGGCAGGCGCTGAAGGAGGGCTCGCTCCTCGCAAACGCCTGCAACACTCCACCCTGAATGCTGCGGTTCATCGCTTCAGGTTGGAGGTGACGAGCCTCCACCTGCTACCGTAGAAGATTGACAAATTGCGCAGACGATGGCACTGGAAGCGGCGGAGAAGCATGCTGCTGGCGCGTGTGGACTGTGCCATCCCCGCTCATAGTGGTCTTGGCATCGCTTTCGCTCGGCCAGAGTGTCGCCGAGGGACAGTCATCACCTCATCGTGCTGGGGTTTTTTTTCTGTGGGCGCTCTTTCTGCTGGTGTGGAGGGGACTGAGGTGCTGGGGAAGCTGGGGCAGCAAGTCTGGGGAGCCGGGGGGAGGAAAGATGGGGTCGACCAACAAGCTGTCATGGGTGATGCCGTAATGGAGCTTCGGAGCTTTCAGATTTTCAAAACCAAACTGCGTCGGTTGGCCATCCATGATGCGGCGCCCATGGATCTCTTTGCCTCTCAACCACCATCATCCAAATCTCCCTCTTTCGGGACAGAGTTACTCGAGGTGTCTCTCGCTGCAGAGCCGCTGCACGTTCTGTGTGCTCTGCTGCACCTCTGCTGCCACCCCTGTCGCTTAGGGTTGCCATCGACTTCTCCTCACACTCTGGGCAAGCGGAAGAGCCATCGTACCGTAGACTGATCAAACGTCCATCCAGATCCGTTCCGCTAGACGCCATAGGCTCGCATGTTATTCCGCACCATGGTATAAGACGTTATATGTGCCTGTTGTTAAGCATCTGGGGACGGAGGCAGCAGGAAAGGGATTCCATGTGTGTCGGGCGATTCCAGCCACACAACGGTAAACGGTCCAGAAGGGGATTTGATATTGCGTTCGTCACGGAGATGGCGACATGTACTGTACAAGGTGGCGACCTGAGACCGACATCAGTGACCGACATCAGTGACGCTGGATGGCAGGTAACATGATGCGCTTGATGATGCAGTTGGACGCAGAGGATATCGATTGGACGCCCAGCTCGCCCAGCTGAGATTGTGGGCTTTCGAAAAGGTTGTCGAGAGTCGGGCCTTGTTGATGGAGCACGGCAGATGGCAGATGAAAAGATGGGGGCGTCGTCAAGCCAAGAAAGGAAAGCATTCGCCAAGCGACGCCCACTTCGATCGGGGCTTGTCACTACCTACCGGGCTTACCTTAGGTAAGGTTGCTCCTTCTCAATTCTTCAACACCCTACCTGGAAGCAAGCACCTACCGTAGGTAGAAGGAATGATCAGGTACCTTAGATAGTGGAAGGAACATTTCTCTCACTCGTGTCACTCTCTGGGCACCTACCTACCTTACCTACCCGACCTGCATCTTCCATTCCCCAACTGTCATCGGTTGGGAACATCCGCAAAGCTCAGGCCACTGGTGATGCATAGCAACTTCATTACGCGAAGGCGAAAATTTTTGTTGTTTCCCATCCCCTCCCTCGTCGATCCCAGTTGCATTGATAACCATGAAAGGCGACTTGTGGTGCCACATGACAGGCACCTCCCTCACAAACACCATCTCATTCTCATTGTCTCCGAATATGTTTCCCGAATCGTCCTCGTCCTCATTCTCGAAATTGCAAAACCGGTTGGCGCCTCTGCTATGACATTCAACTCGAGGCGGCATGCCAATATCGGAAACCTTATGTCGTCAATTATCGGCCGAGATAGCAGCGAAGGAGGAAGACTAGTTTGTTGAAACAGACCTGATGTCCGGGAACCAATAGCACTAGACCGCAATCTAAACGTATGCATGCATCTCAGCTTCCCCCTTGGAGCCCAAACACACTGCCATCTCAACGGCGACTAACCCCCGGCGGCAGCATTCCGGTCTATCGAGGACAGTCTAGCACAGCGTACGTGTACGAGTAGGCGATACCATAGCATCGTGCTTGTAAGAGTTATCCCGGCTTACTGACGACAGACCACATAGGTATGTACCTAGCGATGAACAACTTTTGGCTACGCCCCTTTTTGTCGGTCCCGACCGATATGACTGCCGTCAAACATCCAGCAGACCCCTACTACTTACTGCCACTGCCGTTCTTCACCACCGAGAAGTGCAGTATGGACCATGGCACCTTACCACCTTGGTGTCGTTGTGCAGCCTTGCCTCAGTCGGTACCTGGATCGCCAGATTGCCAACAGTGTCAAGATCAGACTCTAGCTGCGGTCGTGATTGGGGACGTCCGCGCCGCCTCAAAGCTCCCATGACCTCGCTGGCTCTCCAATGTGTTCAGCTGCATACACTTGGGCTGTGGCTGGCCTGGGGGGACTGGTACCGGCGGAGCACACGGCGCGCGGAACACTCCTCCGCAAGTGCCGCTCATTGATTGTTGCACAAACCTTGGTCGAGACCGGCGCCACATGTCACCCACCCACCCACCACACCACCACACCTCACGCTAGAACGAGCAAAGTCTGTGTGCAATCCAGTTTCTCACCGAGCGGTGAGATGACGGATGCGCAATCGAGTCAATGCCCTCGGGTGCCAACCTCAAACTCATCACCGAGGGAGGCCGGTCATCTTAACTATTTGATCAATGACGCCGGGGGACCACCAACGGACAGAACGGGGAGGGTCTCCGGAAGCCTTGTTGTGCCACCAGATCGGCTTTCTTCTTTCAACGGGAACCGGGGTCGTCATCATCCTTGCCGTAGCGCATCCTTCAACGGCCGGCGGACCGAAACTCCACATGCAAGCAAGATCGCGTCCACACCGTTGAGATGTTAACGTGCCCCTGATTGGCTAGAAGACCAAACGACTTCTTGGCCCAAGTCTGGTTCCGAGCGTCCACCAACCAATGATACTGCTCTGTAATGCCCCGCTGTAGGAGCCTGCCCCGAAACCCCGACCTGAACATCGACCTCACAGTATTGCCTACCATAAGTTATCGTTTTCTTTCGCCGACCGCGGACATAAACTACAAGTATTCACTACACGAATTATGATAAACTAGAGCGCCCTGCACAATCTAAAAGGCCGCCAGCGATACTGGTCACGGTCGGAACCACTGTTCAAGCATGTACATACTTTACTTGCAAGGGAGCTCGACTCGGATACGTTCGACTTGCAGGTGCTCGAGCTAGCTTTGGGGAGCTCCCTTTCTTCCGTGGCTCCCACGTGGCATGTGCAAGCCACAGGAGTCGTACAGGAGTCGGTCGGCCGTCTACCAGCCTTCCAGAATGTTTCAATCCAAGGCCCCAACGACCTCGAAGATGACATTTCAGCCGAGCCTCGGCCAGGCAAATGGCGCTTGGTCGTGCCAGATTCCGGGTATCAGGTCTGAAAAGGAGTCTCGTGTGAGGCACTCTTTCTCGCTCACCTCTTCGCTTCGCCATCAATCCTGTAGGCTTCTGGCTGCGTGGATGTGGTGTTCTCAACACTGGACTACACCCTCCAACCCTGTTGAGGTGGCATCGGCAGCTGCCGATCAAAGTCTCCGCTGTACCCCGCTACCCAGCTCCCGTGGGGACGATACAACAATACAACGTCGATAGGGCGTTCACGCAAGCTGCCCAGGTCAAACAGCTGCCGGTGTCCCCCTGCCACATGGAGAGAGTCCGACATTTTATATTGTCTCGCCTCTCGTACGCTGTTTTGGGGATAAGCTGCAGTCGGTACCTACCCGCGAAAGCTACGGTCTGTTGATCGGTTCTGGGGTAATATATTACATGTTGGAACACACCCCGCTGCACTTTACGGAACAGGGACCGTCTTTCCAGCAAGCCACAGCGTCTTTAGTGAGCCTGCCCCTCTTGAACCGACAAACCTTCAGTCGGGGTGCCGGACCTCATTAATAGGGTCTACTCACCTTCCTTTCGTGGCCATCGAGGTGTTCTCCGTCGCCCAAACTAATCCTATGCCAAGATAGCGGCATTGTTTTGAACTAGATCATAGGATCTGGACATCACTAGGCTGCGTGTTGTCTACGGTCGACATCAGAGTTGCGCTCGACACTGATAGATCAGCGTGAAGCAATTCCGAGATCTGGTTGACTGCTGCATGGCTTCATGGGCCTCAGACTTACATGACAACGAAGCCGAAATACAGTGACCGGTTTTCCAGCAAAGTCCCCAGTTCCCGGGGCAGTCTAATATTCCCAACGGACAAGACGGCCTTAGGACGGCAACGGCGATCAGTCAGCGGCATGGTGTCCCGCAGTCTTACGTCCTGAGCTGCAGGTGTCAAGCAGGAACGTAGGTGATAAACCTGGTCGACAGACGGTTCCTCGGTGCGACCATATCTTCAGCGCCGGGAACGGCTGCTATCGTGGCCATTTATCTCCAACGGCGAAGGAGTTTGTCAAGACTGGGTGATGGGATGCCATACCACCTCTACCAGCACATTGGCAATTTCCTTGCATGTCCCTTGAGGGTTCTAACCCGCGGTGACCACATCGGAAAAAATGAACGAGACATGCATGCAGCTTAACACCACGTGCGGTGAGCGGATGAAGGTGTGTCTGGGGTGTGGCAACAGTTACCACACCTGCCACTACTGATACGACAACCACATTTCCGTGGTTTAACGGCGGAAGGCGCTTGACGGAGCCGATCAAGGGCTGGTTAGGCGCCGTCATCTCACCAGCAAACGCTCCATGGCTTGTTTTGGGATCATACGGTGGTCTTTATCACCGGAAGAGAAGAGCGGTATTAGATTGGATTTAATTTATGGCGCAATTTGCAAGGTCGCCGCGGTCACATCAAGAAACCTTGATCGCGGTATGCAGAGTCGCCGTCAGCGAGGCTAGGCCATCGTTCTCGACGAATATCTTGCATCTCGTTTCACAGTCAGGGACCACACTTCGACGATGTCCATGCCCCGTCGAGAAAAGCTCCGAAGAGAAGCATTGGTTCTAGTTTTGACATGCACTAGAACGCCGGCAGATCACAAGCGTGACAGCGGGGGGCTCGCGCAATCAACAGATGCTTCCACAGTGCCCCTGGAGATAATGGTCATGATGCCATGTTCAATATCTATTGTTCGTCCCACGGCCCGAGGGGGGAGGGGTGTGGGAAGCCCGTCTCAGTTGTACCTGAATTGGATTGTACGCAGGGGACCGAAAGCATTTCAATGGTTGAAAAGAGGTCCAGAGCCAAATTCATCCAGTTCACGGCCGACAAGGTGAGGATCAAGGTCAAGGCGAAGAAGATGCTGACCGTGGAGCGAGTTGTCGAAAACGGTAATATTTTGCTCCGGGCGTGAAGTCCCGTCACCTCGTGCTATCGTAGCAGTTAGCGAGACGCCACAGCTCGATACGGAAGTGCGCTCCGTCTAAAGTCCCATCCTACCGGCTTCGTACGGCACTTGCACGATCTTCAAAGCTTAAGCCCAGGAGGGGTTTTGCGGGGAAAGAGAGTTGGGTGGTATTCCGAGAGCGTTCCTTAAAGCACCATCCTGGGGATCACAGTACCCTGGACAGTCAGAGAACATGTGTTGGCGAGCACTGTGGTTCCGAAGCTGTGATCATCGACCTAGTCCAGATGATTCGAAGGATTGTCGCTGGGGAGAATGGTAGGAAGCAACACATGATCGTGCCAATGGCCCACCTCGTACTGGGATTCTGCCAACAACACACATCACGAGATATTCTCCTGACAGGTCTATTGTCCTATTCAGGTTGGAAGCAGCACCCTGATGGGTACACATAGACGCAGAGGCAACTCTTGGTCACTTGGGCACTACTGATGCCTGGTTAGAATCAACAAGGTATCCACCCGGGTGCATGTTTTGATGTTGCGTGAGAGGGCTTGCTCCGTTCTCCATCTAGCGGTTACATGGCAATTTGGGTTGCGAAGAGTCGCCGCCTCTTAGCACTGTAACAAGACGACAACCACAATGCCCGCCATGTCTCTTCTATCGACCGTTAGAGAGTCGGTGAAGCAACGTTGAACTGCACAACAAAGAGCCCAGGAGAGCGGCAGAAGTTGACTGGACTGACACAGTCTGTGTTTCGAGTTCGCCTGTGCTCTGCAGATGTCTGCCGTCTGCCGGCGCCACGAAACAATGAGAAGACGACAGCCAGCAGTTCGAGAGCGGGAAGCAAGGGTCACCCCGCAATGATTCGAATGGGTGGGAATAACGTCATCCACAAAACAGCGAGTTGATCAAACAACGTTCATCTCTCTCCGAGAGGGTCACCGTTCATACCGAACCCAATCCCGTCGTCTGAACTTCCGCCATACCAGCGGTCGCTGCGCATAAAATAACATCAGCCAAAATATTTCCGTCGTTTCAAGGGCCACAATTCTTTGGCCAGCGACGCCACGAAGCTGTTCAACTTCTGATTGCTTGTTGCATGATGAACTCATCTGAACCCTCTGGCGTTGGCATATCGACAGGTAGATCTGGCATTTTTCCAGAAGATTGCCATTCTGGATCTCGTTGTTGGATCACATTGCATCTACTCTCTCGTCGACCATTATCGTCGTTGCATTTTGGGGGTGACCGCCTCGCATCCTGCCCGCTATGACATTCCCAGGCCGTGTTTGCAGATTCCAACAGAACCCTCTTGCGGGAGCAGCCCAGATGCAGAGTTGTAAAGTATCTACACGGACTTTTTTATTGCCTCGGTATAGGTTCATTGCCTGCCGTCCCGCCCCTGATCTTGCTTGCATACTTCTCTCACCTGAGGTCTCAGTTTGGGGCCCCCTTTTTTTGCTTCATCGTTGGAAAACTATGAACCGATCATCCAGTCCAGTGGCTGATAGCATCTTCCAGCCTCGTGAAAACGTCGGTAGTGATATCCGGTTTGGGACAGGCGGCTGGTAAAATCATGAGGTTCTCCTTTTTCTTTGGTGTGGCTGGTGGGTGAGAGAGAGTTCGTGGGAAGGAAGCGGCTCAAGACTAGACACGGCAACGGCATCCTCCCCCAGACCAGATCCGCGTTTTGGAATGATAGATGCCGATCCAATCGCAGGTAGGCAACGCTGGCTTCCTACTACACATCCTATCCCGTGATCTTGGGAAGGCAAGCAGTTGTGTACAGGGACTGGGGCTCGAGGGGGATGCAGAGCGGACAGCCCGTTCAATGCCCCTGGATTCTTTCTTTACCAGTGGAAATGTGCGGTCAAGTCCGTTCACTGTTCCAACACGCAGCTTCAGATCGAATCTGGCCCGTCTTTCCTAAAACAATAACGGTGTGTTTATTACCCCTTTTCTTGTTAGGTTACCATCTAATGTTCATCTCAACCTGAGGAGACGATCAAGGATCTGGCTCACTGCCGTGAGGGTGGTACTGTAGCTGTCATCGGAGCCCGCCGTGTATGGGGTGGGAAGTTTAGGGAGGGTATGATGATCTTCTTCTTTGACTTTCAAGAATGTCCAAGCCCGCGCAGCAATTTTACACTTGGTGACGGCACTGAAGTTACGTTGGAGTCTTGTTCTGGAAGACACTGTGACGGCGGCACATTACTGCATGCCCAGTGGTAAATGGCACAGACATCTCGACGGCATACAGACATCCCTTTTCCTTCCATGACAGATGGGACTCAGGCAGGAGCAGCAGCCCATGAACGTCTGAAGAAAAGTCAAAATCGGAACTAGGTCCATCCTTGCTTGCCATGCATCATAGAAAGCGGGAAGTCATCCCGTTGCTGCTGCATCTGGTGTAAGGTGAAGGGCGGATGTTGCTTGATGAGGATATCCGATTCATGCGAGATCTCTTCCCGTCAGGATGGAATGGTTTCTCGAAAATGAGATCTGGAGCGGATCGGATATCGGATGGTGTGTTCGAGATGGTTCGAGATGCAGCATAAGGATGTTGGGATCTGAGATGAGAGGGAGACAGGGACAGGGCTTTGATGTGGTGATTTGATAAGGGTGAGATGGTGGGTGGTAGTTTGTGGAGGGAGGTGAGATGATGGAATGGGACGAGGAGATTCGAGAAGGAATCTGGGGGGTTCTCGGGGGGTTCTCTCTGTCTGTGTGTTGCTCCAGGTACATCGTCTTGGGCAAGCCTCGAGCCAGCTGACCTCGCCGTCCTCTTTCACACCTTCCACCGTCTGCCGGTTCAGGAAGGGCATGTTTCTGGGGTTTTAGCCTCGGCCACTCTCAGACACCGGCTCAAGTGGAGCTTTTGGTGAGGCTCTTGTTGTTGTGGTGTCTTCCTCATCGGCTACCAAGGTGCCACTTCAGCCTCGTCGCCATTGTCGTCACAGGGAGACTTCAGCCTCACCGCCGTGGTGAGCCGTCGAGTTTGAGATAAAGTATAGGTTATGAGAAACAAAATTTGGCTAAACGGGGTCTGGTGCGTTATGGCTAGAAAAAGAAACTGCGGCTGTGTATGGTGTTGATTGAGGGTGGTCAGCTTCGTGACTCTGAGCAGGATAGAAGGCAGGATGAGGCGGCAGAGTCTGGTGCAAGAGAAATATATGGAGAATAGTATAAAGAATGGAGATTAGCACCTTGGTCATCGACCTCTTTGATGTCTTTTCTTTCATGACGCGAGGTGATGTCTGCTCTTTTCAACTTGGAAGAGGGGAAGGAGATGGGAGATTGGCAACAGAGTCGACAGAAACAGGAGTAACTACAGCCAAATCATCCACGACTTTGAAGTACACCAACCGAGCAGGGAAAGGAGAAAGCAGAATATCGCTGCGAATATCGAGGTACACCTTGGAAGATTTCGGTAGTATTCGCGAGGGAAGCATCTCAACCACGGATACTTTCGAAGGCCCAACAAAGTCGAAGGAACATGGCTTGGAAGTGGCACAACGGATGACACACACCGGCGAGAACACACGGGGCGGAGATTGTTGTTATCAAAATCCTATACGGCAGGGGAGCCACTAACAGCACGCATTGGAGAGGTTTGGGCAATACAACTACACCAGTTTCTCGAGTACCTACCTACCTTATGAAAGCCAACAGATGGACAAAACAACGACGCACCTCCCAGCCGGCCATCAATGTCTTCAGACACCAGCACTCGCTTCAGAAGCAAGCCTCGAGTGGGCCAGGGCTTATATATTAGGTCGACCATCATCGTTTTCAATCAGCCCCAGTACCCTCATCACAATACTCTCGTGGTCAAGTCGTAAGGGTGTTGGGAGCTGCCCCCGTCGGGCTCATCGAGAGTCCGATGTTCGACCCTCCCTACAGTAAAACCTTTCACAACTGGGTTTTTCGTAACCCGCTCACCAGGGCGGGTGAGCTTTTCCCTTTTTCTTTTCAACTTTTTATTTCTTCTTCAAGCTATCCACTCACTCATTATGCCAATACAGCCGGCGTGTTCCTGTGACTTTCCTTCCCCCAGCTACTAACCAGTTTTCTTTCCTCCCAGCTCTCGCGTTACTATTCATCGCGAAGAGAAAAATAATGCGGGGACCTCTATCAGTCTCCTCTGGGCAATACACAGCCTCCCAGGATTACCTATGCGATACCAACACCCGACCAACCACATATCAGAAACAGTGCCGCGCAACAATATCCGCAAACAAAACTTCAACATTCTCAGCTATTGATTGATACGGCAAAAAAAAACCCGCCAAAAACATACAACACCAGGGATTCCCCAGTGGTCACCCACCTGAGTACTGGTCTGGCGGTCAATTGCTTAACTAGGGGAGAGCGGACGGGATCCCGTGTATTCAACTGCCTATGGTCGTATGTGCTTATTCTCATCAGATTGTGAGCTTAAGAAAGGGATACTTCGCTTCGTTAAAAGCCAGGGTGGGGATGGGAAAGAGAGAGGAGGAGGTTAAGACCCGACGTGGACCAGAAACACGCATAGGCAGCTCGAAAAAAAAAAAAAAAAAAAAAAAAGATGGGTTTCTGGTTCTCGAAAGCAGACGTACTAAAAAGAATCCTCATCTGGAATTTCTTTCTTTCTGGGCAGCTTCTCCCCTAGTAATCCAGCCTCGGGACTTTTGGCAGTATTGCCTGAGCCTCTTCCACCAGCGGCCTCCATATCTCAAGGCTGTTCTCTTCAACGAGAATGCCCAAAAGCTTCGGTGGTTTAAGTGAGGCATAAAGCCAAAAGGAGTCTTTGTCGTCACTGGAAACACAAAAATATGTCAGTTTTGAGTCCGTCAGGTTCTTTTGTTTACGCAAGGGGGGGGCGTACTATGGCGTCAAGAACCGCAAGGACCTTCCCATTTCCTTCAAGTGGCATATCCGTTTCTTGTAGACCTCTGCGGTTACCTCCCAGTTGAAAGTGAAGTGGATAACAACATTGACCTTGGGGATGGATTCTGTCCTAGCCACTGCCGCCGCAGCCGCGTCAGTCGTGACGATGACATGGCAGTCGCCTTGCTTGATCGGGTCCAGGGTGTAGTGGGGTGGTTGGAAGTCGCCGTCGAGTGTGAAGACGGGGGTGGCGAGGACAAGTTTGAGGAGACCGGCGGCACGGCGGCTCTCGTTGGAGGATCGGGTGAAGATCATGACCGTCGCTCCTGTATTTAGGAATGACTTGCAGATGTGGACGAGGTTGAGGTCTTTGTCACGGTACTCCAGCTTGAGACAACAGTGGCTTATTTCGTCAAGAGACTGAGACCATGGTCAGTTGTTGTAGACGGTTTGCGAGATGAGAATTTTACCGGCCAAACCACCTTGTTGGATCCTGGTGTCGAGCTCTTAACTTTCTGGGAACCTTGTTGAGTACCACCTGCGGATATATCATTGGCAGTGGAAGCTGTAGAGCTATCAGGAATGATTTGTGTCGACATTTTATATACGATGCCTTGACTGCCCAGGCCGGTTGCTGTTGGGTGTGTGATCAGAAAAGTTGGCAAGATTTTGTGAGTAAAAGGGTTCAATCTGCGAAGGAAAATAAATTCAGGAAAGTTGATCTTGGTTTTGTATTGCTCCATGCAGCCCAGCAGACACACAAGCCACAAATGACCCAAAGCCCTCTATGATATCTCCATCCAAACTCTAGCTTCACCTCGCCGCTCTATATAGACAAACCCTCATGGAAGCGACAAACTCGCCTTGAATTCATCAATCGTCACACTTTTCTCTCTCAGCCCGCTCTTCTTCCCGTCTACCGTCCCCAGGTGCGTCTCTCTCTCCAGGGTCCAAACCTCCTGCACCCCCAAGCTCTCGAGATAATCCAACCCTCTCACATAATTCGTCGCCACCTGCCCAATTCCGTGGCTGTCATCAGAGAACGTAAACCTGCCACCCATCTTAATCCACTGCTCGGCAATCTCTCTTTTGGGATACCCCTCCGCCATCCCCTTCCTCAACCCAGAAGTGTTCATCTCCAGCCACCCCCCAAACTCCTTGACCTTTTCCAGATTCCTCACCACCTTCGCCCAAATCCTCGGGTTCGACTTCAACTCCCTCCCCGGATCCTCGCTCATCAGCCTGATCAGGTCAAAGTGCCCCACCACCTTTGGCCTCAGCGCACTCAACATCTCAAACTGCTCATCAAAGTACTTCTCATACAGCCCCTCCTCCGTGCCCCCACAGGCCTCGACCGCGTTCCGGTAAAGCGCCTTGTCGTAATCGATCGGGATCCCGGCCGTGTGGTGCAGACTCCCGATAAAGTAGTCCACCCTCGCGTCTTTGGCCAGCTCCCCGATCAGCGACCCGTACTCCTCGCCTCTGATCCACTCGCCCTCGAACCCGATCAGGATGTGGATCTTGCCCGCGTACTTTTGCTGGAGCGAGGCCGCGGTGGAGAGGTACTGCTCGTGCCGGGGGAAGAGGGAGTCGAGGGTGGCCTGCGGGGTGGGGAGGAGCTCCTCCGGGTAGAGGTCCGAGACGGAGGTGCGGGGCATGTGCTCCGTCAGGCCGAGGGTTTGGTACCCGAGGGAGATGGCGTGGAGGATGATGGACTCGAGCGAGTCGACGGCGTGGCCGGGGCAGAACTGCCCCGAGTGGGAGTGCATTGTGAAGGCCATTTTCCTTTCGTGGTGTAAGAGCTGAGGTGATGATATTAGACGGCGAGAAAGTGATTGCTTGAGTAAGAAGACGATTTTTTTCACAATCTAATTGCTGAGAACAACATGTGTGAAAAAGATTCCCAAAATTTTATCGTTTGAGCAAAATATGTTCAAAAGTTAGATTTATTTCACCCCGGCTCAATTGGGTTTGTCGATGGCACACGGAGCGAGAGAGTCCAACGGTCAATGATGAGTCAAGAAATGGAAAATGCCCCGCCCTGTCTTCAAGGTGCGATAGAACAACAAGACAAGGCCAAACAGACCATTCAGGTCGTTGCAACACACCACGAGGCCATTAAAAACAATCACTAAACCCAATTCCTCTTTCCAATGGCAAACTTGTTGGCCATCACGTTTCCTCTTGTCGTCAATCTTGTCTGGATCACAGCCCCTTTACAAGTTAACGTGACTCTACCAGTTGTTATCGCTGCCATTGTGCGATTGTGAAAACATATCTGACCTCTGCCCTCTGACAAGGAAAAACGTAAGAAAAATTGTCATTGCTAATTTTGGTGTTACATAGAGGAAATAATCGTGAAGTTTATGGGAAATGGAAGAGAAGGGCAGCGGAAGCCGGCATCAAACCCCCCCACCCAAAAAAAAAAAGTCTCAGGAAGGGACAAAAGTTAGCGACCGACATGGGACTCGAACCCACAACCTCAGTCTTGAATCCCCTTGTTAGGAGGACCACGCGCTACCATTGCGCCAATCGGCCAACTCATTTGTTGAAAGACAGAGGCCAGACAATCTCGCTATCGCGGTGTCTCGGAAGCCTGCAATCGGGTGTCCAGAGACTGAGTGAGGCGTTCACACTGCAGTTGAGAAGGCGGAGAAACACATATCACAATCAAGTTTTCTTTATACTTTCTACTTTCTCGCCGTAAAGAAACTCTCAATGAATTTTACAAGATAGTCGAGAGCCTTCAAGACATACTCATAGTAATCCAAAGTGGGTTACAGCAGGGCACTTGTGGTCATCCCTCAGAAATATTTCAAGGAGACAACTGATCGGCTTGTCGAGGGGTGACAAAGATCTGGAAAGGGGCTATTCTTGTTGATGGTGCTTGTACCGCTGTGCACTTTACGAAAGGTCTTAATACATGTGGTCCTCTTTTCCTGTCTTATAACAACGGAGCTCTCACGAAGGAAGCACTTCACCAGGAACTACACCCGCCAGCTTCAGCAGACGAATGAGACAAAAGGAATGAGGAGCACAAAGAGACTAGGGCACGTACTTTTGGGGGTCTGTTTAGGCTTCCTCCTTTAATCCTCATTCTTTCGTACAATCCTCTGTCATGTCCCATGAAGTATTATCCCATATGTTACCCCAGACACTACCATCTACTTCCCCCCAACTTCCTTCCTCTCTCGATTTTTTTACCCACCTCGAAAGCATCGGGCTTAAATCCCAGACAAACTGCTGTCGCATAATCAGTATCATGGCTAATGCTCAACAGCGCCACCTGCCCCTGTACCCCCATCTTCTCATCCCCCAATATCACCGCCACCGGCGGACCCGTGACCCTCCCAAATTCTGCCCTCGGCCCGAACCCTTGTACTTCTTCCATGATATAATCACCTTTATCCCTCTGCTGCACCTCCCGCCCCCCATCCTCACCCCCTTCTTCCTCAACTTCCCCCTCCACCCTCCCCAGATTCTCCTCCCCCTCAACCACGATTTCCACCCCCCCAAACGTAACCTTCCCCGCCGGCGTCCCCGTCCGGAAAGCATGAGCCTTGATCACCGCCTCCTTGGCCGCCCACCGCCCAGCCAGCCACTCCGCCAGCTTCCAGATTTCCCCCTTTCTTTCCCCTCTCTGTCTCCCGAGCAGATTCCTGTGCTTCACCGGACCGACCCCGTCCCGAAACGACAGAACCTTTAACGCGTTGAGGTATACGGGCAAGTCCTCGAGTCGTTGCCTCTCGTTTTCCGTCAGCAGCTTCTTTGTGAACCTGTCCACGTTGTTGATCACGGCGAAGGGCCGGGCGATGGTGGGGATGATGGGTGTGCCCTGGTTCGTGGTGATCAGGGAGTAGACTCGGGGGATCATGCAAACATCCGTCCCCAGGGTAAGACCCAAGGGGAAGGGTATTATGTTTTTCATCTTGGAATATCTCAGGCTTGGGTCGTCGAGGAAAAATTTCGTCAAGGTCCGTGGGATATAGTGATTATGAGAAATGACCTGAGCTCTGAGCTTGAGCACAGACCCCTGTCAATTGCAATCATGCCAAGTGATTATTTCTTATCGCAATCAAAGCTTTTATCGATAAGAATATGTGCATACGTCATACTTGAAACGACCACAACACCATACAACATCATGACACTTCGAAACAGAAAAGGAACCAAAACATAAAGAATTACATGCTATGAGAGTAAGAAAAAGGCCAGTCATCCCGGCCATAAAGCAATTTTGTGCCTACTCCTCTAGCCCCACAGACCATTATCACTAAATAACCGTCCATCCTTCATGGACAACCCAATCTCTGCCTCCAGCTCCCACTCCAATATCTGTACCTGCCCTTCTTTAAAACCCTTAATTGTCGGCCAACAGGGGGGCTCTCTCGGCGTCTCCAACAGGCTCTCTCCTATTGCCAAAGAAGTCGTCCCGTCCGGTCCAGGCCGGCACTGCAACCAGCACTGTCGCTACAAACAGCACCGACATGATGGTAAACGCAAAGATCCACTGGAACGCAATGATCTGTCTGAAGAACTGGGCAACACCCAGCGAGGCGGACAAGATACTGAGAGCAAACCCCATGGTGTAATCCTATTCTGCATTAGCACCATGGCCTATCCCTCTTTTTGCCCACAGGGAAAACATACCTTGTACAAAAAGATGAAGAACAATCCATAGCCCAACAAACTCCAAATGAACACATTGGCAAAGATTCTTGCCACGAGACTATGCTGGTGGGGAACCATGATCGCTCCATTCCAGTAAATCGCCACGAAAGTCCAGGCCAGTGGCCAACTCACAGCTCCGGCGTGGATGAACTTGGTGTAGGTCGCATGGCGGAAGTACAAGCTTGACAGGTTGAAGAAGTTGATGATCAAGATGATCTCGGACCAGACAAAGTGTGACCTGACAAAGAGCATCACCCAGGCAAAGTGGAGGAGGTTGTTGAGAATGAAATGGCTGCCGACGGAAGCGGCGGCGTTGGCGGTGGTGGAATCGGAGGAGAAGAGGTGGGAGGTGTAGATCAACTGGAGAATAAACATCACGACAAAGTAGATGGAGGTGATGACTGCATTTTGGGTGAAGCCAGAGTAGTGGTGATAGTTCTGGTGCCAGATGCTGCCACCGAGATATTTTCCGTCGGTAGGGGCATGGGTGTCGTAGTAGACGGTGGTAACAACGGATAAGAGCCAAGTGAGGAGCGAGAGGACCTTATAGGTCGTGATGGAGGTTGCTGTATGGGAGTCGCGCTTGGCGAACGGGTTAACTGTGGTCACAATCGTCAGTATTGATGTCGAGGTAGGGATGTATTGACAATGCAAAGCATACTCTGATGGAAGCGATCCATTTTGCTGGTTTGCAGTGGATTGCCAGAACCTCAAGAGTTGATGACTTGATAGATTGTCAGGCCGTCAAGAAGCAATCGTAGGAAGGTCGGTGTTTTGTATCAAAGGAAGAACTTCCTGCCAGCAGTGGAGAAGATGGGATGAAAGGGCAGCTGGGGAAACTGCCCTGTCAGTGGCTGCCTTTTACTTCCTGCTTTCAGGATCTACTGTTGCGGAATGTTGCGGGGAAGCAAGCACGATGGGATGCACGAGGCAGGGAATTGCAGATTTTCTGGTTGAACAAGACCAGCTGATTGGCCTCTATCGAGCTCGAAGTTGCCGCCCGTCTGTTTGAAGCAGTGGTCTTACGACGCCGATGGATTGGACGAACAAGGTGTGTTACTTTGGCTACATGAGGTGGGGGAATGCGTTACCTGCTACCTGCCGCTGAAGAACCGGTCACCTTGACCACTGCGTCATTGTTTTATTGACATCATGTGGTATCCGGATTGTGAAATGGGGCCAGTCTCTATGTAAAAAAAAGAAAGAGAAAAAATGTGAGAATAGAAAATATCCTCTGGATTCTTGGCCATGGTCGAATTATGGGCAATAATTGTACATAGAGAGAAGATGCTCACCATCCAGCATGAAACCCAGCATGAAGTTGTGAACTTGAGATACAGGACAGGAAGGGTGATGTGGGACCGTAATGGTATGATTGGCTAATATCTCAATCAATTACATCATACCCCTCCACAGTTCGGTTTGATCGTTCCACTTTTGACTGCTGTGAACCTCAACGGCCAGGCCATTCCGCCTTGTGTGGGCTTCCAGAAAGAACACATGGAGCTTATGGACTTCAAGCCTTTTGAATTGTTCATTGTCAATCCAAATCAGCCAGTTGACGGCCTCTCTACAGCCGAAAGTTTTCATGGTTTCCAACCGGAACGTCATTTCGGACCTGCTCAAGTGCGGGGCAGGTCAAGACCGTGTACCTACCACCACCATGGCATGGCATGGCAGGTGACATCGCCGATCCCCAAACACCATGAGGGATCACGAGGCCTGCTCGAACTTGGAGACAACGAGAAACATAGCTCAGCTTGGCCAGATATGGTGAGTTTGAGAATTCCATCAGTCATGTACTCTGTACGCACTGCCACAGAAGGTCAAGCCTTGTCCAAACTGTCAAAATTCCAGTTTCCTACCTGAGCTATCATCATTCGATGGCGAGAGTGTACATTTCCATTTCATGGCATTCTGCACACCGGATCAATATCGTCCAGAAAGGCAGACTCTACCAACATGGCAGATTGGACCCTTTGGGCATTGAAAGTTCAGCAGCCACGTCAAGAGTAAGAGGCTGGTGGACTGCATGTGGCTTGCATGATCTTGTTGCCCGGCTTTGGTAGCCCCACCTCGCATCACATCATCTGGTTGGTGAAAAGCTGCACCTTTCAACTGCCATCACAGCCGTTGCAACGCTCTTGTCAACAGACTCAACACGATGTTCTAGGTCCAGGTGGATTTTGTGTTTCTAACACTATTGTACACTACATTCTTGTTGATATCAGGGTTGGTTTCTGAAATTACACGATAGCTCAGTCCAAACACACACAGCCCTTACCCCCTCACACCACCCCTGTTGTTACCTGAGACTGATGTGTTGCCCGGCGTACTTCCTCTGCTATCAGTTAGCGACTAGAGTCTGCGAAGATTGCGAAACACTCACCTCGAATAGCATGAGGACTCAAAGACTAGGCTTTGCCTCGCCCATCCCAGTTCCCATTCTTGTTACTGCCAGTCTTTATTTTACAGCCTGGTATTAGACCAGTCATTTTTCTCGAGGCGAGTGCCGCTTTTCCCTTGGGTAGTGTGTCAATTCCAATTTAATCTCTGATAGAGGTCCTGAAGGTCCTCTGCCGGGTATCATCGGCGTGGGTTTCTTCGACAGTTCGTTGATGTGCAAACCCGGATGGTCTTCTGGAGTTTTGGCTCGCAGGTTATGGATGATTGGCGATGGTATCTTGCGCTGGTTTTCTTTCGGTTGAAGGGTGCTCTGCGACACGCGACAGTCTGTGATCCAATCCCCAATCCCTCTGAGATCAGTGTCTGGGTCTGAAAGCGGTGCCATGGTGAGCAAGATCGCATAAAAGATGGTGACAATTGTTTACTGTCTTTCTCGTTTTTCCCAGGCTTCTTTGGGCAGACCTCATGATACTTGAACCACTTACCTTAGCTTGGGTACTTGCACTTCAACTCTCTCTTCGCCACCCCTCAATATGAAAACACAATATATTAGGTCCGCAGATGGCGAAACAGTAGCGGTCAGCTTTGGAATTCCATTTCACTGTGAGAACATTCATTTCTTGGGGTTGACAGGCAAAGCGGCTCAGCTCAGCACACACCTCAGTATGCATATGCATTAGTGAAATAGCCGCATCCCCCATGATACCACTCTCATTGGCCGCACCCTACACTCACCGTTTATGAGAGCCAAGCATGCATCTTCAGATACGGCTTATTGGGTTAACTTGGACGCCTTGCAAGGCGCAAGGCACAATTCCATTTTCCTTCTTCTTGTCCGCGAACCGTCTCAAACTCCAATTTCCATTTGCCTTAAAAAGATGGGGTTCGGTTGTCTTTGGCCAGACATGGCTTTGTGTATAATAGGCAAGCTGTCTATCACTTTCAGCCATCAGATCTCTTCCAATGACCGTCAAAGGACGACGACCTGTGTCCCGATCCAAACAGCAAAATCGAATGTCGACCCGAACTCACAACAAGATGTCCAAGAAAGATAATTTCAGGGCAGAAGGAGATATCAAGAGCGCAACTCGAATTCCTGACCATGTATGGATACAACACAAAGACTCTATCATCAAAAAATACAAAGAGTCGACGCTCGATGACACCAGAAAGTATATGGAAAGGGAACACAACTTCAAAGCATCGTAAGCCAATATTACCTCATAATTATAGCGGTCTCTCTAACCATATGAACTAGGAGGCGTCAATATGTTCATCGTCTGGGCAAATCAAAATGGAACATCACAAAGTACAAGGCAGGCCAATCCTCAGTTGAGAATGAGCCATCACCAGGTAGCGGCTTTTCGACACAAACCCCAGGTTCACCAGGCTTTTCACCTGTTTCCCTTGAACTTCCTTCATCGACCACAAGCCCAGTATTCGATTTTTCGCTATGCACTTTTGAGCAACTGGCTGCACGCCACATTCTCTCGGATGGCCTCTTGTACCTTGGCGATTTAAGCAACGCGTTCGCCATCAAAGCCGAGCTCCACAAGGTGATTACGGCAAACCGCGACAGATTCACCGATCAAGAAAGCATACAGCAGCTTCTACGACGATATGTCATCGACTGCATCTGCATCATCCAAACTGAGGCCAACGCGAAAACTGCTCGTCAGATGCTGGAGAAAAATGACCATCTGTACGAGGGCTGGGCAGACACCGACGATAACACTTGGGAAAGTGTGCTATTCCGCATCCTCGCCTCCAGGACCTACGATTCGGAAAACTCGGAAAGCTCGATTATACAGATTGTCGAGATCATCAACAAAACCACCGTCGAAGAAGACGAGGCAGGACAAGAGAAGCTGCAGACGCTCACCCAAAGAAAGTACCGTTTCGACCTTCTCATGTACAAAATCTTCAGCTACGCGTTAGAGCGGTACAACGAGCCGACAGCTGAGGAAGAAATGCCCATTGACGTCGGCGGGCTCCTGAGGCAGTTCAAAAACACACAGCCCGCGATCAAAGAGTACAGCGTCGACCCTCGGCTTGAATGGGACCCTGTATTGAAAACTCTGAAATTCTGTGTTGATGAGCTCTCAAATAGCTCCTTCGATCCGCTGAGGCTCGATAACAAGGCTGCCAGAGCCAACAGGGTCTTCTGCACTCTGTTGTGTGCTCTTCAAAAGCACTTCTTGACTGGGGAACAAACAACCAGCGCCCTAGAGAACATCGTAAAGGACAAGGCACACGCGCAGTTTGCAAGTCTTTCCACCGAGCTCCTCAGCATCGTGGTTGGCCTCATTGTCGACGAAGCGCCGCCCCTGGACGTTCCCGGGAACACATTACCCCTGAAGGACTGGGCTTTGGAAGGCGCCCAAAAAGTCAAAAGGCTTGCGGAACAACCAGACCTCGACGAAAGAAAGACAGGCCTGATCGACCGATTCCTCGACAAAGCAAACTCGATCAGCGTGGAGATCATGCTCGAGAACCTCAAGAGGGAGCAGCCTGACGAAGCCACCATCCATGAACTCAACGAACTCCGCAGGGAACTGGCGCGGAACCTCGGCGTGCCTCTTCCCGACTTGGAACCCAGAGCGTCCGTGATTGTCCCACTGATCGCGAGCTGGGACCTCTACGACCGGAACCCCCCCGGGCCAGGCTCACCTTGGCCCCAAAGGCTGTGCGTCAACACGGCAGCACAGAGGGCGGGGGGGAGGTCCCGCTCGGCTTCGCAATCGCACTCGCCCTCTGCCACGAGCAGCAGTCAATCACCTGCTACCAACGGCAACACCAACGGCCAGGCGAGCGATGCTTCTGCCTCGGGGGACAACGAGGACAGGATTCACCTCGACTAAAACATCCTTTCCCGGCCATACATACACTCACCCTTTTTTCTATTCTTTGGACTCTTTCTTTGGACTCTCGTTATATAGACTCTCACTTTTGCGTGGTGACCGGTGGTCAAACACTTCACATTGGATAACCATCTGCTACTTTTTTTCTCTTTTGGATTAGTTTTTTGCTTCCCTTTTCTGTTTTTATTTCCTGCTTCCATCCCTAATCATGCCCTTTCTTCCTAAGTACTCTATATACTCATCCTATACTAGCTAGATTGACTACTTTTTCCTTGTTTTGTTTCCTTTCCTGATGTCTCCACTCTGATCTCTGCTTCTATACTCACACCCCCTCGTTTCTGAAAGTCGGAGAGCTTTCTCATGGCTATAAATACACGATATAGAATAGTCTACAAGAGGTCCAAAAGTTCTTTCGTAGTGTATTCTTCAGAAATGATCCACGATGGTCGTCTTTTTGAACACTTCATCATGATATCTAGACCACTGTTTCTGACATGGCACATGCTATTTCCACAAAGGCGTAATGAAGATATCAGGGGAAAAAAGCTCTTGGTTGGCAAAATATGTACGGCGCTACCAAAATATCTTGTTTGCTGGTTGGACCTGCCTCGCCTTGATGATGGTGGATCAATGACCGCAAAAAATGCCACAAAACACATGAAGCAAAAAGTTGTTACAAGCTGAGTGGTATGTTTCCCTCAAAAATACCTCAGATATTTCTGCCGGGGTGACCGTGATCGCCGCGAAACCCTCCAGTTACATCAGGGCCTTCCACGATCCCGGGACCAAGGCCTGGCGGGCCATTCGTAAAGGGATTCGGTGGCGGTGTCACATCGCCGTCGTTGGGATCAAGGCCGCTCATGGTGCTGTCTTGTTTGATGATATCCGCTGCCTGTATCGATATTGTTAACGTTGTGGGATCATTTAAATGGAAAAGTAATAATGAGAGTAACAAACCTTTTCAGCGATAGCATACACTGCAGCCTGAATGTGAGCTGCCGGAAGCAAGGGTATGATTCCAGCATCGACGACCCTCAAATTCGACGTCCCGTAGACCACCAGTCGTGGGCTCACGACCCCACCTAGCTCCAAAGGCAGCATCGATGTTGATCCGGCAGGGTGGAACTCGGTTTGCAGCTTGGAGTGGACTGCCTCCAACAATGCTGTGTCGTTCTGGCTGGTAAGATCATCCCAGGGGTAGGCGGGCCGAGGTTCGAGCTGCTGCATAGCCTTTGTCTTGACTAACTGATTGTTTAGTTTGAGACCGCGCACAATGATGTCGCAATCGAATGGATGTGAGCAATAACGCGGATTGAGAAGGATGTTCCTGGCCACGGAGCCATTCGCGAGAAGGTCGGCTGATAATGCTCGGACGAAACCTCTGCTCAAAGGATGTTGAACTGCTGCTGTTAGAGTACCTATGCTGTCTGCCATCACCTCAAGCGCCCCTACGCTTGAGCGGGAGAGAAGGGAGGTAAGAAGACGCTGTTGGCGTTTATAGCCTTCTAAGACCGTGGGGTGCTGGCCTGGTCCTGGGGGAAGGTGAGACTCGGGTTCAGAGTTAGGTATGCTCGATAAGAAGGACTTCCAGTTCGTATCGAGATGTCGGAGAGAGGCAAAAGCGAGAGTCGAGATTAGGGGGTGCGTCAAAGGACCTGTTCGGTTGGCAAAGTATTGCTCTTCAACCTCGTCAAGAATACTTCCAGTGAGGTTATTCGCCGTGAATAATCCAGGACGAGTATCTACCAGCCATCAGCTATTTGTCTTGAAACAAACGGAAGCACGGTATACCTAGCTACTCACAATTATAGAACGCACCAACCATTGCGTGATCCTGGAGATTCTGGCCAACCCCTGGCAGATCGACCTGGACAGGTACACCCAGTTCCTCCAGAATAGAGGCCGGCCCTATGCCAGACACCTGCAACAATGATGGAGAAATGATAGCCCCTGCCGCCAAGATTACCTCCTTGTTGCAGGCCACTCTCCTACGCGGTGAGTCTGATGATGTTGTGAACTGCTTTGTCAGTCCAAAACTATCGTCCAACAATTCCCTGTTTCACTCACCTCAACTCCATATGTTCGCTTGAGACCCTGAACAGGCTGTTCAGGGTCCTCATTGACAACCTCGGTTCCGAAGAGAACACGAGTGACGGTCTGCCTAGTCGCCAAATGCAGATTTGGCCGGTTCAAGACGCCATCTAAGTACGCCCTCCGGCTGTCCGCTCGTGACTGGTTGCGATCGTTGATGGTTGCTGGAGCGACCGAAGCACCTGCTGCAACACCGGTGTTGATGTCGGGAAGGAGCGGAATACCAAGCTCAGAGACGCCCTCGAGGAAGTTGCCTTCGGGTGGTTAGTGGCGGTTTTGCCATGCATAAAGGGGGTGGCATACGGGATGTTTTGTAGAAGAACCTCGGATAGCCTACTTGCAAGGGTCCCTCCCTGCCATGAGCATTCATGTGTGGCCGAATATGAAGATCGCGACCGTCTTCTGGAGTCACGCAGGCAGTAAACGTCTCACTCTTTTTGAAGTAACGAAACATTCCGTGCCAACTCCAACCAGGGTTTCCAAGCGTACGCCAGGCATCATAATCGTATTTGGCTCCGCGCGTCACTACGAGACCATTGAGGATGCTTCCGCCTCCAACAACGTGACCCTGGCCGTAATCCCGAGGACGGTTGTCCAAGGATTCTTGCGGTGCGGTGCTGATATTCCAGTTCTGGGATGGAATGAATCCATGGCCGACAAATCCTGGGACCGTGACGAGATCTGGTGCCGAGTCTCTATAGTTGTGGGTTAGCAACCGACTGGAATTGCTGCTGGATGTCTGCTTACAAGTCGCCGGCCTCGAGGATAAGGACAGTCACTATTCGTCAAGTCAGTAATACAAAAAGATGTATATGAAGTAGACAAGATCCTACCATTCTCATTCTCCGTGAGACGATTGGCCACGACAAGTCCCGAAACACCGCCGCCAACAACAATGTAGTCGTAGGAAGGGAGCGCGAGATCGAGAAACTTGTTGGCCGGCACGAGGAGCCCATCAACAGCTTGTAGACATGCTGAAAGCAAAATAGCGACTAAAAATGCAGTCAAATCCATCTTGAGTGACTGGACCAATGGATGAAGGACAAAATTATCGTCAAAAATGTTGTTTGACAGTAGCTCGGGTTGCTGATAGTTAATCCCTACAAGCGCTGGAAAATCATGACTTGGGTGAGTGGTGGTGGGTGGGTGATGGTGATGCTGCGCTTGACATGAAAATGTCGTTAAACGACGAGGAAAAGAGAACAGTGTCGATGAGTGAGCAAATCTGGGAGCAACTGGGTGTGGGTATCAAAGCATACTCATGTGGAATTCATGAACACAGCGCCCCCCTTTGAGGTCGATACCGCTGCTCACTTTCTCAGACTTGCTCCCAACTCTCAACTCCCCACATCCCATATTCCATCTTTTCATTGACTTTCATTGCTTGACCACACGGGCGAATGCTTTACTTCCATGGCCTTCGGGGCCGGAACCTCCACACATGACCGCAGAACCGTGTCTATAAGTCCATGGCTCCTTCCGACCATCGAAGCTCCTTCCCAATATCAACCACGCTTACCCCCATCTGAGCACTGATGAGCTGAAACTCTGGCCTTATGCTCCACCCGTCGTCTTTCTTAGCTGGTTTTGCTCGCACGAGTCTCGCTCACGTATCGGAGCCTGGAGGTAACGGGTGGATCCTGAGAGCTGTTTGCCATGCGGCTCCTTGCGTTGCCGCCATCCACATGCAACGTGCGGGCAGGCAAATTCGGATGTGGATGTCACCATCCCAACTGCTGCCGCCCCGACCTATCTTTAATCTTTTCCCCAAGGTAGTTGGACTGGGCTCAGCATCAACTAGGTAGGTTTCTGGGACAGCAGGAATCACGCAACTGATTCAGTCGTTTTCGCCAGCATCAAGCTAGAAGCTGGCACCGACCCCACTTAACATCACCCACTCGAAAAAAGATATCTTCGTTTGGACACGGCGAATTCCACATAGAGCTGTTGTATATACAGTATATAGATCAAAGCAGCAAATGTCCAGATGATGTCTCACTTGAACCACTATCCCTCTCCGACTTCCATCAAGGAGCAACATTGATATGAACAAATTGTCATTAACGAAGTTCCTACAGCAAAGGTTTCCTTCCTTTCATACAGCCAATACAAACAAAACACAAAGGTCCAACAAAAGAACTCTCATAACAAAAAATGTTTCTTAACCTAAAAGTTGAAAACAAAAAAAAATCGAATTATCCATCCAGCAAATTGTGGCTTGGGGGTATCTGCGCATGTCCATTATGACTCTTTTTCCTCCTTTTTCTCTGTTGATATCGTGTAACCTTCTCTCAGTCTGATAACAAAAAGCCAAATGCCTGATGCCACGCTATGGATCAGATATGCATACGTTCACACTCTCAAAATTAGTAAAGAATCTTCTCCTCCCACACAGGCGGCCTGGTCCCTTCCTCGTCCCACTCGAGCTTGCCCTTCTCGTTCAGAATGCAGCCCTCATCCGTGATGGGGATGATCTTGCTGGTGTGGGCAATCTCCTGCTTCGAAACACCTGCTGGATCGGCAGGGATCCACAACAGAGGGGTCTGCGAAGTGACAGCGGGCGGGTTGTACGCATTCTCGATGATTTCGGGTGTGTACTCCGGCAGCGACACGTGGCGGGGCACAAGGTTGCGCAGCGTGGAGTAGTCGGAGTAGATCCAGGGCTTCAAAAAGCGAGAGAGGAAGTTGCCCCTGCTATGAGCGGCAGCCGCCTTTCGGGCCGCTCTGGAGTGAGCGACTTGTGCTTCAGCGCCCTCTATAATGCCGTCGCCATTGAGGTCGTGCTCCTCGGCGAACTTCTCGTTTCCGTTGCTGTGACTTGGGCCCGCTCCGCCATCAAGAAGACGAGCCGATTCTTCCTCGGCAAGCAGCGACATGGGCATATTGTAGAGAAGAGGATCAAGGGCGGTGTTGAGACTGTAGTGGAACAGGACGGTGAAGATGATGAAAATCAGCATGAGAATGACCGGCCCGGGAGTTGTGGCGGCAATGAACAATCCAAGCATGCAAATCTCGCCAAGATACACGCCGACAAAGAGCTGCTTGAGTGCCTTGGGGTAGATGAGACCGCGGGTGTCGATTTGGGTATCGGTGACAAAGAAAACATTGTATCTCCAGGCGAAATAGAAGAGGAACATTGCGATGGTAGCCCAGCCCAACATGAGAGGGGCGATGCATGAGTAAGTAATAGCTATAAATTCAAGTTAGAGACAAGATGCAGCAGGTGATACACGAGTGTCAACGTACCAATGACCACAATGTTGGTGTAGACCGGCATGGTGCTGCCCCACGAAATGGCGCTCAGATTAGACCATTTCTGGTAGAGAGCGCGCGGTGTGCTCGCCAGAAACTTGTAGAGAATTGTGAAAATGAAGAAACCGACGACCTGGGTCAGCACGCTGGTGGCAATGGTCAAGCCTTGGACGATGAAATATGTGATGTAAAAGTTGGAAGCTTTAGGCAAGCCTTGAGCCAAAATCTTTGGGGTATCGTTGGGGCGGTCGATGATATTTTGAATGACGGTAGGAGCCGAGGATGACAGGGTGGTGACCAGGAAGACCTGGATGACTTGGAAGGCGAAATATGCGTTCTGGGTGAACAGTTCAACACCTGAGATCGATGGCTCACCGGCCAACTTTGCACAAACTATAGGCCTCGTCAGTACGCTGGGACACAGTACAAAAGGTTGGAGTCAACTTACGGCGCATGATGATGGGAACCAACGACATGAGAATAGCCAGGGCCACAGAGGGCAAAAGACCAGTGATAACGCCCAAGATAACCTTGGGGATATCGTTGAGCCATGACAGCCAGGATTGTTGTGCCAGGTAGTTGATGTTGCTGATAGCACCGACAACAGCCACAGGAATGGCCCAAAAAATTATCAAGGCGGCGATAAAGGCCAACACAACGTAGCGACGAACTACAAGCTGCCACCACGGGACAGCCAAAGACTTCCAGATGACCTCGGACGGGCGAATACCAACAACACGGTTCGACATGTGCAGGCCTTGATGATGGGCCAACATCTGAGCGGCGGCTTCAGCAGCCTGCTGTGACGTAAACTCAATGAAGACACCCGGAATGTTCTTGAAAGCCCCGCTGCGATACTTGGCTTGGACGGCTTCCGTCTCCGGAATAAGGCGTTCAAGCTCGGCGCGGCACCAGTTGATAGTGTCGACCTTTTTACCAATCAGACCAAGAGGACCGGTTCGGTGTGTCGGCCGAGACTTGGCCGGAAGCCATCGAGCTGCAATGCTGCCGGACTCGGCGTCACCCGTGATCGCTTGCTTGTCAGCTTCGGACGCATTGGCGCCCTTCTTGATGGCTTTCTGGCGGGCCTTGTTCGCGAGCTTGATCAACTTGATTTCGGCCTTCTCGAGTTTCATAGCAACCTTGTCGCGCTCCTTAACCAGGTCATCCACTTCATCGGTACGAGCTGTGATCCAAATATTCTTGGCAGTCTCGCCGAACACTTGGCGCAGCTTTGCTTCGCTCAGATAATTGTCAGGGACGCAGGTGAAGAGAACAGTGCGAGACGAGATGCGCTCCGAGTAAAAGGGGCTGAGCAGAAACGCCTGACGCAAGTTGATGTAGAAGATGCACTCCCGCATGATCAGGTACATGACGAAGCCAAAGTAAACCCAACTAACGAAGACGTGGGCGAAGTAGCGGTTCTTGTTGGTTTCAGGGTCGACATTGGAGAAAGACAACACATCGAGTTCTTTTTGACCGCCGCCGCCAGTGGCATTGATGGGGAAAAGAACAGGCCATGTGATGATGCAGCCAACGAAGCAAAGAGTAAGCGCCATCCGCAGGTACCGAATATAAAGGTAGGCATCGAGAGATTGGTGCTGGAGGGCATAGATGTCGGGGATCTTCCAGAAGCTCCCTATCCAGTTAAACAGTCCATTGGGGAGGGGAGGTGATCGCTCGCTCTCTCTTAAGCTCCCCAGATAGGTTCGCGGTGCGTAGTAGCGTCTCTTGCTACGTCTCAGCACCAAGAAGACGGCGATGTAGGCTCCTGAGATGACCGCGACTGGAGCAAGGGTCGAAACCAAAGCTTTGTGCAGTTTGTTAGTTTTGCCTTTGCTTTGCCCAAACCATTAGCAGCATAACTTACCCGACAGAGACGAGCTTTCTTCAGCTACATTTTCGCTCATGATGGCGGTGTTGCAGAATGAGCGTCTGCGCGCTTCGGGGTAGGGTCGGTAGCTGCTCTACCAGAGCAGTGGGGGGTATATTTGGAGGTTCGTGAATCGTTGTCAATACCGTCGTAAACGTTGTTGTTCCGGGAAAACAGAGTCACCTTCCCACGAGAGAGAAACAGAGAGCCTGAAACGAGCGTGTCAGATCACAGATCACAGATCAGAGATCCTCGGGAAGCAGAAGAAAATTGACGGGCTGGGCGGTGCGGGAGGGTAAATGGAAGAGAGCTCCTGGGCGCGCGCTCAAAGCTTGGTGCGCCGACGGGGTGGAACGAGTGGACAGGAGAGCTGGGGGAGGGGCCTTACAATTTGGTGGGTTTGGCAGGGGAAACCACGACGGCGTCAAATTATTGGGTTGGACTGGGCGTGAAGCTACTCCCTTCTGGGATTGGAGGAGATTTGGTGTATCAAACCACGCTGGAACGGCTGAACCGCTCGAGGCGGCCGCGGGCAACGGGGGAGACAACGGGCTTTTATCAACACGGCATGGACAGCCACTCCGGCCTTGTCTCCGACGTTTGGCAACTCATCGTTTTCTGCCACCACCAAATCTAGCTTTGTGCTCTTTGCATCGGAGACACTGAATCCAATGACGCAAGTTGTTGCCAATTCAGACGTTGCATTCTCATTAGGCCCATGCACCTTTCAGCAGGGTCGGCCAGGGTCGCGGCAATCGCTCTGCTCCAACTGCAACGCTGCCCCACCACCACGAAACCTCGATTGAGCCTCTTGTGCCTCGCACACCGGTTGTGCCCTGTGCTTGGCTGCGGTCATCGCTCCCATACAACTTCGTAAAAGAGAATCTCATTTCCTGCTTCTCGGCATTTCTTATCTGCTTGATATATCATTATAAAAGAGCCCTCTGACTGTCTCCCCAAGCCCTTGGATGCCAGTTCACCACCGTCACCAGCCAAGAAAAGATTGCCAGAGCCATCACTCAAGCCATTGCAGCCCCTCACCAGAAAGAGCAAAAAAGAGGTCACCAACCACCAGCAATCAGAAGCATGTCTCAAATTTCTACCGCGTCTGACTGGAGCGCTAGGCCAGCCTGAGCAATCCGTCGCGGCGGGCTCAAGTCAGTAACAGAGACAGCTCAGCAATCGGTCTGGACTGGGCTATCCTGCTGCAGGATGAACTGGCCCGCTTTTCTTCAGCTCGTGGTGTCGAGGAGCCCTGGAAGTGCCACCGCGTCACACATTCAAGGAACAGGAAGGGCACTGACGTTTGGTGTTTCGTCCCTTTGTGCTAATTACGTCCAACGTCAATGGACGAGAAGTATTAGGAGCGCTTTTCTTTTTGGGTCTTTTTTCGAACTCTTTTTTCACCCTGCTGGGCTTTGCCATGTGTGAGCTCATTGCCAAACGGAACAACCGCATCGTTGGAACAGACAAAAAAAAGACATGAGCTAGGCGATCGGGGTGGGCTGCGGCAGAGGTCCCCTCCGTCACGCAGATCGGTGATTGCCCAGCGGTGCGTGACCAGTGGGGTCTTAGGTAGACACCCTTGCCCAGCGTCTGGGCTTCTCTTCTGTGCGACGTCAACACGCGACACTTGACATTTTTGCGACCAGACGAGCGCCACCTTTTCAAAGCCACCATTTGGCTCTCAGCTTGCGTTGCCCGTCGGTCTTTTCCGCGGTCTAGAACACACACATTCAACACCAAATCATCAATCAACCACAACTGAGCCACTGCCGTGATGTGGAATTTGCGCTCCGGCCGAAAATACATACCGGCATGCGATGCATGCAATGCGGCGCTTCCCCAGATTTTGAACGTTTGCTGGGTCTCTACCGGTTGCGTCGGCTCTGAGGACCCTTTCTCCAACCAAGACCCAAGCAGAACCCACAAATAACTGTGGCTCAACGTCGTCGATGAAATCATCGAGAACAACAAGTGTTGGGATTCTCAAACCTCAGCGAGTGTCAAGTTAGACCTTGGGAAAAGTGACACTATTCCGAACTGGAGACCGGTAGGACAAGGTCCGTCTAAGGTAAACTCTGGTCTCTCATTGTTTAACACCACTCCATCAACCATATCCTGGCTTGCAGACCGAGGAGTGAAGTTCTGGGTCGCAGTTGTAGCCCTAAACAGACAACAGCACTTTGAGTTTTCTGTTTCCGTCGATGGTGGCGGCCGGATAAGGAAATTTCTTTGTCGTGGTATCACAGCCAGTGCTGGATACAATGCTCTTGCTTGCTTCCGGCATTCCAACACCATATCCCAGACAAAGGACAATAGGACCTCTAAACTTGAGGTGCATATCAACAAACCATGATTTTACCAGACATCATCTTCTACAAACTCGAGCAGCCTGGCACTCCGTGAGCGATTGCCAACACATCACCGCATCATTCTGAGCAGACATCAGACACCATGGGATCCGCACCGGCAACCTTCGCCCACACGGCAGAGCACGAGAACGACCCCTATGGCGAGCAAGATGGGTACATCAAGGCTACTGATTTCTCCCTACCTTACTACTCCGAGTTTTCTCGCATCTATGGGCAAACAGTTAGCCGCGGTCTGCTCCGTCACGTCAACTGTGGTTATCTGTCAACCGAGGGGATTGCCCCAACACTTCTTGCCCTCAAGCAGCATGCCCAGTCACTGTGCATTCTCATCCACCAGTTGAATCCCACCACTGGCCTTACCGAGATTGGAGATGGCAGTCTCAAAAGGGCCAGAGCTGGTGGTTCCGCCCCCGGTGATCCTCTTGCCCTCAAGGCCCATCTCAACGACGCCTTCGACTTTCTCTCCGACTTGAGCACTCCCTACACCAACGACGATGCAAATCACCAGGTGCCCCTGACGGCCCTTTTGAACGAGGTGCGCGCTCGCGACGAAATCAAGGGCGTCTCGTACCATTGTCCCTTTGCCGATGCCCCTAAGCCGAGGAACCCTGGGGATAATCTCAAGCCGTACGCCACCCATCAGAACCTCGTCATGCATGCCAATGCCTGCTTGGAAAGACTCGATCATGAGTTCAGCACCACGGGCGGGCTGCTTAGCATCTTGCCAACGGACGAAGAAGGCAGGGAGACCATGAACCATGCTCGCAATACTCTCCTGGGTCAATGGCTGGTATTTACGCAGCACCTTGTTGGCCGGATGCACGAGCTCGAGAGGTCGTATAACAACGCTCTTGACGCCCTCGCAAGTGAAGCCGTCATTCCGGCCCAGCATCTTTCCATCGTTGGGCCCACCGCCGCTAGCGAGGGCCACAACATCGTCTATCCTCAAGACAAGTACGTGCTCGTTAATGCCGGTGACGACATCTTCCAGTATCTCCACTCGATCCTCGACAAGCAGGAGACCCTCGTCCAAGCCAACGAAACCATCAACAAGAAGAACGGAGTGATAGGCGAGATAAGCATAGTGGAGGACGAGGAATCGCAAATGTACACCAAGGGCATTGTCTACGTCGACATCCCCTCGCGCTTCTACCGCCTGGCCGGGCAGGGTAGAAACACTCTCTTTGTACTTCCCGCGCACAACGTCCACCCAGCCACGGCGCACACCAGACTGCTCGAGTCGCAGCCCACGGTGGTGACGTCCATCTCGGCGACAAACCCGGAGCGCATTTCGGTGCTGGAGAGGCGGTTCAGCGAGCGTATCGTCAAGGCGGAGCAAGACGCCGTCGACGTCCACCGGCTCAGGGCCGCCAATGAGAAGATGGAGAAGGAGCTCAAAACGTTCATTGCCGAGCAGAAGAAGCTCGTCCAGACACGCGACGAGTTCCTGCGAAGCTTGGACGCCAAGGGCAGGGTCAAGGTCAAGAATATGTTTCAGAAGCAGGAGAGTATCGAACACCTCCAGACCCAGCTCAAGAAGGCGCGCGAGAACGAGCAGAAGGCGAAGGAAGAGCTCCAAAAGACCAAGGAGGAAATTACGCAGGTCAAGGCTCAGTCGGAGCAGCTGAAGGGCTTTTGCCACAAGTGGTCGAAGTATGCGGAAGACCTCGCAAAAACGAAGCAACAACCCACGCCGACAGCGACATCCTCTGCGCGCAAGCCTGAAACAATACCAGAGGGATCGAGTGACGAGGGTGCGATTCTGTGAGCTGTGTGGGCTTGTTTTTGGGCTGTTTCTGCTTGGTGGTGGTCTTCCCCCCTACAGTTTTGGAAAAAGTGTTTGGCCGTCTTGGGTGTTTTTTTCCTCGTCGTTTTTCTTTTCTGTTATCCAATTTGACTTTTGGTCGTACACCTGTAGCGCGAAATACCGACAGAACATTGCACGAGGTGTCTCTTGCTCATTTTAATACAATGTGAGACCTTCTACCTATACGGATCTAATGTGTGTGTGTGACAGCCCTCAGTGTGTGACCAGAGATAGTCGCCATGGCAACGGCTTTTGTGAGGGCGCTGGCTGACCGTGCATGCAGCACCAGCGGCACAGCTTCCTACCAAGACTATCAAAAGAGTATCCGTAACGGGCGGAGGGGAATTGACCAATCGCCGTTGGAAACGGGTTTTTTTTCTTGATCAGACACAAGCTCTTGGGATTGTTCATTTTGCAGCTACCTAATCTGACCCCCCCGTTCCGTATCCGTGTTAGCGCGGGGAGGATGGCGAAAAAGGCAGTTTGTTGACTTTCCCCTCCTTTCCCCTCATTTTCTTGCTTTCTGTCAGTTCAAGGGTCTGGATTGTCCTGGGGATCAAGAAAAAAAGGCACCCCATCTCTCCAGCCATCTCGATTTCTCGTGCAAGCCATTTTCGGGAGCCAGAGCTGAGAAGCAAGAGTGGATATTTCCTGCCATCTTTCATCTTGGAGTGATTTTTGGTGGAACCTCTTTTTTGCGACCGACCTGGCTGGCACTTGCTCTTTTTTTTATGTGGCGGGAGACACGGAAGAGAAAGGACAGCAAAACAAGAATTCGCGCCAGCTCACCACCTTGCTTGCAGTTTTCTGGGGTTGCGCGAACGCCAAATATACAGCAGCTATCAACCCTGGTCTATTATATTAGTTGTCGGCTTTTGTTTTGCTATTTACCTTACAGGACACGATTGTCAACTCCACAGACGGACTAAGATCGAAGATCGGATGCAACAGCGGGCGCGGTGGGGTTAGTGGTTTGGATTCGACATTGGACCCAGCAAGGAAAGGCATCTCGAACACGGTAGAGAACAATGCATTGTTTTTGAAGTGGAGGGGCGGGCTGTGTTTTGAACATCATCATTCCTCGGCGACCATAATGGCGGGACCTCATCGTCTGGGGTCCAGGATAAGATGGACGGCAACAGCAATTGTGTTATCGACGGTAGTTTCGGCGCAGCTTCCATACATTCCAACTACGATACTACTTCCACCACCAGACACGAAAGGAGATCCCATCGACACAGCATACATATTCACCCCCGCTGGCGACGATAACAACGTCGAGCTTTTGTCTCTGAACCTCTCATCTCTGACCACAACAGTGTTATCCGCCCCACCCATCACCGGCGCCTTCACACCAACCATCTTTGCTAACGGCACCCTGGGTATCTTCGCCGGCGACTGTTCCTCCCAGTCTGACGGCTCACTCTGGACATGGTCCCCAGATTCAGCGTCGTCCACCTCCCCAAGATGGCACCCCCACCCCCAACCCTCTCTCGCGCCTTTCCATCTCGGGGGCTCAATCTCCTTTTCCCTCCAGCTGTCCCCCATCATCTCCCCCCCGACGCTCTACCTCTACGGCGGCATGTGTCCCTTCACCAACGCATCCGACGACCCCATCCCCTACGACAGCCAGCAGTCCTCCGCCGTCTACTCCAACTCCATGTTCCGCCTCCCCTTGTCATCCTCTCCTTCATCCGCCTCGTCTCAAACGGGTGATTACCTCTCCAGCCCGGGGCCCCCCATCCCGAACGCGGGGTTCACCCTCACAGCACTGCAGCCCTCCCTGTCAAACCGGACCACCGCTTCTGGCGAGCGGGCCCTGACCCAGCAGAACGGCTGGGTTTTGCTTGGTGGGCACACCCAGCAGGCGTTTATCAACATGAGCACCGCTGCTGTCTGGAGCTTGCCGGAGGAGACGTGGAGTTTTATCCCTATTCATGGGGGCAGCCAAAAGGTGGACAGTCGGAGTGGGCACACTGCGGTGCTGAGTGAGGATGGGACGAAGTTGGTGGTTTACGGGGGGTGGGTGGGGGATACGGGGACGAAGGCGGAGCCAGAGGTGGTGGTGGTTGATATGGGGTTGGGGGGGTTGGGGGATTGGAGTTGGGCGGATGTAAGGGGGGAAGTGGAAGGAAATGACGGCGAAGGGAGGTACGGGCATGGGGCTGCGGTATTGCCAGGGGATGTGATGGTTGTTTATGGGGGGTGGGGGACTGGGGGTGGTGAGAAGAGAAAAAGACAGGATGGGGAGGGGTTGGGGTTGAGGTTCTTGGATCTGAAAAAGATGAAGTGGGTTGATGAGTATGTGCTGCCCAAGTCGAGTTCGGGGGGAAGTGGACAGGGGAATGGGGGAGATGGGAATAATGGGGATGGTGATGGAGAGGGACAAGGGGATGAAAGCGGCAAAAACACACAGATTGGTCTTGGAGTTGGGCTGGGTGTTGGATTTCTGATTCTGTTTCTGGTGGCTGGGTTTATCTTCTATCGCCGCAGACGCCAGCAGACTCGCTCCCGTAACGATGCTTTGCGGGATCTGTCACAGGGTATCAATGGGTCTCTGCCTAGAGGAATCACTTCGGATGATACCGACGATGAAATGCTTGAGCGGGAGCATGGGCTGATGTTCCCTTGGACAGCGGCCTCAGCTAGGGAATGGTACGTTGGTGGTGACGGCCCGTATTCCCTGGGGCGCAAGTCACTGGCGTATGAGGGCCTACGAGGTGGTGTAAGAAAGACCGGCGGATCACTTTATATGCCACCGCCGCCACCTTCCGCTAAGAATGCCAGAGGTCTGTACCAACCTACAAACAAGTCAACTTCCTACGAGTTCGGCCCAAGCGGGGGAGCAGGCAGGTCAAATCTCATCTCGCCGATTTACGAAGCAGACGAAGATGACGAGGCCGACCTTGGACAGCAGCCCCGGCATCACCACATCGGCCGCGTGAGCCCAGAAAAGCCACGGGACTCCTCCGAAGATGACGACCCATTCCTGACCCCAACCACAGCCACCACCCCTATTGGCGGTCTCTTCCCGCCTCCGAGTATCAGCTCCCGAAGCGGCGGCTCCAGCCCCGAACGCAAACCACAACCACCACCACCACCTCCTCCTCCTCCACAAGCCCAAGACCCAGAAGTGCAGAACTGGCAAAACGACGTCGATGTCGCCGACGCAGTGCTCACCGCTAGAATCGGGAGGCGCAAATCGATTGCGGCAAAGACGCCCCCAAGGTTGTACCTTGGGCATCAGAACAGTGTCACTGCCACCCGGTCTCCAACCAGAGGACCAGACACGCCTACTCATTTGATGGAGGAAAGAACGGGGAGCAACCTGTCGGAAGCGAGCGCGTTTTCTTTTATCCCCGGTGCGGAGAGGCAGCAGCTACGGGTCAACGCCGCAACAGGGGAGGTCAAACCATCCAGCAGCGGCAGCGGGGGCAGTTCGTCCTCTGCCCCGACGTTTAGCACTGCGAGGTCTAGCTTTCCCGTTTTGCAGACCGAAGGCCCGGGGTTGTTGCACGGTGGTGGTGGTGGTGGTGGTCAGCAAACCGAACCAACGACATATGATGACGGGCAGGGCGGCTACGAGATTCATCACTATGACGGGTACAAAGACGAGGAGGATGCGGATTACGTCTATGTGCCCGGGAGCCCGTCCAAGTCCAAGGCCCCGCAGAGGAGGTCGTGGTTGGGGAGCATAAGACGGGTTTTTGAAAAGGGGACTCCAGAGTCTTCGGCCACGGGGGGCAGCAGAGAGGACCTGAGCTCGGGGGTGGGCCAGTTGGAGTCCGGGACGGGGGTGGACAGCGGGCTGGTTCAGAGGCAGGGGACGCTGCAGAGGCGGAAGCAGAACCGGCAGAGCTGGGGCGGGGAGGAGACGCAAGATGGGGAGTGGGACATCGAGCGGGCGGTGGAGCAGAGGCTGGTGCAGGTCATGTTTACCGTTCCCAAGGAGAGGTTGCGTGTGGTGAACGCGGAGATTGAGCAGGAGGGGGAAGTAGGGGAGGTGGTGCGGGAGGGGGACAGGGAGTTTGATGCTGGGTATTATGATACTTGGGATGCTGAGCCACCGACTCCGACTCCGACTCAGATGGACAAGGGAAAGGGGAAACTGCCCGACATTGAGCTGTTACGGCCACCGTCGCAAGGGGAGGAAGACGAAGAAAGGGACAGGAAGAGGGAGTCGGTCGCGGGTAGCATCATGACTACGCACACAATGGGGATATCACCTTCTACGTCGCTGCGTCAGGCCGAGATCAAGACCGAGGGGTTGCACACTGCCGAGGCGGTTAGGTATGAGAGGTTGGAGGTGAACCCCGGGGTGAGCTTGAGCCCGACCACCATGACACCCGAGAGGGTCATGCGACCAAAGAAGTCGAGGACGAGGGTGTTGGAGATGGTGGAGAGCATTGAGAGCAAGAGTTCGAGAAGCTCGCTGAGGGGGAGTGAAGCTGAAGAAGAGGTGACGCCCAAGACGGGGTAGGCAGATGAATAGCTGGCTACCTGATACTGGTTTGATACTGGTTGGTGTATGGATCAAGCGCTTGGATAGCGGCTCGCTCGTTTCAGGGGCGGTCAAAGGCGTTTACATAACGGGGTTTTTCTTTTCTGAGCTACTGTTTTCTTGTAATTGTTGGATGGCGGTTTTAGCATTGTGATACTACGGGCAGAAGTAGTCTTTTTGGAAGCATTCGTTTGAGACATACAATGAAAGAGAGTCAATCAATGTTTTGATGGGTTCTGGATGTGAGAGAGAGGGCAATGTGTTGAAACCTGAAAAGAGGTAATGGCATTTGGTAAATCTCATCAAGAGTGTTTAGTATGCCTGATATCTCCATCTTGTTGTGGGTACTCACCATGCAGTATGAAGACAAGGCCCGAAAGAAGAGTAGAAACACACTCGACTTTCTTGAAAAGCCCTCATAACTACTAATCTTTAAAGGCTTTGTGGTACATTACAAGGGCTATTCAATATATCTGAAGGCCTGTTAACGATAATCTTTGAAGGCTTTGTTATTTATTCTCTTCCAGCCCTGTGCAGTTATAGCTGGCAGGAGTCTCTCATTCTTTGTCCACGGCGTGCCCAAGCAAGCATGAAAAGAGATCTGGCACTATCAAGTCCCAACTGGAGACCCGATTGACACTACCCTCATCTCTCACCCGAGATCTGATGATCCTAGCCGCGATAGCCTCGCGGGGGGTGTTCGTTAATGCGGTCCATCTCCTCCCTGACTTTTGGTGGGCTTCGACCAATCAGGACTCCCGGTCCACATTGAATCAACACGGGCCTCAAAAATCGTCAAACTACCACATCCAACAGCCATTTTTCACGCAAATAAATCGATATCTATCAATTTAAAAAGCGCTTTTACACTATACGCGCAGCTCTAATATTTTAAACGGCTTTTTTGCGTGCAATGTTGGTAAAGTTGTGGTTTTTTGGTGGTCTTTTGCGTGCAGAGTGTTTGATTACTTTGGAAGTGGGGCGTGGACCGCATTAACGACCACCCTCGCGGGGCACGCCGGGTTCGCTGGCCCGGCACACTTCACGATATCTCATCGCCAATCAGATCATGACAGGCCAGCCACAGCTCCCCCGCCAAGAAGAACCGATCGGTAATGCTAAGATCTGCTAAAGAGCTAGCCTCACGAGAATTGGGCCATTCCGAAAACGAGCCTCTTGGCTGGCGCGGACTGGCACTTGTGGCTTTTGATGAAGCGATCGATAAGATGAAGAGACAAAGAGAATCTGTGCGTTGTCTCTTCACACTAGCTACAACTACTAGGGGGGAAGCGCTGAGGAATTCGGTTCATGCAGATCGGATTATTTGGAGCTTTTCCGGAATCGTAGTCTGTTCAGACAGGGCCACTGTGCACTGTTCTCCCCCGCAATCTATTGCTTGCCTTTTTGGAGACGAGCCTGCTGCTTGCTGCTGGTGGTGGTATTCACCGCTATGGAGTATCGTGAGCAAATTCTTTCAACACCCAAAAGATGAGACAGCATATCACAGACAAGCGGTGAATTTGTCGGTAAGCAGCTCGCTTACCCCTGGGCAAAGATCGAGACAAAACACCAAGGAAACGATAGACGAGAAAGAGAAGACGGTTCACGACAGTTTTGCCTTGTGGCGCCTTGGGAACAGGACGCTACGGGAATTTTGACTGCGGTCTGGTTTTGCTCCTGCTGTGGCAGGGCCGAGGGCTCTTGCGTGACGGCAACCAAATCAGGCTCGAAACATTGTCTTTCCTGAGCGTCGAGGATCTGGTTGGACACAATGCGCGCACAGGGTAAAAGAGAGGGTAAACAATGAGGTGTCCTGTCCCCCCCCCAAAACAACCAGTTAGTAACGGCCGCATCATCAATGTTATCTCCCCCGTTCTGGTGTGATGGATCGAGTTGTATTTATCGCTGTTATTGCGGCCGGTAAAACCTGGTTGAGCCGCAGGACCAAGGCAGGCATACAACGATGCAGAAAGAACAATTCGATCCCGAAGCCTATCCCACCTGTAGTTTGGATGCTACGCTGCCTTTCCATAGGTAACATCGTGGGGTGGAGGCCGGACGTTGCCGCGGGTAGTGACCCCCGCGTGTGGTTGACGGCTTCAATCTCGAACGTTTTTTTGTCTTGGGGGATGATGACGAGTATCCAGGGAACATTCGTGAAGTACGAACATCCTTTCGTATTGTCTTGCCTGATAATGGTTTTATAGGGGTGGACGCGTGTCGTCTCGTTTTGAGGGGCGCAGTCGGCAATACGAGGACACCAAATCACATGGATTTGGGCTGCATAATCATGGTGTTGTTTCCGGTGGTCCATCCTACGGTGCGGGATGGGTTGACAACCGCCGTTTTCCACCGGACTAACGTCTCCTATCGCTGACCAAAGCCGGCCCCGAGCCGGGTGTCCTATACGAATCGTCTTTCTGTAGGTTCGTGAAGGTGGTAATTATGGCACCGTTCAGGTGTCATCATTTGAAGTTGGCAGCAGCTGAGTCAGTGGCCACAGGCACACACAAAGGGTGATATTCGTGTTGTGTGCAGAGGGCACTGCATTAGGGGGTACATCATGCTTGCAGCAAGTGTAAGAGCTTGAGCCCTCCGCCGAGAGCTTGAGATGCCGCTGCTGCCGACGAAAGCCTCGAACAAAAAGGTGAAATGTGCGAGTCGTTAGAACGCGGCTCTGGAGCCAGAGGTTTGAAGTAACAAATAGGGGCTGCCCGGAGCAAGGAGATAGCTGTCACGTCTATTTGCGCCTTCATCAGCAGCTGTTTCGGCTTCTGCAGGTTGCCGCCCTGTCTCACTTGCTGGCTCCTGCTGAGCCCTGGAAACCATAGTGTAGCTTTCCATCACAGACACTCGGAACGGGAATGGAAGCATACCAACCGCGATGAGTGCTCATCACGACTGGAGTTCAGCGAATGCCCCCGACTCGAGAATCTCATAGGCCTTGGCTGACGTCTCGATGCCCAGTGCTAGGGCAGGCGGTGGTGTGTGCTGTCGACCCACGGCGTATCGTGGTCCACAACCGCTACAAGGGCCATCGTGGTCCTAGGAGGGCTAAGCCTGTCACTAATTATCAACAGATTGATAGCCATCAGCGAAACGTGCCTGGGAAAAATGTCGCGCGTCCGTCCAGAATATGGAGTCGCACAGTCCGTATTCCGTTGCATTCCAACCACCCTTCAGTCACGTCCCTCCTTTGGACGGGCCCCGAGATGCGCCGAGCATGCCAACCACCTCATCCACTTAAACCGTTGGTGTGCCGTTGAGCTGTCCTCTGTAGCCCTTGAGTGCCTTGATAAGGGCTGTGTGAAGCAAGTCAAGAATTGAAGCACAGCGAGAATTCCGCAAGCCACGACACGTCCAGCAAGATCTTCAGGAACGGGCGGCGTCTTCGCGGCTCGATTCCCACGATGCAGAAGAAACAAGTGAGCTGAAGGAAGGGTACTGGCTACCCCGCCAAGCGGGCCGGTGCTAAGGTTGGACCGGGCATCCTGTGCATTTCACGGCACCACAAGCCGCTCCAGCGGTTTCAGCGCGCCGCCATTGGCCATGAGTGGCTTTCAGCTCCCAGAGCCGCTAACGTGCCCAGAAAATCCCAAGTACCGGCTACCGGGGGCTGCCTGGATAGCTGCGAGAATCACGAAGATGGAAGCGAGGGCAGTGACGCCATGGGCCCATTATTCCTATTTTGTTGCTACTTCCCGCGAGCCCGAGCTCACCCTCAGCGGCTGCTTGCCCTGTCAGTCCTTCCCTGCAAAACCGTGATCGCCGAGAGGGATTTCCAGGCAGCCCACCTCAGTTTTACATAGTGTAGAGCAAAATATATTCGTGCAGCCCCCTCCCGTCCTCCGGAAAGCTCCCCCTCTTCTGAATGGAACCGTCCAGTGTGAAGCTGTGTGTCCCGTGCTGCTTCTCTTCACTTGATAGAAGAAGAAAAATTAGAGGAAACAGGTGAAACGGCTGCCGCCCAGCAGGAACGTTGAGCGTGTACCCGTAATTCATTACTTGTGCTCTTGAACCAGCAGCGGAGCCATCTTCTCTCAGTGACTTATCGGCGACAGCGCTGACCAGCTCTGGTTCCTTCTGACCCAATCCTTGTCATCAAACACCCGCCTCTCCTCGCCGTCCCCACCTGCTCATTGTTGGTCCTTCGGCCGGCTGCTTTTCTCTTTTTACCTGCAAACGCTCCCCACGCCGCCACGCACACCACCTTTTTCTCCTCCTCCCCCTACTCCTCCTCCTCCTCCTTCCTCCTTCAACACCCTCGCGGGACCACCATCGCCGTCCTGCTCTGTCCGTCACGCGGCCTCGCCGTGTTCTAATCCAGCTCACGGACTCATCCCATCTCCCATCACTCAGGTCTCCCTCTCCAATCTCCAGCCAGACCGACCGGGCACAGGTGTCTCCAACTTTCCCCGAAACCCGCTATCAACAATACCACCAACTTCACCATTTACCCGACCCGACAATATCGTCCAACCTGGCATGGCCGTGACCCCTACCCAGCCAATCTGTGTGTGAGGATCTACTGGGAACAGTTGCGTGGGATATTCGACTCAATTGATCACGAAACGCACCGCCGTGCACCACAAGCGAGAGCTCCACCAGCTCTCTCTCTCGACATCGGCCAGCACCACACACACCACACCACACCACACCACAGCGTTGCCTGCCATGGCGCCACCACGAATCGCCCTCATCTGGGCTGTCTTCAGTGTCGTCGCCTTCTTCTGCGGCCTCTCTCAGGCAACGCCCTCTATCCAAATGGAGTATTGTGCCAGAGTTAACACTGGTGCCAAATTTGACCCATGTAAGTGGATCAAACACCTTGGCACACCACTGAAGTATACACTAACATCGTAACTCCCACAGTTGTCAGCGAGTTCCAGAGCATGGGCCGTTGCAAAATAAACTGCACAGACATTGACTACTCTTTTGCCATTGTGCTTGAGAAGAGATGTTGGTGTTCGAATGTCGTCCCGAACGAGGCCGATCAGAACTCCCTCTCGGACTGCACTTATCCATGCCCAGGCTATCCCGACGACATTTGCGGTGGAAAGGGTGTTTGGGGGTATCTCGAGATCCCACAGAATAAGCCGACAGCAACAGCGCCGCCAGGCATATTCACCACCAGCCGACAGCCGTCCAAAACAGCATCCGTAAGTACTCCCCAGTTTTCGAGCGCACGTCACAGCATGCCCGCGAAGCCGTCCCTCTCTCTCTCTCTCTCTCAACGATTTTGCCTTTCTGCCTCAGCACCAACGAGCCGTTGTTCCATCTCTTGGCCACGCTTGAGAGCCCTGGAGTTACGGCCGTTTTTAACTTTCCCATGACACCCAGGCTCATGTCCCTGCACCCGTCCCTGTGACCATCGTGACCACTGAGGCTGAGATTGTGCAGAGCACATTTCACATCACAGTGACCGTAACACCGTCGATCCCCTCGACGAGTGTATCTTCTACAGCTTCATCTTCTGTATGCTCTGATTTTCTAGTTTGTTTGCGAGGGCCGGCGACATTTTTGCTTGCTGTTATGATTTGGGATGGACGTTGCTGACCTCTCAATAGCCTGACCAAGCCGTTACGTCGGACGGGAGCACAGTGGAGACAGTGACCGTTGGAGGCGTCGTCAAAACCGTGACGGCCGCCTTGCCACAAGCCACCGGCGGGACGGTGCCAAGTTCTAGCAATGGTCTGCAGGCCGGAGCCGTTGCCGGGATTGCTGTCGGCATCATCGGCGGTCTGTCTGTCCTCGGGCTATTCGTCTGGCTCTTGTGGAAGAAGAGGAGGCAAGAAGAGCAGCAGGGATTCGTCTCGCCCATGAGGGGGGGTAGTGCTTCGGGCATGGCCTCCATTGGGTCGAAAGCTCCTCATGTGACGGAACAGCCATTATCGTGGGAAGCCAAACGTCGAAGCCAACTCATGCCTATCGACCCACGACTCGATCCGTTTTACGTACGCGACCCGAACCGAAGCCGCGACAGCATCAACTCCCTACAAGACAACCACGATTATTCTAGACGACTCGATGCGCCACGAGTGCTGAGGGCCACCAACCCAGATCCCGATTATTAGACTGAGGTTTTGCCGATCAATTTTCTCGTTTTACGATTTTCTGGGTTGGAAACTAGGAGCTGGCGGGCTGGGCAGGGTTCTCATGACGTACACGAACAAATCCCGACTATCTTTTTTCTGGGCATTTCCGCGCGAGTTTTGTTTTTCTTTATCACTGCATTTGCATTCCACGATACCAATGGCGTTTTTCGGGCTGGGCTGGATGGGGACATATTAGGAGACAAGGGAAGGGGCCGACTTCCGTTGCAATCGCTGCTGCTTGTGAGATGGCTGTATGGGCTGGATTTGGAGGCAAGATGGGAATTGTGTTTTGGGGAAAATATGGAAGAGTTTGTGGCCGATGGGCTCGGTCACGCAAAAGAAAATGGGTTTCGACCGGAAGCAAAGAGTGCGGTGTGAATGGGTATTTTTCCATCCGAATGGCCAAGGGGCAATGGCGAATCGCTTTCTTGTGACGATAAAGTGCATCATGGGCTTAATAGGGGGTAGTCAAAGGCAGAACGACTGACAAGCATGAAGCGACAAGGCCGACAGGGGCAAAGCAGGCGGTTGTGTCTATGGAGTTGGCCAGGTGCTGGTGAATGGACGGTTTGTTTATGTGTACATATTTACAGAGGCATTCTCGAGGCGGCTGTCTCGAACCAAAATCTGAAGACCACAATCAAGCAAAATTTTTATCTTGTATTTCCTGGTGTTGTTTGAATAACTTGACTCGGCTTGATGCATTTTCTTTGGGGGTCCAAGGCGGGTGGTAATTAGTAGTCAACCTCGGACTTTCAACGGTGATTTATTGCAATGCTCTGTCGGCGCCGCAGTTACGCAGATGAAGAATACATTTTCGATATCGTTGGCCCGGGGTCTGGGGGTGGTGCGGTCATGATTTCCGGTCTCCGAACCGGTAGGATTTGGATTGTGCCGTTGGTACCTGAGTTTCCCGCCTGGCTGTGCAAGATGGAGCTCGATGATGACGGGGTGTTGTTGTTGTTTGTTTGCCTATACTGCGTGAATATAGCACACGAACCTGGTTGGTTGACATGATGGAGCATCACATCCCTTGCTCTTTTTGATATTGATGAAACGAGCCGACACATCACCTACAGCGGGATTTTACCCAAGCTTTGGTACGGGATGGGATGAGATGGGATGAGATGGGATGGGATGGGACGGGATCAAGATCAAAGAGGAAGTCGTGCCTGAATATCAATTTTTTCTCTCTCTTGCAGTGTAATAAAACCGGATTTTTTGGGGGGATGATTAGGGGTTGCTGGTGTAACAATGGCTTTTGACTATCTAGTGTACCCCCTGAAGATCTTGAATCCTATCATAGAGCGAGGGGATGGTGGTGCAACCAACCAATACCAGGGAGAGTTGACCCTCCAACTTTGCGACGGGACTAATCTACATATTCTGGCGGTATGTAAATCGTGATGTTTGAGATCGAGGGTATCCCCCACCAAAAGCCGTTGGAGATCCCGATAAAGGGGTTGTTGGTGAAGCCGGAAGAACAGATGGTGATGTCATCTTGAAAATCCGATAATCACCGACTCTCATCCGCCCAAACTCCCGTCCTCGAAACATTGTACATACATCAGCAAAATAGCGATTGGCAGTTCTGCAGAAGGACAAGATCATTTACAACATCAAAAACAATCGCGGACACGGCCCTTATCACCGACCTTCTACCGGTACCGAATAAATTTTGGCATGGGAGACAGACAGAGCGGAGGAAAATGACCGGCCGAGGAAGGAGAAAGGAAATTCTACCGAGTAACTCCCCGGTTGCTGTCAATTCCCATGCGGGTTGGGAGATTAGAGGTGGGTTACATGACGTAGAGGACTTGCAGGCGCAATCACGGCTCGGCTTCTTTTTCTACCTCACAAGGGACGGTGGGCAAACTCTGAAGATTGTATCGCTTTGAGATGCGCACATTTCATACATCATGTTGGAAGCTTAAAGAGAAGAACATTGGTTCAGTAATGATTTATTCCCTCCAAAACAAACAAGATACATTGTCAAAACGGGTATACCACTATCCCACACCTCCAAACACATCCTCGCCGGCTCTGACTTGTACACAATATTGACCCAAACAATTTCATATCATATACCATCTCACCCCTTCAACCTCTCACCACCTCAACCCTCACCCTCACTCAAACCTCCATCAAAGCCTCCCCCTCATCCAACAAATCCACCACCTTCTTCAAATTCCCAATCAAGCTCCTCCCCAGCCCAACAAGCAACAGCTTCTCCGCATTGGCCGGCAACCCCAGATACGTCGGCGGCTCTCTCTCCGGCAGCTTCTGAATCCACCCCATAAACTCCTGCAGGGACGTTCCGCTAGGCACAACCAGCTCCTCGCTCCCCGTCTCGGGCGTGGCCTCGACCAGCTTGTGACCAATGTCAAAGGCGGCCGGCGTCAAGAAGGTAGACACAATCTGCCGCAGCATGTTCATGTCCCCTTCGTCGTCAATCTTGCCACCGTAGGTTTCCGTAATCAAATACCGGATCATGTCCCAGGGGATGTTGGCTGGCGCAATATTGGTGCGGTTCTGCGCCGCGACGTCGACCCAAGTGTCGATGACAAAGGCGGAGCACTCGTACTGTTGACATGTCAGCATCTTATCAAGTAAGTATGATTTGGGGGGGGGGGGGGGACTTACATCAGCATCATTGAACTCCCAGAAACCCTTCCAGCCCAAATTAGGGGCATACCGCAACCTCTCCTGCACAACTGCATGCAAGAACGACAGGAGCAGATACAATCTGGTTCTCTCCACAGGTGACTTGACGCTCCTCGTGCTCAGCGAGCCCATCGAGTCCTTCATGTTGGCCCTCACACCAGCAGGCTGCTCGTACATCAACACCCTGGATGCTCTCAGCAGGTTGACCGGAATCTTGGGTGAAGACTCCATAGACAGGAACAGTCTAAACTCTGGGTTCGGGTTCAGACTCTCCATCCGCTTCTCAAGTGATTGAAGCCAAGTAGGGGCCAAGTGAACGTTCTTGATGAGCACCCAGGAGCCAGTCTGAGCCGCGTTGCTGATGGCCTTGTCTGCACTGGCTAGACCTTCGTTGGAGCCCATGGCAATGTTGGTGCAGCGTACACGCATGCGCTCGACCAAGCTGTCAACCTTGTAAGAGGCATCAAAGCCTGGACTCGAGACAAGGGAGATGGGGCGAGTGGCAGAAACTTGATCGACAGTCTGCTTGAGATCCTCGACAATATCAAACAGATCATTGCCAAACACCAAGGTAACAAAACGCTCGGCAGTAGGAACGAACCGATCGAGACGGAAAAGCTTGACCAACAGCAGCGACATGAGAGCGCGGTCCGTCTCAGCGACACTGTCATCCCAGATCTTGGGCACAAAGTTCTCGGCAAGCTCCTCAGACAAGAACTTATCCCAGTCCGCCTCAGACACATTGTCAATCCTGTCCTTGAGTGCCGTGATGCGCTTGGCCCGAGCAAAGACCTCATCCTTGGCCGAGATGTCGCTCGAGAGGTCCTTACCCTCCACCTTTTCGTCAAGAATGACATCCAGCAAGCCCTTGTCCATCTTGTAGGGCGACGCCTGAGCAAGTAGCATGGCAAGCGTGATTCTGTCCTTTTGCAACAGACCCAGAGCAGTCCGCTTGAAGGCAGCCACGAAGAGATCCTTGACGATGATGTCTCTCCTGACATTGTGATTCTGCTCGCCCTCCAAGTGCGGGTTGCCGTGCAAGACCGAGTGGAAGATATCCAGGAAATACTGCAGCGAGAACTGGTAGAAGTGGTTGATGTAGTGCAGCTGCTCCAGCACAGCAAAGACAGCACTGCAAGATCTGGCAATGATGTTGTACTGCAGCGTAATCTCCTCCACCTCGGCCATGACACCCTCGGTGTTGCTCATCTTGGCTGAAATCTCGGCCGCCTCCGTCTTGAGCGTCTCGAGTGTCTCAATGACATTGTCATCATCAAGGATATTGCCACGAGACTCATTGAGCGCCTGCAAGAGACGCTTCTCAAGCTGGCGAAGGTGCACCTTGAACTCTCCTTGCAACTTGATGAGGTTGGAACGGCGCTCATCAACATCAGGGCGCTCCGACTTGAGCACCTCGGCCAAAGACTGGGTTTGCAAACTGCTCTGGGTGACGGTAAAGTTGACAAATGTCGTCCGAGAGCAGATATCAGGAGCAAAGGTAGCTGAAGGATCCCGGGTGGAAAGGTAAATCTTGAAGGCAGGCGAGAAATCGATCTGCTGCTTTCCGAGCTGGATCAATACACGACCGCCAGTCTTTTGGTACTCCTTGTTGAGCACATGATTGAGCACAGGATCGAGATGCTCGGCATCCTGGATGAGAATAGGGTTACCGAACCGGAGAGAACTCTCGAGCTGCTTGGTAAACGAATCGTCCAAGAAGCTGGTAACGGTAAGCCGGCGGTCCTTGCATTCGCGTTGCAAGAATTCTGTAACCCGGCCCGAAGGGTCGATAATGAGCGGGTAGCGGTTGAAGCGCTGCAGAATAATGGCGTTTTCTGTGCACAGGTCGTCCACAGGCAGCGTGTTGGCTTGCCAGCTCAGCCTCTCATCGGCTGTCGAGAGGTATTCCGTGACAGGATTGTGCTGTTTGAATTGAATACCGCTGAGATGCAGCTGGTGCAGCCAATCCTCCATCATGGATTTTCTGAACGTCTGGTCATAGAGACCGCTGTACGCCAAGAAAGCAGCTGCAACCAACACATCACCCACCAGCGTGCTGATCTGCGTCTCAAACGACTTGCTGCCCTCCTCCCAACGTGTTCTCTCACTCGACAAGCTATCAAGCAACTTGACACTGCGGTCGACCTTGAACTGCACCCTCGACATCTCCGATTTGATGGCCTGCGTCTCGCTGATCAACGAGGCATACTCGACCTTGTACGTGGCAATGCTAGCCTCGAGATTCTCGATTGTCTGCTCGACTGCCTTGGCCTCAGCCTTGGTCTGGAGAGCTTGTTCCTCGAGCTGCTGCACTTCCTCCCTGAGCGGCCCAACACGATCCAAGATCTCCGCATACTGAACTTGCGCCTCAACCCACTGGACGAGGGGACCACAAGCCTTGGAGGCACGGTTAACCTTCTCAAAGGTAAACTCGGGGTTGGCCAAGAACTCGTTCCGCATCTTGAGCCGCAATGCCTTGGTCATCTGCCTCTCATTGTCAAACGTGATGATGCTGGCAATGAAATCGTCACGACGGACAACGGCCTGAATCTGCTTCCAGTCGCTGACCTTGTGTCCGATCAATGTGCAGACCGAATCAAGCGCCAGCCTGACACCGGCGGGGGGCGAAGACATGGACCTGACTTCGGTAAGCTGTTGCTTCCTGATGTTGCTGACACTAGCCTTCGCCGACTCGACGGCTGGTTCAGCCTTGGCCAAGTCCTCGAGCACAAACTTCTTGCGCGACGCAACCTCAGCCTCCTGCTTCCCAAGCGCAACCTGAATCTCCAACGAAGCATTCTTCCTCTGCTCGGCTTCACGCTGATCAGCAACCATCCTCTGCAACTTCTCATTTGCCTCCGCATCTTTCTGCTCCAGCTGCGCCTTCTTCTCCGCCAAGCTAACCCTCAAATCCCGGACCTTGTCCACCGTATCTCTCAGCTTCTCTAGACCAACGTTCAAATGCCTCTGCTGCTCCTCCAAGTCCTCCCTCTTCTCATTATACAACTTGACATACTGCGCCACGAAATCCAGGAAATGTCTCGGAGTAAGGAAAGTAACCTTGCCCTGCTGCTTGAGGAGCTTGTTGTTGAACCGCTGCAGCGAGTAGTGGATATACACCATTGAATTGACCACGGCCTCTCTGTGCGATGGCGGCAAGCTGAGACTGCGATATGCAACGGGGATCGTGTCAGGAGCACTCCAGTTTGACCTGTCCAAGTCAACCGAGTGCGTGAGCTCATGACCGACCTGGAACAGCGCCTGATCAGACCAGTCACCAAACCAGTTGAGCACGCAACGGTTGAACAGCGCAGGCGACGTGGCAGCCTTGGAACTCAAGCCGTCCTCGGGCGGGTTCATGGTGAATACCACGTGCAAGTTCTTGACAATCTGCCCCGTGAACCACTTGTACAGCTCCTCCTGCGAATCCAACAGCAGCCCTTGCCTCTGAGCACCCTCCTTGCAAGCCGTCATCAAGGCAGCCAAATCATCTCCCTCAAACAGACCCGGCACCTCCGCATTAGCCAGCAATGTATTCATCCTCTCCAGGAACCCCGAGTCCAGCACATTCGACTCATCCATAATGAAGCACATCTTCTCCCCCTTGCAACCGCACCTCCTCAACACCTCTCTCAGATCCTCATCAAAGTCCTCCGCCGAGTACTTCCCATGCACCTTGATCTGGAACACCTTCAGACCATTCATCCAAGCCACGAACCTAGACAGCGTGGTCTTGCCACTGCCGCTCACACCGATAAGGATAAGATGTCCCTGCGGCTGTCTGAACACACGATCAATGCGCAGCACGTGCTCCAAGACGTCATTGAACAGGATAAGCGGGACATCCACCTCTTCTTCGCAGAAGGTCTTGAGTCTGGCCTTGACGAAGTCGCGGAGCTGCTCACGGTCGACGGGCACGTAGTTCTTGGAGAGCCAGTTGGAGAACAGGATCGGCCCACCAAGCGCCTTTTGCTCGTCAATGGTGGGGAAGTACTCCATGGCGATTCGGCGGACAGCATCGTCGGTCCATTTGCGCTCGTCTTCAGCAACAAGACGATCTTGGAACAGGCGTAATGCTTCGTGGGCCCAAATGCGGATCAGACCCTCAACCGACAGCGTCTCCAGCGGCCGAATGGCTTCGTACACACCGCGCACCCATCTGGTAAGTTCACGAGGACTGTAGACGTAGTGGGGTTGAATCTTTGGTGTGAACCTCTGCTGCGACTCCAGATACAGCTTGACCATGGACTGCGTGAGGGGCTCGGCATAACCACGGAGCGAGGGAATGATCTTGAGAACCGCCGAGTTGAAGGTGCCATAAATCTGCATGAGCGACACCTCACCAGGATAATCAACCATGATAAGGGGCGCATGTCTCAAGAAACGGGGGCCCATGGGGGTTCGGCCGGCATCCGTAGGTGGGTTGCAAGCACCGACGAACTGAATGCGGTCAAGGGTGACCCAAGACTTGTCCGAAGTCCTCCAGAAGCCATTGTGCTCGACGAGCTGGCGGAGAAAAGAGATGGCACGTTGGGTACCATACTTGTCGGGAGCGGGCAAGTTGATCTCATCGCAGAAGATGACAAGCCAGCGGCCAATCTGTGTAGGCGAAAGCATGACTCCGTTTAGCGTCTTCTTGTACTCGCAGTATTGCTCAAAAGTCTTGATCAGCAAGTCAGGGGTCGTCGCGCTAGAAAAGTTGAGGCCGACAACTTCCATGTTGGGAAGCTTGCGGAGAGCGCTGAACAGCGTCATTGTTTTACCGGAACCAGGGGGACCGCACAGCAAGAGCGGCTTGTGCTCTGCGAGCCATGAGTAGAGAACATCTTCATGGCGGACGGTGTCCAATGTAGGAATGACAACATCAGTCTGCGTGACGGAGTGAGTGTTGACTTCAATGGTAGGGACCTGGTTCTGCCAAGGTGTCCACTCAGCCTTGGGCAACGACACATCAAAGTCGATGAGCGAGTTTGTGTTGTCCAGAGGAGGGGAGCCGAAGCTGGCCAGTCCGGCAACCTTGTCGCCAAACTGCTTGCGGTCGTTCAGGGGGCAATCACCCGTCAAAGCCCAGACGAGCGCCAGCAAAAGCTTCTTAGAGATGTAGTTTTCCACCTGCTCAGGCTCAAGCGGGAAGTCGACATGCTGGCTGTTGTACTCGATGATATCGCGAACCGCCTTGTTCAACAAAGAGAACATGGTGTTGAGGACACGGGCAATGGTAAACTCCATGATGTGGTTGAAGCTCTCAGCTTGCTGTAGCGCTTCATTGATGAAGTTATCAGTCGTCAGATAGGCCTGCAGCAAGTCGGCAGCCTGGGCCTGAACAGCAAGAGCCTTGGCCGAGCTCTGCCCAGTAGCGACAGCGTCTTCATCAAGATCTTCAAACGCAACAGACCGTAGCGTCTCCAGATAGTTGGCAACCAGCATTTCCGGTGTGACAGTGTCCTCGCTGAACCAGACCATACCGCAACGACTGACGGTGGCGAGAGTGGCATACTTGAGGTTCTCCACCTCAAACATGATGCGGACATTCGGCGGCAGGTTGAGACGCTCACCGTTGGGCAGTGTGAGAAGCTTGTTGTCGTCGAGCACACTGTTCAAGTTTTCAACCCACTCAGGATCGACATCACCATCGAACACGATCCAGTGGCGCTTGGTGTCCTCGCCGCGCAGGTTGTCAACAATCTTGCGCAGGATGCTCGTAAACAACCCATCAGTCCACTCCCTGGTAGTCGAGTCAAGGTTTCCGTACAAGGCCTCCTTGGACATGACCTTGCTGTCAATGACATGCGATACACCCTCGACATTCTCCACCTGCTGCAGCGCATCCAAAAGAAGCCTCCAAGCAGAAGACTTGCCCGAACCAGCATTACCAACCATCATAACACCGTGATGGATGCCCTGGATCTGGTACAGCTGCAGCACCTTAGTCATCCAAGTGTCATTGACAACCAGCTGTCTCTCCGCAGCCAGCCGCTGAATTGCCTCGCGAAGCTTCTCCAGGCTGGCAGGAACATACTTGACGCCAGGGAAGCAATTCTCCTCGATGCTCATCATGATCTCCACATCAGACTTGATCAGCTTGGGCGCAATAGTTTCCCGGATGCTTTGGACAAGAATCTCGGGCTCGACAACCTCCTCGGAGCCCAATTCTCCCTCCTGCGTCAAGCGAGCACGCTTCAGTCCACCAGAACTGACAAGCACACTCTTGAGCGCACGAAGACCAAAGTCGTAATGGGCTTGCTTGGACAGCTTCTGCGCGCACTGGTCGAAGAATGGAACCGTGTGCTTGGACAGCTGCTTGGCCTGGTTGAAGCCCTGCGAGTACAACATGACCTCGGCAATGAGCTCCTTGTCCGGCTTGGACATGGCAACGCTCCTGAACAGCTTCTTCAAGTTGTCGGGCAAGTTGGAACGACCAGCATAACCAGGGTTCATGGTGATGAAGATACCCGTGTTGGCGTTGACCTTCAACTGGCGACCAACAAGCTCAATCTGAGACTTGTCGTCTTCAGCACCCTGCTTCAGACCGAGCTGGATATTCTGAATCTGCTGAGAGACGGCAGACAGAATTCTCTCCTCCAGACGGTTGAACTCGTCGAAACAACCCCAAGCACCGACCTGGCAGATACCAAGAAAGATACGACCCATGGCCTGGAAATCGAATGTGTCGTCACAGCAGAACACCAACGTGAACCGACCAAGCTGGACACCAAGAGCTTTGACGGATTCTGTTTTGCCTGTGCCGGCAGGGCCATAAGGCGAGCCACCCAAGCGTTGGCAGAGAGCCTGGGTAAGGGTAAGGAAGCATCTATCCGTCAGAGGAGTACGGACAAGTCGCTCAGGAACACCGAGATACTCGAAGCCGTAGTTAAGCTTGGCGTTGGCCATCTTGATGTGCAGACGCTGCAAGAAGTCTCCTTCCGGCGTGTACACATAGCGCATTTGAAGAAGCCACAGGTAGTGTGTGTTGGAGCTGGCGTTGACCTTGATCAACCTCTCAATGACATCACGCTGGTGAACACACTCGGTGATAAGCTGCTCGCATGTCTTCCTCAGCAACACCTCCAAATCGCCCAGGACCGTGTCAGCAAGCAGACGAAGAACTTGAACCTCACGTTCAAAGAGCGACTGCAGACCTTGGCCACCCTCAGCAAGCGCCTGCTCAACCGCAGTCGTCCAGACAGCTTGAGTAGCCAGAACAACAATCTGGCTGGGATACGTTGCCATAAACTGGTTAAGCGCGTCCCGATTGATCTCACCGCTGTTGAACACAGGGGTGAAGGTCTCAACAGCCTCAGCCAACAACTCGGCAAGTGTAGCCTTCATGCCATTCTCCAACAAAGCCAACCAATCATTGATCTTGGGCGTCTTGACAAGATTGATCTCCTTCTTGAGACGAACCACCTCTCCTTCTTTGGATGTGAACCCAGTGATAACACCTTCCTCCTCCATAGTCAGGCCGTTGAGACCAGCAAACATCTTTTTGAAGTGCTTGGCAATGCGCATGGTGTCGTTACTGTTACCGATCATCTCCAGTAAGTCCTCGTCACCAACAAAGTAGAAGCGCGGGAACGAGACACGCTCCTTCTCAAGGTACTCGCCAAGCGCCTTCTGAATCTTGTTGAGCAGCTCAGCCAAACGCTCGAGAGACTTTTGTACATTGGGGATATTGAGCACATCCAACACATTCGGCTGCTTGTACACCTTCTTCATCACAGCCGAGAACTCGCTGTTGATGTTCTGGAAGCGAGAGGACTCGATAGGGAGCAAGTGCTTGATATCGGCATTGCCGGTGAACACGCCCTCGAGATACACCCACTGGCGCTGCACGTCAATCCAGACGTCAAACAGAACGTGTACACGGTTCAGCTTGTCCTCCCAAGCAGTGGCCTCCTCCTCGAACTCCTTGTAGTAGGGCGAATGCCTCATGGCCTGCAGCGAATTGAGATTCTCACTGCATTTGGCAAACAAGTCGTCCCAGCCACGGATGAGACGGCATTTGTTCTGATAATTGACAAGCTCGAGGCCGTAGCCTGTCCAGGTCTCGCGGACTTGCTTCAAGAACTCCTCCAGTGCCATTTCTCCCTGCGCCTGAATGATGATGTCCTTGACAATGACCTCGGTCGCCACAAGGTTGAGGTCCCACACATCACCCAACGTCATCGAGACAGGTGAGTACCGCTTGCCAGGCTTGATCTGCTTGTAGATCTTGATCCAATGCCTGTCACGCACAGCTTCCGACTTGAGCTCTGCCAGCATGGGGTTGACCTTCATGAACTGACGAAGGATATTCTGAATGTGCTCGAAAGCGGCGTACTGGCGCATTCTGCTGGGCATTTCCTTGGTCATCTTGATCAAGTTGTCGATAGAAGACCGGATCTTTCTTGGCTGGACGCTGTTCCACAGAATCTCGCGCAGTTCATTGAGATTCTTCCAGATGGTAGAAAGTGACGCCCAGACAGACTTGAAGTCTTGAACTTCCTCAAGAATGACACCGAGAGATGTGTCAGGAGTGGCAGGCAGGTCGAGGGCCTCCTTGGCCTTCGCAACCATGGCCGAATCATCCTGCAACTTGGTGATACGAGTCTCGAAAGTGCTGAGGGTAGCGGAAGCAACATCAGGGGCGATGGTGCCTGAGACGGGCTTCTCTTCGTTCCACTGGATGGCAATCTCGTTGATCTTGTCGATGACCACCTTGTCCTCAGCAATAATCTTGGCACGGAGAGCATCAGTCTGGTCCTGCACAATCTTGGACTTGCGGGCGAGCAGCTCATTGAGCATATCCCACATGCCATCCACCTGCTCTGCATGCAGCCAGTCATTGGGAAACTGATAGCGCTGGCGCACAAGGGTCGACTCTCCCTGTCTAAAGGTCTCCACCTCAGGTGCCCAGAGCTTGACCTGGCGCTTGCAGGTCTGGACAATGGTGATGAACTGCACAGCCTCAGCCGTCGAGTTGGCCGCCATAGCCTGGCCCTCAAGGTCCTTGCGAGCCTTCTCAATCTCGGCATGAACCTCGCGCATGCGCGTTCCAAGCCGGCTGGCAAACTTCATCAGAATGTCATGCTGCCATTGGTCGTACTTCGCATTGACCTTCGTCTGAACTTGGTCGTAGTCGATGGTAATGTGGCCAAAGGAACGACTGACCTCGGTGGTGTCAAAGGTCTGGCGGGTCTTTCTGATTTCCTGGAGAAGCTGAAGCCATCTCGATAGTTGGTCGCCAAGAACATCATACACATGCTCAGACTGGAGATCCCACAGAGACTGGAACTGCAGCCATTTGTCGACATATGCGCCAATCTCACGAATCTTTTTCTCGACCGAGGTCTGCACACGCACAAGAGCATCCGTGCACTCGCTAGGCAGGTCGTCAAAGCGCGCCTCATCCTCCACAGTGGTGCTGATGGTCATCTGGTACCGGGTAGCCTTGATCTTCTTCAGGTTGCAAATGATACCAATCCACTCCTGCAACTGAGAAAACCAGCTTGCTCTGGCAAACTCGAGAGGTGGGTCCAGATAGATGACTTGGTTCCGCATGGTGATCTCGTGGATGAGCTTCTTGATCACGGGGACATCAGTCTTGGGGGCGTTGACAGCCTCGAGTGCTCTCTTCCGGTCACTCCTATCCTCCAGGTACTCGTCCTCAAACGCCTCGATCCAGGCTTGAACAGCATGCTGAAGACGAGCAAGAAGAATGGCCTTGATCTGCTTGTTCATGCGATCCACCCAGAAACCAAGGTTGACATACTGCTCCAAGTTGAGCGTATCAACAGCAGTCTGAATGATAGTCAGCCGGCCCTCAAATTCCGTGACCTCGTAAGGACACTTCTCCAGCTCTGCAAGCGCCTTATCCACCGATCCATGAATGTTGGCCAGTTGGAGCGTCTTTGTCTGAAGGAGGGACACGGCTGAAGCAAACTCCTTGACAAACTTGACGTGCTTGCTCTCTCCGTTCTTGGTGTAGTTGCTGTCAATGGCGCTCTGTGCGTGATTCTTAAAATGCACTTCGTACGTGTTGACAAACGACTCCCATCTCAAAGAGATTCCCTTGGCGATCAAAGAATACACCCCATCGCGGTAACCGCTGAGCAGCACCGAAACCTCAGACATGTCATTGATCTGGCGGTTGGTCTGTGCAAAGGTCCTGACGCTTTCCATGAGACTGACAGCATAAGGATACACGCGCTTGGCCTCCTTTGCCACATTGTTGACCGAGTGGGGGACCGGGAAACTGAGCCAAACCAGGTTCCTCGTCTCTTTGAAGAGGGCGATGACTTGGGCGTCGAAGTTGACTGCAAGCTCCAGCACATTGCCGGCAGACCGGATCCTGTTGATGTTGAACAAGAGACCCGAGATCGTGATCTGCTTCCTCTGTACATCATGTAGCCAAGCCTCGAAAATGGGCCGAGTGTCGAGCTTCTTGCGAAACAGATCACCTTCACTCTGAAGCCTTTGACCCTCGGCGTGCATAGCCCAGTCGGCACCCAGAACATCCTCCACCTTCTTCATATATGTATCAAGCTGCCGCTCGATCTGCCGAGCCCAGATGATGGCTCCAGAAACGGGGGGAAGATCATGAAGCTGGGCCATCGCATGTGCCTCTGAATGACCGTACTGCTGCTTGAATCGCTCGTGCAAGGCGGTGATGGCTTGCTTGACATTGTCGATCAGCTGCGTCTGGTACTCGGCAATAGCACCACGAATCTTGGGGCGCACAAAGAGGGCGTTGAACTTGGAGAAGACGCGGAACATCTCGTTGGCATTCTTTGCAGTCGCCAACCGATCACGGAGACGGGCAATGATCGAGTTTTCCACGCGGGACGTCCGCTCATTGTAAGTATTCTCGGCGCGAGCCCACTTGGCCGTTCCCTCAGGAGTGACATCGAGCAAGTCAACATCTTTCAGGCCCTCCCAGGCTTGCTTCACCTCCTCAACCGCGTCGACGTCACCAATCTCCTCAACCACAACAGTACCATTAGCACCTTCCGACACTCCGTTCATGTCCGTCTTGGGCCCGAGAACATTGACAATAGTCCGCTGCAGCTGCTCGTGATTAGCACGGAAGGTGGCGACATATTTGAGGCGGGCCTGCAGGTCACCGTGCCTAGGGTTAATCTTGATGGGGATAAATCTCTCGTTGCGGCGGCGTGTAACATCACGAGCCACGTTGGTGAATTCCTTGATGCTGTCATCCCAGACTCTGAAAATAGCATCGGCTTGCTTGATAACCCGACCAAACTCCTGGTAGTCAAGCTTGACAAGCTCCAAGCCTGGCAGCAGGCGGTGCAGGGCCTCGTCCAAATCGGCCGAAATCGCCCCCACAAGGGGAAGGGCGCGGTGGATTGGGTAGGGGCAGATTCGGAGCTTCTTGTTCAAGTGAGCAAAGATTTGGCCAACGGAATCTTCCACTTTTTGGAGGGTGGTGGCAGAAAGTAATTCATCCAGAGGGAAGTCTCGCATGAGCTGGTTGTACTTTTGCACCTTTTCCATCGCCTCTTTCAGACCAGTATCTGCGGTAAAACTGACTGTGGCCTGGAAGCGCTTTGCATGCTTGAGAACCTCGAGGGTAAGCATGACGCCTTCGCTCCTAAGCTGGCTTTCGATGCCCTCCAATGCAGATTCCATGGAAAGCCAAAAGTTGATCTCCTGGTTAGCCGGGCCTGTGTTTGGGTCTCTCGTCATTTTGGTAATAACTTGTATCGACTTGATCCAGCTGTTTACCGTAGCCTGGAGATTGTTGAGAAACCCGCTGTCTGTCAGGAATTGCGCAGGAATCATATCAATAGTAGGTTTCGTCTGCTTTTCTTTGGCCTGATCGAGGGCGGCCTGCACCAGGGGGTGGAATGGCAGAGAAACCTCGGGGATCTCGACATTTTGCTGCAGATGGGACAAGCTGAGTTCGAGTTCCGTCCAGCGCTTCTTGGTAACCGGAATACCAGTCTTTGCATCTGCATCTGCCCGCCCTCTTCCAGTGCTGGCAGCCTGCTGCTGGCTCTTGGTGCTCGCATCGAAATACGGCGCCAGACCGTTGTGAAGATAGAGCTGAAGAACCTCGTAGGGGGAGGTGATGGGGCCCTGCTCGCCAGCATTCACGGCCGTGTAGGCTGGGCCTGGAAGGTTCAACATCTGGATTTGAGAGGTCAAGGGGATGGATGCGTCCAGTGGCTGGGCACGCTTCAGGATCACAAGAAAACCGACAGTGGTCGAGGTTGCAGACGAGGACATATCAGACGTAAGACTGTAGACATGCGTAGGTCCATCTGCACCGCTGTTAATCCTGGATTTTTGCGCCTCTTTCACCAAATCGATGTTCTGACCTTCAGAAATGACACTAACATCTTCCTCGATGATGTCCTCCTCGATAGGCTCCAACTCCACAACGTCCTTCTGAACGGTAAGGGCGACCTGCGTGTCCAAGGCCCATCGAGAGCATCGTTGCCAAGTATCCTGATACCGGGTTCCAGAGAGCAAACTGCCGGGCGATTCGAGCTCCAGCCGACTTGCGCCGAGCGTGGCTTGCAGCAATATGGCGATGTGATCGATAACACGGGCTACGTCGACCGAGGCGAAAGGCGTACCGCTGACGCCATTCGATGGTCCCGGGCTCGTGGCCGGGGGAGGCGTTGCCGCTTCCATGTTGGTGGGTTGATTTGATTTCCCCTCTTTTCGTTCTCGAAGCAAAAGAGCGGGGGGGGTTGGTTGTAGGTGGTAGATTTGTTGATTTATGGCTGGGCCAATCTCATCGTTCGTTTTCTCGGACGTCTTTCAGTTCGGGAGGAGGCAAATTACAAGCAGCGTAGGTAAACGAAGCAATCGTGACTGGATGTGGTCGGTGTGGCTTCCTGCAACAACAAAAAAAGTAATCTCGTGCGAACAAATGTACAAACCGAGAAGAGAAGGCGCAAATAAAAGCGAAGGCCGTGATGGGGTATCTCAGGTTGCGGTGATGGTTATTATCGCGAGCCTCCTCTCTCAGAGAAGATGATGTTGCGGTAAGGTACGGAGTAGTCGTCGAGAATGGAGCATCTCTGGAGCGAAGCTGGCTCCAGGTCCTGGGTGTTTCCTCATCCACAAATCGACCCAATGATTGCCCGTTTGACGCGACTTCCCCAAATCCCTGTCGCGGAAAGAGCATGGGGGCATGTGTCAGGGGCCCTGGATCCCTATGCGGTGGCTTGCGCTCTGATTGGCCAACTCCGCATGCCGCGCTGCAGAAGCAGCACTCACGCACTGTCCCCGCCGACTACATGGAAGCTCTGGCAGCTGCCGTTCGGCCTTGCAGGTGCACCCACGGGCCACAAGGAGCTTTTGTGGCATGTATCACTGGTGGAATCAGATGATATATCCATACCGAGGGTAGTAGGTAAAGAAGAAAGGAGAAGGCAACCCTTTGATCAGCTCTAAGAAACCAGCTACTAGAGTATGAATATACCCAGCCCCATATACACATCCAAGCCTACCTACCTACCTAACCAACCTTACTCGTCAGCACTGTATTCCATGGTATGTACATGTACCTCTACCCATCTCTACCTATAAAATCGAGTCTGTTGGAGAATATTGATCTGCAGCTTACCGTCAATGGTTCCCATCGTGAGAGAAACTCGAACGGTTTTGCATGGAAATAACCAACTACACAATGGAGACGTCACACCACCTTCACAAAGGGGGTGTAAATAGCAGCCCCATGTCTAGCCATGAGTAGTTGTTGGTACACACAAACATCAAGTGTCACAAAGAAGCAGCACAGGTTCTCTAACGTCAACAACAAGTTGTCGATTTGTTCCAAGAACCGAAAACACCATTCTTTCGCTTACAGTTCGAAATCCGCTTGCCAATAATGCGCCGAATGAAAAGTAATCATACCATAGAAAGTTCCCTCATACAAAATCCTAGCACACGGACCGGACCATGGGTCCGCCCATTCCTTCCACATCCCTCATCAATATCAATCCAACAACACACCTGGACGCCTCATGCTTTGTTCGTGAAAAGCCGTTTCCCATAACCATGCCCATACCTTATGACCAACCAACCGCTCATGCTCGCCCCATAACGTTTCATTTTTTTTCTCCACAGAAATAACAAAAAAAGGCCGGAAAATATGCTAACCCGGAGCAAAACGCCTTGACCGTCCCAAAAGACTCAGGAAGTTGCCGCACCAGCTGCACGACCAGCATCATCCTTGCTGGTCAGGCTGACCATGACACGTTGGTTGCAGATATCAATGAACTGCTCAAACTTTTCGATGATTTTGTCCTTTTCCCGCAACTTGGTCTTCAACTCTTCAATCTCCTTCCTGTTCTCCTCGGCCATCTTCTCATAATCTTCTTTAGTTTTGGCCAGCTCGCGGCGGAGATCGGCCCTGATTCTTTCTTCTGCCGATGGGTGAGGTTTGCTGTAGATCGTGGGCCTGTTCTCGGCCAACCCGGTTGCAACCTTTTCTGGATGTCGGTTGATGGCGGCCCTGGCATTGTAGATGTCGCGTGGAAGAAGCGGGACATGGGGGTTATGTTGCTGAAGGATCTCCAGCGTTTGCGTGACACCTACCCCTAGAGGGTCAAGTCAGTGGACGAACAGGTTAGCCGACAGGGCAAGATGATACATACCGCTCTCTTTCAAATTCTTGATGTCTTCCACCATCTTGCTATCCAGCTTCCTGGCTGCCGGGTGCAGCAGAGGGCTCTCGCTCGGGCCATGGTTATGCCGCAGGTGAGAGGGGTCTGGGCGGTAACGCACTGTCCACTGAGTTCTCTGCTCGATGGCAAAGAACCCAAACTGGCAATCACATTTCCGAGAAGTCGTCTTGCGCTTTCGCAGCTCAGGGCTCACACGTTTTGGGGGTTTCCCGGCACGATCACACACAAAAAGAACCTTTTTGAGACCAGGAACCGTCTTCTTCGAACGTCCGATGACGATGGCATAGCCAACAGACGTGCAGTAAGTCAAGACATGCTTGTGGACAGCCTCCAGAGTCGGGAAACTACCGCCTTCGGGAGGGGCAGACATCATTGGCCCCATTGGTTGACGCGGCACGAACGGGGTGCCCTCGATCAGCTTGGGCTCCATTGACGTGTCACCTTCTCCTTCTTCCTGACTTCCCATCTCCATTTCCTCGTCCTGGTTTCCTTGCACTGGCTCGGCGGACTCGGGTTGCGGAGGCGTTGGCTGCTGTTGCACTGGCTGAACCTGCTGCACCTTCTGCACCTGTGGCACCTGCACCTGGGCGATTTGCGGCAGGGAAGTGGGAAGAGCCGGATGGGGCGGAGGTTGGGGAGTAGACTGCTGAGAGTGGGATATGATCGGGTTGCCGTTTTGCTGGGCGGGCTGCACAGACTGCACGCTCTGCACCGGCTGGGTCAGAGACTGGTGGCTGAGAGACTGGGTCATAGATTGTGCCATTGGCGGCTGGCTCAGAGGAGGCTGGCTCAGGGGCTGCTGCTGTTGAATCTGTTGACCGATGGTTTGGGGAGTAAGAGACTGTGAGCCCAACGAAGGTTGGCCGAGAGCCTGCTGGCTCAAGGGCTGCTGCGACAGACTGGGCTGGCTCAGAGACTGATGGCTCAACGACTGCTGGCTGAGCTGCTGTGGGTTCATGGGTTGATTGTTGATGCTCTGGGAAGCCATCGGCTGCTGGGTCATGGGCTGGTGATTCATGGCCTGCTGTAGATAGCTCGGGGCGGGTTGCATCTGTCTCGAAGGAGGACCTCGCTGGCGCGGTCCGGGCAGGGGGGGCGGCACCTGCGAGGGCTGTCGTGCGGCATTTTGGACCGTTTGTTGACTGTTGACGGCGGGAGGAGTGTATGGGTAGACAGAGTACTGGCTCGACGGCGCCGGTTGAGGCTGGTAGGCTTGGGACTGATATGGGGACGCGTGCTGCGGGAGCGATGGCGATGGCTTGTTGGGTGGGTTGTGTGGATGGGGTGGCGGAAAGGCTCGCCTGATGTTGCCGACGTTGTAGGAAAGACCGGGGTGATTATTTGTGGTGGACATGTTATCTAGAAAGAAGCCAGAAGCTCAAACAAGAAAAAAAAAGTAAAGTTTGGTATGCTGGGTCTCGACCCTCTCTGGCGTCCCGTCACCAAATCGTGGGCGGGCGTGTACCGAGCAGGGAGGTGTGGGCAACTGGAGATGGATGGAGAAAGAGAGAGTACGGGGGAGGGTGTAAAAACCTCTCGACCGGGTGGTAGCAGAACCCGCAGAACCCATCCCTCTGGAGCACCGTCTGCGTTGCGCTCCGGCACGGTGCGGGAATCTGTTGTCCGACCCTGCCTGGCCAATCAAAGCCGCCAACATCCAGGCAGTGCCCCCGCAACAGGCAGGGGATGTCCGAAAAAGAAGCAGCTCCACCAACAGGTGTCATGTAAGACCGCCTATCCAATCCCAGAGCTAGAAACCGCGGGGCAGCGCAATACGCGCACACCAGACAGGTTGTTAAGTTTTGGCTTGTGTCTTGGAGTCATAGTAATAAGAAAAAGAAAAGGCATAGTGAAGCATGAAAGCAACTACAAAACGGGGCAGTTTTAACCTTTCCGAAGCCATTTTGGAAGCCAGATACAGTTGGCTTTAAGATACCATGGACTTGTCCGTCTTCTCAAACCTTTGGCGCGTGCGGGTGGGGAGTGTTCGTGGTGGGGTTTTGAAATGACACACCCCAGGGTACACTACAAGGTGTGGCACACCGCGCAGATCTGCTTTCTTCTTCTCACCACTCGGGTCGGACAACAACCTCAAATGGTTACTATCGACTAATACCTTCCATCTGTTGACAGAGTCTTAGGGTGAACTTGAACTCATATAAAGGCAGATATCCTACGAGTTTTCATAATCTACGCAGAACGAGATGGTCACCCCCAACTCAACCCACCCCCACTTTGACACTCCTGATCAAAGTGTCCCTAAAAGAATGGCGCCTCGTACTTGATAAGACAGACATGGCACCGGTCAACTTTATTTGCTACCCGGACAGCTGTCGAATTCATCAGGAATCAGCCCAACTGCCCAGATTACTCACACTCATATCTAGCGACATCGGGATATATATCTGATCACGGCGGCACAGCTCTATTAATACCCATTACGACTATTCCGCTCATGCATTACTCCATAGCCAAGGTAAGTAAGCGAAGACAATCAGAGGGATGTGTTTGTGGCCTGAAATATTACGATCTCGAGTTGATACTATTGTCCTCATTACATTGACACCAATCACGATATGCTTCAAAATTGCCACTATGAAGCCTTGCTATTCTCTCATTTCGCTATGCTGAAACTGTTCATGCCTTTCGCTATGCTATGCTTGCTTTTTTGCAGTCACTACGTCCAGGAAAACCACTCATTTTGGCTGTGATATCTGCAGTCCGTTGTTTCGTCGCAAAATAGGTCGTTGCTGTCCATCGCCCGTTTCTAGGCATTACTCTCCCATCTTCGCTTCCTTGCTTGCTTCTCGTCTTTGTCTGTGGCTGCTCAACGTCCCCAGTCTGCTTCTCGTTCATGTCCTGCTGTTCATGATTTTCTTCCTCCAATTCTTCTTGACATATATTCAGCCCGCCCTAACGACCAAAGTGTTCTCCCCCTGCCGCTTCCACGCCTATTTCCCCTCCACCCCCGTAATCCTCCCCTACGCCGCCACCAAACCAACTCCCAAAATCCAACTTCATCAACAACCTATCCAACCCCCCTACCCGTCTAGGAACATACTCCCCCTTCTCCCTCATAATCATTTCCATCTCCTCCCCTCCCTCCCCAAGCACCACATCCTCGTGATCGTGTCTCCCCTCCAGCCTCCTCAGCTCCCCAATCAAGCCCTCAATTCCCCTTTTAACCTTCATCTCCACCTCCCTCAACACCTCTCGCACGTCCTTCTCTTCCTTGGCCAGGTCAACAAACGCATCAACAACTCCAACATCAGCTTCCAAATCTGCGGCCTGCCACACCTGATGAAGACGGTTGACGCAAGCAACAAGCTGGTCAATCTGGACCAGCAATTCATAAAGGGGATCGGTAAAGGTAGGCCGGGAGAGGAGCAGCAGTGAAACGAGGGTGCGGAGATAGAGTCTGTGGGCATGAGACAAAGTTTCAGGGTCGTGGAGGCCCAAAGAGGAAGACGCATTCGGAGGTGGAGAAGACGTATTTGACTCGTTAAGCCAGATGTCGTCGCCTTCGTCGGCTTCTTGATTGCAGTTGCCGGCAGGTGCTGATGATGGCTGGGTAGGTTTGGGAGTGAAAGGTTTGTTCATATCGGTTTGTGACTGAGGATGGTAGTCGTCTTCGCCCGTGGTCAACCACCTGTGGAAGCCATCTGACAAGCCGGCCACAACTTCGGTTTGTAGGTAGGCTTCTGTTTCTCCAAGGAAGAAGATGGCCGCGCTGGCGGTAGCCCAGGCGTTCCTAAGGACGTGTGACCTGACTGTTTGCCGCTGTCTTAGAAGCAGTACCGTTTCTCTTCCGCCTCGTGTGCTTCCTCTTGGGGGTCCTGGCGGCGCAGGATGATGCCTTCTCAGCGAGGTAATCTTCCACAGGTCGGTCAGCCGTATATGAGCTCGTCGGAGTGACAGCAGATACGAATTGATTGCGGTATACGTCTGCAAATCTGCCTGCGTCAGAAACAGATCCAACGGCGACGGTATCTTGAGCGTCAACACCACCGGCACTGAGAACAACAAGTTCCGAAACGGCGTGTCAGCAATATTCACCAACCCGCTCTCCACCGCCGCCGGCCCCGATGCACTCGGCACTCTCCTCTTCGCAATCGTCAGCCGTAACAACTCCCTCGCCAATTCCACCCCTTCATCCTCTTCATCCCCAGCATCGTCATATTCTCCCCTCATACTCCCCATCGCCGCCCAAGTCCGACTCAGCACAGCCGCCACCTCCCCTTCTTTAACCGTCACATTCCCCAACTTGTCCCTCTTCTCCCAACTCATATTCTCCGCCCTCTTCCACCGACTCCTAATCTTTTCATCGGCCTGCTGCGTCAACGCCATCGCAAACTCCCCCTTTCTCAGCAGAAAAAAGTCCCTCAACAACCCCAGGGTTTCCACAACTTTACTCAACGGCAATAGCTTCTGCAGCGTGGTCCTAGAAAGAAACCTCCTGATATCTGAAATCGCCCTCCCAAAACTCGCCGCGTCCAACGGGTGCTGCAGCTTCGACAGCCGTTCCAACTGCGTCGACAAATGCCCCTTTCCTCTCAGAGAATAATCCCCCACGGCCTTGGCGCGGATCTGATTCAAGCTCCTCCCGATAAAAAGCATGCTCGCCGCCGCAGCAGGCGTGACAAACCCCGGCAGCAAATAGTCCTCCACCATCCACTCCTCCTCCCACTTGGTTTCTTCCTCATCGTGCGCAGTCACCCCCGTCTCCCCCGTCTCTGCTCCCCCTGCAGCAGCCCGCCTGTCCACCCTCCTGATAAAAAAATCCCCATCACTCTTTTGCGGCAGTTGTCCATACACCACCCAAGCCCCCACCTCCCTCAACCACGTCCCCTCGGCCACACTGAGCAACTCCCTCGCCAGCCCTTCCACATCCTCATACCCAGTCTGCAATTCTTTCCTCAGCAAGTCCATCAATTTCGGCCCTGTGCACCTCTCCTGCTGCTGCTGTTGTGCCTGCTGTTTCCCCATCCCCGCGACCATGAACCCCACCACCTCCCCCAGAAACTCCATCCTCCTCCTCCACGTCCCCTCTACCAACCCCACCACCTGCGTCAACGGGACAATGTTGTACCCCCCGACCATTCTGCTGTCTTTGGTGAGGATGTCGCTCTCGATTTGGAGGAGAAACTGCTGAAAGGAGTGGAGATGCTGTGAGAGGATTGACGATGCCACTGAGCGGCAGATAACGGAGGGGTGGCTGCTCGAGATCAAATTTGACTGAGTTGCTATGGTTGTGTGGAGGGTTGAGAGGTGGGCAAGGGGTTGGAGGAGGGCGGCCTCGCTTGGGGAGAGGGATAGGGTGGATGATAGGTCATTGGGGGAGAGGGTGGTGGCGGCGCGGAGGAGGGGGGAGGGGTGCCCTGAGAGGGAGAGGAGGATTTCGTGGAGCATTTTGACTGTTGTGACTTGTTGTCATGGAGGTGGTGGTGGTGAGGTTGTGATGTTGGTGAACTGGGAGATGCGTCAGTACAACTCAACCCATGAATGAATGGTAGCGGGTCGTGAAAGGAGACATACGTTTCAGTCATAACCGGACCTCTTTCTTCCAGTTTCGTGTCGTCGTCTGAAGTCTTGTTCAGGGCTTGGATAAATAATATAATTGTTCCCAAAATCTCAAACCGGCAACACATGGAGGGGGTTTGGTCCGGTCTACCAACTCAAAAGTCAATGAGAGTGAAAGTAACAGGGTTTGCAATTCTGAGCAAACAGCCGAGGTTCGTAACCAGAATGTCGAGGGTTCGTCTCGAGGTTCATAGGTAATCATCAAAAGAGTGACTGACTTGGTAACGGTGGGCGGGTTCAACTCCAACGGTCGCTTATTCCAGGCCAGGGATTGAGTAGAACACCACCAGTTCGATGCTAGTCAGAGTCGTAAACCGGTCACCAAAACCAGCCCCATTGTCTGTCGAACAGGCGGCAAGTGTAGCTGACCCTGCGCCCGCCAGTCAGTTTGCTTGCTCCTGCAGTGTTGAATGAGAAAACAGCCCTAGATGTACCTTACTTGAAGCAATGAAATGCCATCAGTGTGGAACCACTCAACAGCTCACAACGCGACTGACTGCATTGGGAAAGACGCGACTTGTTGAAAACGCAGGGGTCCTGATGGCGTCACGTGATAGCATTTATAACCCCTGTGTAAGTCCTCTTGCTCTGCTCTCACTTCAACGTCACAATGTATTTCTCATCCGTTCATTCCGTCCACATTACGCTAATTATATATCAAATTTATCAAGTCATCCAAAAGCATCGCCATGAAACAGAAAACCACAGCTCGTCCCTCGTCTGCATCACCCCCAAGTCTACTTATAAATAGCTCCGTTGCCGTTGCCGTTTGCTGGCTGCTTCCCCTCCGCGACTGTCATTCCGCTCAGCGATTGCGTGTCAACAGATGACTTTCCTCCATCGTTATCAATAATCGCTGCACCCCCGTCACCTCCGCCTACAACGATGGACTCCCCTTTTGACGTCTTGCCCACCACCATACCCTTGGCTACGCTCTTGATCAGAGCCCTGCGCGAGACGCCCGTTACATCAATGTAGACCAGACCGACATTCTTGACGCCGCCACCAATTGACCTGCTCACCTCTCCTGCCTCGGGTCCCCACTTGTGCTGCACAACAGTCGTGGCAGCATCTGACGTCGACGCAAGCAGGTGGCGACCAGCCTGCTCTACGCCGTCCATAACCGTGGAGAAGGCCATCATGCTCTTGTTCAAGATGCCCGGCTTATAAGTCTCGAGCGGCTTGCCATCCGGACCATAGCCCTTGTGACCCGAGGCCGCCTTCTTGCCATGACCACCAAGCGTCGCTCCGAGGTTCTGCGCCACCTTGCCAATCTGGCCTACCGTCTTGGCCGACAGATTGGCTGCCCCGCCAGTGAAGGTGCCGATGCGACGAATGTGCTCCTTGGTTGTGGGATTGAAGGTCATGGGCTTCGCAGCAGGCTCAGCTCGCTTGGTATAACTGTCGGCTTGGCCTTGGAGGAGTTTGGCGACCATATCGGAGCCAGTAATGATTAGTCGTGAGGCAGCGTGGGCGTTCGAGACGAGAAATGAGTTCTTGTAGGCTGGATGCAGCTCTGCCTCCCACAACTCAGGCGAGATGGGGGCCACCTGGATGTTCGAACCACCATCGGCAGGGAGCGTGATCTCGACCGGATCTATAACATCGCCGAGTTAGAGAGGAATTTGCTATATCGCGCCACCCGGTTCGGCACTCACCTTTTGATCCAGGCTTCAAGGTCTGGTGCTCAACAACCTGGAAGTTCTCAGCAAGCTCGCCAATCACGCTGCCGTCCTCTTCATCAACCAACACGATCTGTCCGGGCGCATTATTGGTCGTGTTGGAGGGGCTTCCGCGCGCATAGGCCTCGCCAGGCTTGAAGTCTGCTGGGTTATATGCAGGTAGCTGTTCGCCAGTAGCGGCAGCCGCCTTGGAGGCAGACCCTCCACTGCTGACCTTTTGGTCGGCATCCTCCCACCACTGCTTGTCGCTTTTCCCATGAATCTTGGGGGGAGGGGCCCTCTCAAGGAAAGCGGTGCACTGCGCCAAGATGGTCTCGAAAGTGTCGACATCCTCCTGAATCCCCTTTCGGCTTTGCACCGAGGGAAATTCGATCCTGGTGAATGCGCCGCTATCCGGTCCCAGGTCCCACCGTGGAATCAGGTAGCTGGTTGGTGGCTGATGGTAGATTTGCGTGGTGGCTGGCAGCGGGAGATCGAGCTCGGGAGGAAGGTGTAGATGGAGGTAGAAGTCCTGCTCGGCGTTTGCTGTCTCGGGGTCGATGGATGGGTCGGCGAAGACGGAGCTTGTCGGAACCATCAGCAGCGACAAGGTCTGCGGGCCGGTTGGCGTGAGCGGTTGCTCCTTGCCATTGGCAATATGGTATGCTTTTACGCCATTGATGGCATACAGCAGCTTCGGATCCTGTGGTTGGCGCATGGGATTAGACTTTGTGTCTGGTGGTTTGCGGTGTCTGTGAGATCAGTGTAACCAAGGTAGGTGCTCACATTGTGTCCAGAAGCCATTGTGTCGGGATATCGTTCCAAGTTAATATGTGTTTCTGATGTTGTTGCGTGCGATGATGATGCGGGGTGGTCTGGTGTGTCGCACTGGAAAAAGGGGTGATGACGCTGCGACTTGCGCTCCTTTATCCCAGCCGTCGAGTTGATGAAATCACCTAAAAACCGCTCGCCCAAAGGAAGACGGGAGTATGACAATAATAGCCCTGTCGCAATGGCACGATTTGACCAGAAGGCGGGGTTAAAGCACTTGTCACAATCAGTACTTGTCCCAACGAGCAGTCCAGCGTTCAAAATAGCAACAGCGAGACACCGGCACCCCGCGCGAAAGAGGTCCCAGGCGCTTAAAGAGCTGTCCTGTGTGGAGCATGGGCGCGAGGCCTCTCGGTGGTGCGCTCAAGGGCGACGTCATTGGTTTGCCGCATGAAATGAGAGCCTCCAATGTCAGTTGTAAGATAGACTTCTTGCATCCCGCCACCGTTTCTATCATGAAACAGGGAACCAGGCTGGGAGCTTTATGCTCTGGTTAGTTCTGAATCTTTTATTTTCTGATCTCCAGATGTATACCTAGAGTTACAGATGACGCATTGTTTCACCGTGTCAGCTGCAGGTAAGGGGGGTCGCTTATGCTGGAAAACCCGCTGTAGCGCACATAAAAGAACCCGACCCCCTGAGCTGGTCGCGATCATGGAATGGATGGTTCTCCCCCGCCTTCCATGTCGGTAGTCGGCAGCCCCAGGTGTTCATCCATCCAACTCATCGTGGCCGACGGATGCAAGGTCATCTTCGGCCTCGCGTGCTCTCGCTGGTGTTGCCTTTTGGGTGATCTGTATTCGAGTCCTTTGGTTGGGAGTGCGGGGAAGGGGGTGCAGTACTTTGGGGATAATCAATTTGTGATGGTCTGACTGGTAGGTTGATGATGGGGACCACACCACACTTTGTCACACGGAGAGATCGAGGGTGTTTGGGCGACGAAAAGATCGTGTCCTTCCCTACCTGCTTCCCCGAAGCTCATCCTAGATTAGGTTTCATAGGCTCGATCCAAGGGTCATCTTCACATCCAGGACCTCAACTACCTGAATAACAAGTGCTCTAGGCAACAATTGGGTATCCGATATCTACCAATGTGATAGGTAAAGCAGACTATGGGTTGCCTGCCTGTAGGTGCGTAACCGTTGAGAGCTCCCAGAAAAAAAGATAAATATCGGGGAGCCACGGAGCTTACCTACTTGATACAACCAACCTTCCTTTGCCCAATCGAACCAGGGGCGCATTTCCGCTGCCGAGTGGCTGCAGGCACTCCCGATTCGGCTTCCGTGCTGCGGCGGGTACCTACCCATCAGCTTGCAGTTGCCGACCTGCAGTGTTCTCCCGTCGTAGCAAAGCGTGAATACCCAACAGATCGAGGCATTTTACCGCAAGAGAACAAAGAGAGAGAGGCCGAGTTGTGTGTCTCCCAATGCGTCGGTCTTGACTCCGTTCTATTCTAGCCAACGGGGAGGCTTTCCGGCTTGGTGTTTGGTAGGTATCTCGTCAACTGGACCGATTCGTGCTTCTCTCACTCCCTGCGCATCTCCCGTCGCTTGTGCATCTATGTAAAAACAGGAACCTGTTGGGCTCGTCCCACCGTCCTCGGAACACTGAACCTGACGGTGACGGACACAAATCAAAAGGCAACCCCCAAGCCCAGCCTCGTCTTGCCAGCAGTTCCACCACAGCGGAGTTGCTGAGAGTCGGTCGTAAGCGACCTCGGCGGTCCGCCCGCCTCAAAACAGGCGAGTGTCCACATGCCGTTCGGCCCCGGAAACGATGCCCAGATGCCGGCTCCTAGATAGGGAGAGTCAGAAGCTTGGGTTCTTGTCTGTCGGTGGATATACAACCTAATTGTTCTGCAAAACATAGATTGATGGATGGGGCATAAACGAAGGGTTTTATATTCGGGTCGACCACTCACAAGGCTCCGTTGCTGTTCCGTCCCGTTCTTGACTGGTCGACGCCGCCATGTTCTGAGGAGCGGAAGCGGGGTGTTGCCCTGCTCGAGAGCCGTGCCAAGGTCAAAGAAAAGGACGCTAGCCTAGGGCCCCTCTTGCCGACATCCCCCCTCCCTGAGGGCGTTCTGTGTGGCCCGTGAGAGCGTTGAGCTTCCCGACCTACCTGTGAGCTTTCGGTGTGGTTGCCGTTGGTCAATGCGTCCAGTACCAAAGAATCACGGGTGTTTTCAAGACGAAGATCGTTTCAAGGATACCTATCTGTAAGAATTCTGTATGTACAGCTGGGTAGATTGGTTCAATGTTGTGTAGGTAGTTGGTAGATACTTGTCTTCAGGTGCGCAATGCACTGCTCCCCGATTCTAGGTCCCATTCTAGGTCCCATTGTTTGTCCCTGACTTCAATCTTTGACATGTCAAATTCAAACGCGGGTGGCTGCCCAAACCTACCCTCGGCCAAGGCCCAGGTGCAAAACTTCGCGATATGGTAACCCGGGAAGATGCTGTCCGAGCCGTCCCCGGAAGGGCTGTTGACTGGCTCTTGGCTCGATGCTAGCTTCCCCGTTCCTCGATGGCAGATGGCACTTCATCTTTCAGGGATTTGCCTATGAACAGACAGTCCAGCCCAGTAGAGCCTCTGTGACTCTGTGGAATGCCAGTCCTCAGTGCCGTCAAATAAAAGACCGCAAGGAGCCACTTCTTTTTTCCCCATCGCGTCTTTTTTGGGATTCCCGTCCGTTCCACCACGTCCACCTAGCATCAGGGCAGAGCACCAGAGATATCGAATCGACCTCAACGACGCCAAACAACCCCCCCGTGCCCCCGTCCGCTTTCCCGATCGATCCCCAAACATCCCGTCCATTGCCGCCCCCGTCAACGCTATAATAAAATCCCTGACCTGGAACTGTCCACCCTCGCTCTCGGAACTCGGAGCTGCTTCGCCTGACACTGACGCACCGGACCCGGCCCTACCGACACACTCACTGTACTGCTGTTGCTTGTTGGCCGTTGCGTTGCTTGCTGCTACACTAGGCCTGAATTCTCTCGAGCTGTAGTAATGTAGGTGATCTGAATTTATTCTTTTTTTCTTCTTCTCTCTTCCCTAGCTTTAAGCTGCAAGCTGCGTCCACCCTCACGGCTCGTGTTGTTTGTCTGCACCATCGTGCCTCTGTGCAGCCAGTGCATCTTGTGTGCGTAGTGCGTCCAGTCCCGCCCAAACCCAAACACCATCGCGCCGTTTCCCGCCGTTTCCCACCTCACCGTCTTCGTGCTCCCCGACTACCTTAGACCAGCAACGTCAACGGGTCTTCTTATCAGCAAAGAGGCTAACCAAACGAACTAGTAGTTGAGCTCCCCCATCCTGTTGCGCATCCCCACTGCCGCTACCGTACGGAGTATCCGTCGGCCGCAACCGCCACACGCGCGCAACCTCGACGACCACGGCCTGGACCACGCAGCAAGCAGCCAGCATCGGCATCGTGAGGATCGGATCAGTCGCCAGCTGCGTTTCGGCGTCACATTGCTCTTCGGGTAGACACACCCTCTTTTCTCGCTGCCTGTGGCCCTTGACTCGTCCGGCCACCCGCGCGCGCAACGGACGGCTACGTGCATTTCTTGTCGACGCTGTAATACCCTGTGCCCACGCCCGTTCGACTGTCTGGTAGCACTGGCCCGTCCGGGAACCCTTCTCTGCCACTTGTCTGCCCTGCCTCGACTGAGCTCCTCTCCCCCCCCCTCCCCCTCCCCTCTCTCGCGCCGCCGTCGTGCTTCCGTCTTGCCGTTGTCCGCCCTTCCCCCTTCCCTGACCCTATCATCTGGCTATCTCGCCGCACTTCCTCCGAAGTGTGAGTACCTTCCGTACCCTATTTAGTCCCGCCCGCTCTTCGATCCGCCCGACGACACCGACTACCTAGCCTCGGCTCTCCCTCCCCCTTCCCGTGCCCTGCACATCGCTTGGCCCAAGGTCGGCCTTGTTTCTTGACAGCGCCTGTATCAAGGGGTCCCCTCGCGAGACCCAACCGCCGTCACAATTGCGTCCCAGCTGCGCATCCAGTCCATCCTATCCCCGGCCGATCCGTCGGAGCAACCTCCACCAAAACGAAAGTTCCACGACGCCTTTGCCGGACCGGCGCCAGAATCATCGCCCGCGCCCACGGAGTGGCCCTCACCGGCCCCTCCACCGCCCTCGAACCCGGCACCACCGGACCGGTTACCGAATATTCGACAGCCGCTGCCCCATAGCCCGCCGCGCCCCGCTGCGGCCGGGGGCGGGAACAACCGTCCTCAACCACCAGCTCCGAAGCCCGTCGTCGTTCCTGACGATGACAACCGGGCCCCAAGCTCGGCTACAATGATGGCTGGCAGCCCGAGCAGTCCGGGCACTGTGGACGGTCGAAGGGGGGCCAATGCCAAACGGCCAGCTCAGCGGTCCAGCATTGCGTGTCAGAGCTGCCGAAAGTCCAAAATCAAATGCAACAATACGGGCGGTGATTCGCCATGCGACACCTGTATCCGCAATGGGAAAGAATGCACCTATCCAGAAGCTCCGCCGGTACAGCCTAAGCGCTCTGAGCCCCCTGCCGGACCAAAGGCGGAGCAGGGGACAGAACGCAAGCGGGTGCGGAGAATGGAGGACATTGTCAAGATGGAGGGTGCCATGCCGGCCGCTATGATAGCAGAAGACGTGCTATCAATGCCGTACCTGAACGAGGCTGTTTGGTCACAACTCTTCGACATATACCGCCTTCACTTTGCAACCGAACTACCTTTTCTCCACTTGGCAACATTGAAGGAGAAGCTGGGGAGCAGATTCAGGGCCAAGCCCAGCGATACGTCCCCGGAAATCAATCTTGTGCTTCTAGGCATTTTGACCTTGACAGCACGTTTTCATCAGACCCTGGTATCATATGTCACCGTTCCGAAGAATGCATCGAGCGCTGCTGCAACACCAAAACCACAGCCCCCTGGGCCTGACCTTAAGGCGTCTGTGGCGTCGGAGTACTATGCCGAGATCCTGACCAAAGCTCTGGGTGGGCTGAGGACGAGCATGACGGTAGCCTCGGTGGAAAGAGTTCAAGCTTTCCTGATGCTTGGGCTGTACGAATGGAGTCAAGCGGTCCCAAGAGTTGGCGGCATGGCTGCGTGGATGTATGTCGGTGTAGCTATTCGCATGGCACAGGCTTTGGGCCTTGGTCATGGCGACGGGGAACCCGGAAAGAAGTTTGGCATGCGGCCTGCGCTTGCAAGAGGACCTACCATACCCCACTCACAAATGATCATCGCCAAGGAGATTCGAAGGCGGACCATGTTCAGTTGTCTGATACTGGACCGTCTTTTGGGCTGTGGCAAGGACCGGGTGTCTACGATTCGATCCGAGGACCTCCGCATCCAGCTTCCGTGCGCCGAGATGTCGTTTGACTTGTCAGAAGACGTCTTTACGGGCTTCCTGAACCCAGTTCCAGGAGTTGACAAGAAACGGCCTATCAGCGACAGTGTCCTGGGACGTTTTGTACGCCTGGTAGACCTCTGGGGTGAAATTTCCCGGTGGAGCTTTGCTGGCGGCCGCTTCACAGAGAATGAAGCCCCATGGGACCCGGCGTCCAAGTTTTACCAGCTGCGCGAGAAGCTCGAGGGCTTTTACGGGGACTTGCCCCCCAACTTTCAGTGGTCTGATTCCAACTACTACAAGCATGAAAATCACCAAGCAAGCAGCGTGTATGTCTCACTACACATGCTTGGTGCCGTTTGTAGGATTATGCTTCACCGCGAGTATATCCCTTTTATTCCCATTCGTTGTGAAAGACCAGTGGGCCCGCTCGACGAGCCGGTCTTCACTGAAGGTCAAGAGCCAGCTGGTTTCTGGGACGCCAGCGCCGAGGAAATATTCCGGGCGGCGAGGGACATTGTCGACTTGGTGGAAATCTGCGGCGACAAGCTGCCCATGTCTGCTTTGGTCCTGTTTTCCGTGTGGACGGCGGCTTTTGTCGGTATTTACGCCGTCCATTTCCCGCACATGGACACCAAGGGCCACATGCTCCCTTCGTTCTCGGGTGATCTCGAAATCACAAAGAATGGTCCAACAGGGACGACATTTAGCACCCTCAAGCAGATGTCTCGGTGGTTGAAACTGGCCGAGACGTACTGCAACTACTTCCGTGAGATGGCCTGCTACTATGAGAAGGTCAAGTCAGACTGGGACAAGCACAGCGGCAGGCCGGGGAACAGCGAGGGCAAGCTCATCAGCGTCCGGCTGGGCGGTGGCGGTCTCGAGGAGTGGCAACAACAAAGCCGGAAGATCATCAACAACGGCGAGATTCTCGGCATGGGCGGCCCAGACGACAAGCAGTCTTCTAGGGACAGCACCGTCGAGCCGAATTCCCACCAACAGCACCACGACGAGAAGCTCTCCCGCTCCACCTCGTTCACCCCCATCAACTCGTCCAACCACGTCCCGCAACCCTACCACCACCAGGCACACGACCCCAACGGCGGCAAGATGGAAGACAACGCCGACAGCTGGCGCTTTCATCCGCACCACCCCCAGCAGCAGCATCAGCAGCCATCTCCTTCTCAGTCATCCACCACGATCCCCTCGCCGGAAATGCCCATGATTTCTTTCCCGACGTTGCCGCTGGGGTACTCGTCCAACGAGATTGTGAGCTATGTCGCCGAGGCGCAGAGCATGCCTTGGTTTCACGCCCCCGGGGGGATAGACCAGTTTGCGCACGGGACAAAGGAGAGCGAGACGCTGGATAATGGGAATTTGTTTTGGGGGAGCATACCGGAGGCTATCCTGATGGGGGCCGGGGCTGGAGGGCAGGGGCAGATGGGAGGGGGGTATGCCTAGCCTTTTTGTGGAGGGGGGTGTTTATGATGGAAGGAAATGGTTGTGTCTGTGTGTCTCTGTGTGTTTTGTAATGAGAGAAAGAGAGATGGTTTGATGGGGATATATTGCTTAAAGTATGGATTGGAGGTTTTTTTTTTGGGTGTTTCAAATATTCTGTTATCAGGCTGTTGTTCTTGTTCAAGTCAGGGGCGGCGGCGGGTATATGGTATTTGCATTAGGGGTTTTTGGGAGGCGCGGGGGATGGGTTGAATGGGAAAGAAAGCTTGGTATTTATTACTATAACTTGAGACCGGTTTTTTTCTGCGCCCCTTTGATGAGGTATCTTTTGAGAAAAAAAACATGTCTGGCTTTCCTTTTTTTCTTTCTTTTTTTCACTTTTTTTTTTTTGATTGTGTAAAAGAGGTAGAGATGTCGTGGGCTTTTTTTGGTTAGGTACCTACCCTAGGGTAGGACGGGGCAGGCTTTGTGTGAACTGAATTGATGTTTTCATGCTGTTTCCGGGCGGGTTGTCGTGGAGGTGGCTGTTGGTTTCTTGGGAGGGCATATTTGCATTCGAAAAGCGGCTTTTCTTTGTGGTTTGGTAGGTAGTCACTCTATGGCTGGGGAAATAAGGATGGGGGAGGTGGGATGTGATGAATGATCAGCTTCAAAAAAAGAGTTCGATTCGATGCCAGGGATTGTGGCCTGTGTAGGTAGGTAGGTATGTGGTGAGACACTGGGGTTGAAGCTGCGGTTGCTCGGAAATGTCTATAGGAAAGGGGGAATGATGTGAACAGGGAAATGACAAAGTCAATGACCAAGGAATATGTTTAGGATGCGATGAAAAGTGATGCTGATTTCAAACACACTGGGCTTTCAGAATAAGAACCAGTCCTCCATGTCAATGAGATTGTGTCTGGTTTTCTTTTCTCGCTCGAATGCGTAGGAAAGTAATTAAAGCTCCACTCAGGTGCATACAAGCCTCGTTTCCCCTTGTTGTTGCTTTGTTACATGCCCGTGGACTTGCTGAATGCGGTCAGGGTAAGCGCCCTTGACCTTTGACTTCCAGTACCAAATCACTCAACAGCGAAATCACTGTCTTTATTCCGGTGTGCCTTTTTGTTCTAGGTGCTGCTTATAGGTAATAAAGCCCAGAAGAGTAAAGCCCAACCAGGATACGTGTGTTGCCCCTTCAAGAGCTCGACAACCAAGGCTTTCAACAAAAACAGCACCACCCTCAGATCCAAACCACCCACCCAAGGTAGCCAGAGCAGCAGAGATGGCGAAGCATAAAGCAAAGAAAACTCCAGCAGCGCCCAGCAATCCCGCTGCTGGCCCCAGTACTGGTGCTGGGGTTGCTAGAGGTTCTGGTAGCCCCGGTACCGGTGCTGGGGTTTCCAAAGTTGCTTCTAGCCCCGTTCGAACTGGTTCCGCTGCCGTTGCTGCGGCGGCTCTCAAGAAATTGACAAAGAGGGAGGAAAAACAGCTCGGCGAAAGAATAGCGGGTACCATCAACCTCCAGTTCGGTCCTCTCAAAGAGAACTACGGTCGTCCTGCGACCGACAGTGAAATGAGGTACAGGAACATCGCGCTCTTCTTGCCAAATAGTTATTGGACAGGAGAGGACAGCAGGATGGATGTGAATAAGAGAGTTCAGGGGGCCCTAGAGAACACCGACGCTTTTAGATTTGTGAATCTCGGAGACCCGGAGCAGCGGCAATGGTACGCAGATGAGAAATCGGGACGAGTGATAGAGCAGATGTACAGCGGGTGGAGTACACGGTTTCACACGAAGCTGAAAGAGACACACCAAGAGATCATGGCAATAGTCGAGACGCTCCAAGAGACCGAAGAGGATAGCCAAAAGCCAATATGGAAGAAGCTGGCGAATCTCTATGGCAACCACCAGGCCCTTGAAAAGGCCCAAGAAGAACTCGCCTTGACCAAGGAAATTCTTGAAAAATACTACGCCGTGCACCCCTTCCTAGATGCAAAAGCCGAGTCCAAGGTCAAGAGGATAGAACGACTTCAGATCGACGTCAGAGCCAAGGACACGCTCATCAAGAAGGCGGACGAAGAAAGCGACAGGTACAGGGTTGACTTCCGGCTTCGCATGCTCCTCCAGCATTGGGGAATCACAAACGGGGACGCCCTGGACCCGAGCCGGTGGCAAAAGTACGACGTCGAGAACCGCTTTGCTGCCGAGTTCCAGGAATATCTCGACGACGTGTTGAACGGCATACCGCAAGCTAGCGGCAACCTCCTGGTGCAAGTCAGGCCACCCATCGGCGTCAAGCAACTGATGCGTGTGGCCTCCATACACCGAACCGTCCACGGCATCGACCTTCTGGCCGACTGCCGGATCGTAGCCCTGCGGCTTGTTTCAGCTCGACATGACAAGGCAAACACCGACGAGGTGGGCATATTGCCCAAGGACCTTGCAAGTCGTTCCCAGGGCGAGAACTTCAGCGAGGTTTATGTTCCCCCGTCCACCTCGGGCGCATCAGTTCCCCCGTCCACCTCGGGCGCATCAGTTCCCCCGTCCACTTCAGGCGTATCAGCGGTGACGACGGGCATGGCACAGTTGACGACCACCTCTCGCAGAGCGTCCCAGCTTACGCCAGAGCAGCAGAAACAGAGGGCACAGGCGATCAGGTTGGAAGGACAGTTCTTGGTCGAGCCTGGAGCTAGAAGCGAGGACTGTAGCTGGCAAGCGCTATTCGACGGCACGGTCCTTCAACTCTACAACCTGGACGTCATTGCCTGCGAGCATATCCGTAAGTACATACCTACCTAGATGATGCACTTCTCCTTGTGTCGGAAAAAGGCTGATGTTAATCATCATCCCAAACAGTCGTAGCCTTGACCTCCCGCAAATCGCTCACCCCTCAGCAACTCTTGGAACGCAGAATACTCCAGAGCCATGTCGACTTCATCAACAAATGGGCCTCCATCATGGAGATGGTGCACCACTACGCCAAGAAGGCACAGCAGCGTGGGCCGGGCTCCTGGAGTCTGTGGAGCGAGCACTGGTTCAGAATCCGAAACAAGATGACGGAGCAGTGCTTCGGCGCCCACAGCACTCTGAACACCGGCGACAACCCTTGGTCGAAAAGAACCAAGCGCGGCCTCTTTCACGACTACGTCGGCCTGTTTGGACAGACGTGCAAGCTCTTCAACATGCATGGCTTGCAGACTGCGGAGGTGTTCAAGCAGGAGCTGGACCGGCTCGACGACGAACGCTGGAACCTCTACCGGTACGCCATCCAGACATGGACCCATGGCGACGCCAGGGGCGGGATCAACGACAACGGCCAGTACGGCGGTAATCCCCCAAAGCTGAAGCCCAGATACCCCAAGAAGGGCAACCTGTGGGCGGAATGGAACTGGATCTATGAGACGGATAAGTGGAAACATGCGCCACGGCTAGATCCCACACAGCCTCCTGGAACTCGTAAGTGCTGGCAACCCCCCACCCATTCTTTTTTCTCCCGGCTTTACCCCCCTCTGGTGGACTTGAATACTAATCGCACCTCTAGCCGGGCTCTGGGATCCCCTCGAGCCAACAGCAGCCCACAAGAGCTTCAGGCCTTTTGGCCCTGTCCAACTCGCGATTACCACCTCTGAACGTCACCACTCCAAGAATAAGTGGAGAGAGACCTACATAAAGAGGCACCCACCAGGATGGGATTTACATAAAGCGAGGCTCGGGGACTTCTGAATTCTCCACCAAAGAAAACGGCGTTTCGTTACATATTCTACAACTTATAAAACTAAAATAAAACTATCTAAAGTGTTTTTCATAAGAACCCGGACAAGTAAAAGAAACAGCCAAGCGCTCTTGGTTGCTCTGCTGTGAAATCAAGAGAAAAGTAATGTGATTGAAGAGAAGGACGAAATCATGGATAAAAGAAAAAGAGGCCAGCGAATATACCGACGAATACTCAACTGACTCCCATGCCGTGGCTGAGTAACCCCCTCAAACCCCCACGCGCTCTTTTACCGTATTAAAAAAAAAAACTCCATGGCAATGTATCTTCCATACTGGCTGCGTGATATCACCAACAGTTTTGACCGACACCTCCCAGCACCTATCTGTTCTCCTCCATCTTCTTGATCAGGTTCCTAACCGGCGAGTTCCTCACAGCAGGCGTCCCCACCCTCCCCGTGACCGGCGGAGGCGGCGACGACATGGGTGTCTGTGGTGGCCCTGGTGAAAAGGGAATTACCCCGGTGCTACTAAAGACGGGCAAATCTCCTCTCTTCATCGGGGTTATGGTCGACAAGGGAGTGGTCACGTTGGGAGGCAGCCACTGCAATGGCTGCTGCTGTTCCTGCTGAATATTCAACTCGGGAGTCGGGCCATCAGGCTGATACTGAACAAACATGTCCATTGGGTTCGGGGTCGAAGTAGTGGTGTGGGGAGAAGCTCCGCGAACGGGGCTCGAAAAGGTAGGAGTGACAGAACTCATAGCGGAGTTGGAAAACGTTTCAGAAGGCGGGTAAAGCGGTGATGCTAGCGATTCTGAAGGTTGATTATGGAGGGGGGACGATAAGGCAGGCAGGTGATAGTTCTCTGCAGCTGATGTCGGGGGGCTAGAGACAAAGGTGGACTCGGTATCGGTTGGGGTGGGGGGCACCATTTGGTTTTCAGGCGGTTGGACCGAGAGAAGGGGTCTGTTGTCATTCAACTCGCTAGGAACCGCCACAGAGATGGTATCTGTTGCGGCAAGTTTGCTTTGCGCATCTCGTTCCTGTTCCCGGGCGTCACGCACTGCCTTGGACACAACAGTAATCTTAATCTTCTTCATGTCCTTTGCCAGCTTGTCGACATCGTCACCACCCTTCTTATCTTCACCATCAGATTTGGGAAGCTCCGGTACGGCCACAGCGGGAGCATCGACAGGCTTCTTGGGAACCCTTGGGGCTCTGGGAGCAGCCTCTTTCTTGGTTGGGGCCCGAGTCTTCTTCACATTGATTCCGGAGGCATTAGTCCTAACACTCGCGACAGAGTCGGGTCGGACATGTTCAGGTTTCGAACCGGCACGTATCGGCGCTGGTTTGGGAAGTGGTGGTACCGAATCCACATTCTCCGACACCGTTGTCGACGCCGTACTAAGTCGCCGACTGGGGGGTGGTCTTTTCTTCTCCGTAGCAAGCACTGCTGGTCCGGCCACGGTTTTTCTTCGTGATTTGCGGTCATCATCCTCGTCTTCCAGATAAGTCGGCTTGTTTTTGCGCTCCCTCAACGACATCCTGGTGGGAGCCCGTTCGACAACGACCGGAGGAGGAACAACAATCGGAATAGTTTGCGCTTCTGTCTCCGCTGTACTGTGAGCCAGAGCAAACTGACGTTCGCGACGAGCCCGAGTTGCCTCCGCGCCAAGCTCCTCGTGGGTGCAGCTGTCTGTCTGTCGTCCCGACGGGATCAGCAGTCTGCTGAGTTCGAGAGCGGCTGTGGTCCATGCAACATCAGGAGGAGGAGGAGTAGGCGATCTGTAGCTATGGCCGTGGCTATTTGGTACGCTGAAACCCGATACGCTGCGGCGGATATTCTTTGGAGGCACAACTGATCTAGCTGCCGATGCCTGTGTTGGCGAAGAGTAGGTGGGCGGTACGACATTTCGAGGCTTCTTGATCTCGACCGGGGGAGCAGTAATCGCGGCTTCGAGTGCTTCGAGCTCCGGGACAGACCACCAAGACGGGTCGTACTGACGAGCCCGGCCCTCCTTTGGCAGGTTTTCTTTCACGGCCTCCGCCGTGCCCATCTTTTGGCCCATTTCATGACCAAGCCCGGAAGGAGCTACTTCCTGCCTGGCACGGGGACCATCGGCAGCAAGACCACAAATATGGCTCAGGACCCCTGAGGACAAAGCACGATCGCTATAGCCGCCCTCGAGAACACTGACAACCCGCCCTTCCACGCTTGTGCCCTCTTCGGCAGCGATCTTGACAACGTCTCTGGTTAGTCGAGCATAGAACTCGGTCGGGACATTGACGTTGTGCCGTTGCATCCCGGGGCTTTCCCACTCGCTGGCGTCGAAACCGGCAGATAAGAAGATGGCAGCTCTTGAATTCACCCCCTGAGCACGCAGTCTCTCTGTCTGAGCCCTCAAGTACTCCCGAGTCTTGTCCAGCAAAACCGAGTATTTGGACTCGTACAATGCCCAGAATTCGGCCTCCGTCTTCCATGGCTGCAAGTGAACATTCCAGATACTCTGCCCGTGCGCGTTGTCGATGCATATGCTGGCGTTCCTAACCTTGTCTTCATCGCCCATCTCGCACGGGTAGGAGTTGATGTCATGCAAGCTAAAGTACCCAATCGATGTTTTCTTCCACCAGGCCGCGTTCTTACCCAACCCAACAGACCTCGCATTGTGTTGCCAGGCAATGGACTGGGAGCCATCACCGTGATGAAGATCAAAATCGATGATGGCTGCGTGGGTCAGACCGTGGCTGAGAATGGCGTGCATGATACCGACATGAACGTTGTTTATCCAGCAGAATCCAGACGGATGTGAGCCAGAGCAATGGTGACCGGGTGGTCGGATGGCAACAAAGGCTCGCTGTGGCCCCTGAGGGCGAAAGACGGCATCGACCGCATCACATACTCCCCCCAGGGCCCCCTCGAGAGCCTCCAGTGTTTCGGCGCAAAGATATAGATCTCCCTCGTGTAGCTTTTGTGGAGCTTCTGAATTTGCCCCGCGGTCGATATCTGGTCGTTGGAGCTCTTTCCCATTGACTGCCAGCTTCGACTCGGCCGTGTCACACATGATCTTGAGCTCTTCCATCCACTTCGTGCCGTGAACATTGGTCACCGTTTGGGAGGTTAGTGGAAGTCGCCTATCGCTTTTCTGTATTCGGAAAGGTATGGAGGGCAGCTGCGCCGGGCTGGCCTCTGGAGCAATCGGAAAATCACCATCCTGATGTCGCTCACCCAGCCGGACATATGCGGCCGATACACCCAGGACACAGGCCTTAACTCTCTCTGGCCGTTCGACGATGGTGCTTAGCTGCGCTTTCGAGGTCTTGGGTCGCGAGAACCGGTGGCCGTAGCAGGCATCCTGGAGGATCACGACCGTCTCGGCCGGGCGGTTCCAGTCGGGTCCGTGGAGAGCATCTAGCTCGGCCTTGAAGTGGGCATTTGCGACGGCTTGCGGGGTCAGGACAGGCTTCTCTGGGAATTCGGGCGACATGCTTCTCAGTGGTGACCTGCCGGACCTTGATGTGGTCGGAGAAAGAATGCTGGCGGAGCTTGCTCGGCGAAGTGGCGTTACACCGTTGGCCGAACGGAGAGAGTTCGTCGAGACTTTTCTTAGCAGGGTGGGAGTGCCAGCTCTAGATGGTGATCTAACGGAGGAGGAGCCAGATAATGGACTGCGCATTGCACTGCTTGGTCGACGCGGGGAGCTCTCGGAAGGATAGTCGTAGGGGGTGGGCTTGAGAGGGCTAGGCCGAGGGGCGCGGGGCTGCCTTGCCGGCGACGAGGTGGTTGATATGGTCAGGTGCTGGAGCGACTGGGTCAGGTCGGCTTCTCTAGGACTCTTTGAGCCATCTTTGCTGTTTGCGGGCCTGTCTTGCTGGAGGTCAGCTTGTGGTTGGGACGTCTGTGCCGAAACTCTCTTTGGACGAGAGGACGACTCAGACAACGACGCCGGCGACGCCATTATGAAGAGGTCGGTGCTGCTGCAGCTGTTGCATGGAGCACAAAGCCGTCTTTCTTGCGTGAACTGAAAGCCAAAAGTGATTTATTCTATCCGATCAGATGCCACCAGAGCAAGCAGCTAGCATGAAGTCATTGGCCTCTGCTTGTCGTGGGACAGCTGCCCGTAAATTGGCCCCAATTTGGCCTCCCTGAGCCCCCCACAAGCTCCTGGACTTGGCATCACAATCTAGACCGCGTCACGCGTCAGGACGTCATAGCAATGCCTGTTCACGTGACGGAGAGCTCCGGTACTTTCCTCTTTTCCTCTTGATGGCAATCAGTAGAGGTTTTTCAAAAGCTAGGTACACTACACTATTCAAAACCGATTCAAAACCGCATCTATCGTCCCCCATCGACACCTGCATTTATACTTGCTATTGTGGACATGGGCTCCCTGCCGACGGAGCTCCCGGCCTTCTGGATCACTAGGTCATCGCTGTTCTGACCAAGCTTCTGGAACCTACAGTATGCACGACCTAGCAAGTGCCGGCATGTCAACAGGTGGGTACTGAGGCACCGTTGACAGCTCATCGCTGGGGACGAATTGAAGGGCACAAAGTTCTTTGGGCAGGGAGTATTTATCTAATTTGGGGTGGATAGCCAGAGGACCTCGATGAGGTTATTTTTCTGTCCGCATTTCCCTATACTCCATCTTGACTGTTGAGATGCCAAGAATATTGAATGCAGGCGCGGGGTAGCTTCATTGTGGCACACTTCATCGTCGTCACCCCCTTCCCGTCACCCCCCAATCATATGGCTCTGCACCCTTCAGGCCAGGCGTTTTTTGTGGTCAGGAGCATGTTGAGTGGCCTTCCATTGCATTTCAGCCGCACTCAAATAAACAGAAATCAGTCATGGAAACCCTACCGAGCCCAAACAAAATAGAAGCGCCAAGTGACAGAGGATGAAGAGCTTGGGCTGACTCTTCAATATTGATTTCAGCTGGGGCACTGGCAGGTCGGTCACTATGCGGTCCGGCCCTTGAGCTTTGTGTTGATATTTAACTAAAGTCATGGCTGCTCCCGTCTGTCCCTGTGGGCATTCCTGGGCACCTTCTGCTGGTATACCTACGACGACTTGGGAATGATGGTTCGAAAATATATCCCAGCCATTGCCCTGACGCAGACAGCTATCGTGAGTGCGATACTCGAGCAATATGTCGAGGTGGTCCACACTATCGACGTCCAGGCCATAAACCTTGACAATCTTCCACCACCGAATGTCACTGTTCAAGCAATGGCTCTACAGGCGGGCGTCACCGCTTGCTCTGTTGCCAACCTTATCGTCACTTCGTGTGCCAGTGCTGGTGCTCTCGCTACGACAGCTCCCATTGGGGAGATGTTTGACTGCCTGTGCTGCTTCTCAGGCACCGCTCTTTACCCTGCATACTCGTCATGCGCTTCATACATTTACAATTCAGTCGAGGGCGCCACGGCGAGCTTTTCAGGTATGTTTGCCGAGGTTTGCTGATAAATATTCAGTAGCCATGATCACTAACTTCTTCAATACCTACCCAGCCATGTCCGTTTTCTGGGATGGCTGTCTTTCTGTTAGTCCTATCTGTTCCAACCGTCCCACGACTCCAAGGACGACGACCGCAGTCGATGCCAGCACTACCCGGGACGGAGTCACTGCTGGACCCTCTTCTACCCCCAGAGCTTGCGCCTCCTTTGCCAATATTGTGCGATCCTGCTCAAGCAAGATCCCCAACTTCACCGCCATCTCCGACAGAGAGCTGGCAGAGTGTATGTGCTACGACCCATTCGGCTCGTACACGACCGTTGCGGAGGACTATGCGAGCACCTGCGCTGCATGGGCGACAACAGCTAGGTCGACTGATTACAGCGGTAAGAAAGAGCAGCCAGTCGACATGCGGGTTCATGGTGTTGAGACTAACATGAAAAACAGTCTTCGCAGCGTTCACCACATTCTGTGACGATTATCCACCTGGGGGAGGTGCGGGTGTGAGAGGAAGCAGTGCTGGTGGCGATAATAATGGCGAAATCACCTTCACGTCTGCCGGGACCAGAAGCTTGGGCAACGGAAATATTGTTGATCTCATCCCGACTGCCTCCCCGACTGAACCCCCAGCCAGTGACGAGGAATCGAACACAAGCACAAGGCCTCCGCCCCTCGGACCTTCTGGCGCCATGTCCCTGAATGATGCGAGGTTTGGTCTGCTGAGCTGGACTATGCTGGTTTTGTCCGCGTATCTGCTCTTTTGAGAACACAATACCTACCTAGCTAAGCAGATGATCTCGAATTAGCGGGCCAACAAAAAGAGAACGGAAGAGACGTAATGACGGAATGGACAGTGCGAGACGTGTTTTTGAAGCATTCTGGAAGCGACGGACAACCTGTACCCCTTTTATTTGCACATGACCCGTTAATTACACACTATTATACAACATTCATCATCCTCTATCTATCCCTCTTTGCCCCTACCAAAAATAACCTTCTAAACCAACCTTGATGCATGCTAAACCCGAAAGAACCAGAAACCATCCATGACAGACGCCCAGCTTTCAACCTATTTCTCAAAATTGCAGGGAAACAAAAAACATCACCCACAAACCCCAACCACCCCCCCGCAGCAGCCGCCCCAAACCATCGCCTTGGGCACAAGCTCCAGCCCATTATACTCAATCCTACCATCAACCCACTTCTCCTTTTCTTCTTCTACCTTCTCCTCTTGCTCTACCTTTCCCCCCTGCCCACCATCATCCTCGACGGGAGAAGGCGCAGGCAGCTCATAACAAAAGCTCTCCCTCACCCTCTCCATAATCCCGATAATCTCCCCCCTGTCCCCCCTCGGATCAATCAGCTCGATCTCCCTCTTGTCCCCCTCTCCCAGCCGATCATCGTTGCTGCTCTCTTGCGTGTTGATCACCAGGTACCCCTCCTCCAGATTTGGGAACGACTTCAAAAATGAGTACTTGTTGTACACCTCCCACTCTCTCCTTATCTCCGCGCTGACGTAGTCGACCGCTACTTTGGTGATGAGATCCAGACAGATGGCCGGTGGGGAGGGGCTGAAGTAGCCTAGTGGCGAGACAGGACGGGGGTAGTAGAGGATGTCAGTGCCGGGGTGGAAGTAGGTGTTTACTTGGGGGAGGAGGACCAGGGAGCGGAGGGATTCCTGGCGGGACTCGTGGCAGACGGATAGGAGGGTTGGCGGGGGGGTGGGGGAGGTGAAGGAAGTTGGTGAGTAGGGAGAGGACTGGGCGAGGACGACAACGCGGGGAGGGAGGGAGAAGCGCCAGATTTGAAGGCGGAGTTCGGCTGGGAGGAGGGGGAAGAGGTGGAATTCGTCTTGTTGGGCCATTTTTGGAGGATTGGTTCCGAGTTCTGGGAGATCACTATAGAATATGGCGCAGAGGCATGTGAAGCTCGGACTCAGAAACAGGGCCTGTGATTACGGAGCAATCCGAAGCGGTGAGGATATTCGACAAGCAGAGTTGAGGAAAGGACCAGAATGAGATAGTATTACAGAATTCGACTTGTTGAAAGATCGTGGTAATATTATCTCAAAGAAGCATGAGAACAAATGCGTTGAAGAGAAATCGCGCCGGGGTAGTCGCTTATAAGAACCTCAAATAGGATCGCACCACGAAACGAAGAAAAAAAAATTGACCAGGCCAAGAAACAACTAAGCAATGACCAAATAAATGAACGGGTGTTCGTGCCCGTGTTGTATTGTGTTGTCAGGCCAGTCTGGTCCCGAGGTCAAAACTGCGCTTTTTCCTGTGGAGTAGGCTTTCGCTGTCTCGAGTCCGTGGTCATTTGACAGATCTTTTGACACTTGGATGAAGTCTGAGCACACACGACGCAAGCGTGGAAATACCTAGGTAGGCAGCTTTGAGTTTTATAAACTTGATCACAATGCAAACAAGGAAAGAGTTGGCCAGGTCTGGCAACCAAGAAACATTTCTGGGCAACTTCCAGCTCCGATTTGATGTCATTATGCGCCCAGGCAGGCGCAGCAGAGTCGGTATCTCTGGGCAGCGCGGCTCGGGTTTGCTAGTGGTGAAGGACAGGGAAAGGCCAAGGGATCTTGGGTGCGGGAAGATCTCCCTGGATTGAACCGCATTTTTTGACAAGACGAAAAAAACAAGGGATTCGGGATGCAACATTATGTCCGAAGTAGGAGTGCAATATTAATCCGTCACCGGCAATGCGTTCCGGCACGAAAGAGAAATCGTCTGATTTTGGGCCAGAAGGATCTTTGACGTTGGTCGGTTGTTTGGGATTGGGCTCGGGTTGGGGTTAGCTGAGTTGGAGTGGGGCATTAATCTGGAGATGTCCAAACAACCTCCTGAGCCCCTGGTTGAATCTAACTTGTCCGGAATCAAGAGACCATCTAGAGCTTCGAGCAGGCAATGAGCGAAATGCATCACGTTGTGTTCTGTACTATTGGGTCACATCCAAGTGGTCGCTTGAATGTTTGGAGTTCTTACATAGGCAGTGCAATGGATCATCTCCCAGAGCAAGAAAAGGTTAGGTAGGATGGATAAACGGCGAGTGGTGGTTTTCATATATTGTTTGATCATGGCATAAGGTGCTAGATTGAATACCTATACTATGGGATTGATTCATGCTAATGTTATGGGCTGGGGAAAAGTCCAGTATTGAACTCTACACTAGACGTGGTGGCGATTTTTGAATCCAATACCAGTCATGAAACTACACTTACATTAGCCAAGCTTACAGACATTCTAGAAGGCCATCTCTACATGTACGTCACGATCATAATTTTGCTTGGGAGTACATAGTGTATGTATGGAGTAACACATGAGGAAAATCATGGTGGGGCGTGGGTTGGAGATCAAATCGAGGGGTAGCCTTATGGATCCACTTTGGCCGTTGCTCCACTCGATAGTTGGAGAATTTCCAGTCTTGGCAGCGGGTTCTTGAACGAGGGGCATTTTCATGAGCGACCCGACAGTTGACAGCGGCTCACTTGGCCTTCTAGTCGAGGGTAGGCAACGGATAGGAATGTGGGCAACTGCAAGAAGAATGGCTTCCACGACCAAGTCGGCGTCCTCCGCCGCTCTTACCTTTGAGCTGGTGGGAAAGTGCTCTGTACGTGTGGTCCCTCTCCTCTTGCTGCTACCGGACATACCTGACAGCTAATGCAGATATCTGACAGACAACCCGTGCCCGCGCATCCATCTTAACGCTGCCCCACGGCCAAGTTAACCTCCCGATTTTCATGCCGGTAGCCACACAGGCTTCACTCAAAGGTCTTACCCCCGAACAGCTCGAGGCAACTGGTTGCCGTCTCTGCCTCAACAACACCTACCACCTCGGCCTCAAGCCCGGCCAGGAAGTCCTCGATGCGGTAGGAGGCGCGCACAAATTTCAGGGATGGAACCACAATCTTCTTACGGATAGCGGCGGGTACGTGACCAACTGTCGGCGTGGGAAGGAAACATAGCTGAGATGTCAAAGGTTCCAGATGGTCTCGCTGCTCAAGCTTGCCAACGTCACCGAGGAAGGTGTCCGCTTCCTCTCACCACACGACGGCAGCCCCATGCTCCTGACTCCCGAGCACTCGATGAGTCTCCAAAATTCGATTGGATCCGACATTATGATGCAACTGGACGACGTCCTTGTCACCACACACCCAGACAAGGCGCGAATGAGAGAGGCGATGGAGCGCAGTGTACGCTGGCTCGACCGATGCATCGCTGCGCATAAATATCCGGAAAGGCAGAACTTGTTCTGCATTATTCAAGGTGGACTGGACCTGGAGATGCGCCGGGAATGCTGCCGCGAGATGGTCGCCCGCGACACACCTGGTATCGCCATTGGTGGACTGAGCGGAGGTGAAGCAAAGGACGACTTTTGCAAGGTTGTTGTTACCTGCACAGAGCAGCTACCGGAGCTCAAGCCAAGATATGTCATGGGAATCGGATACCCTGAGGATCTTGTGGTTAGTGTGGCACTGGGGGCAGACATGTTTGATTGTGTGTGGCCCACGCGCACCGCCCGGTTTGGCAATGCCATCACCAAGCATGGTGTACTCAACATGAAAAGGGAGATATATGCGGCTGATTATGGGCCCATCGAGGAAGGCTGTGGGTGCCAGTGTTGTAGGCCTGTAGACCAAGAAGGGTCGTTGGGGATTACGAGGGCGTTCATTCACCATAATGCTGCCAAAGAGACAGTCGCGGCGCACCTGCTGACACTACACAACGTGTGGTATCAATTGGATCTGATGAAGCAGGCGAGAGAGGCCATCATTGCCGACCAGTTTCCGGCATTTGTCAAGAAGTTTTTTGATGGGCTGTACCCTGATGGACAGAGTTATCCAGACTGGGCAGTCAACGCATTGCGTGGCGTTGGCATCGAGTTGCTAGACGGTTGATGTAAAGATATAGAAAACAGAAATAGAGGAACAAGATACCCAATATATGGCCCTAAAAAACTCGACTACAGATTGGAATGCGTCTTCGGGGTGAAATCAAACAAGGGGGAATTTTGGACGAGCGCAGACCAAGGGTTAGGGTTACAGAGCTCGGCCTTGGCATGAACTGATGGCCAATGGGGCATCAACTCATCTTTTGGAAGCTCGGGAATTTTTGCAGCTCAACTCGGCGATTGAAGCAACAAAGGCCCGATCTCTCGCGGCCTCGACCCCGACCTCGACGACAGCCAGGAGACCGCTTTCGGGCCAATCCAGCCACAGTGACCATGGCTCACAGGGGCGTGTCTCCGGGAGGCGCGCTTCTCCGGGCGTCGCGGATGTTCTCTATGCCGGCACCCCTCCCACCACCGGCGCAAGAAGCCGCTCAAGCAACCTTCAAGTCGCACTCCGATACAGCTACCTCGGCCTACCCAACTCACCAGGTTATCACAACCCTCAGTCATGCCCGCAAGGAGGGAGACTGGGGTTTGAAGCGCCCTCTCCCCCTCCGTTCGACTACCAAGTCTTCGACTCCCATGCTCCGCATCAAGGGCATCGATACGATCGAGCAAATTACCGACTACGCTTCGGGCGCCGATCACGGTCTCACTCTCCTCAAGTTTCAGGAACTAGGCCTTCCGATTTCTACGCCCCCTTCGTTTGGAAGCTCCAGACACAGAGTTGATTTCGAAATCAGGTCCGTTTTTGAAGACGACATTGACCGCACCGACATCGCGGCAAAGGACCGCGCCAAGCTTGTTGATCAGCGATGGAGGTTCTCTGGCCCGTGGCTGGCTGGCATGTCGCCAGGCGACTTCAAGAAGTACTTGGCTGAGAAGGTCCGCCCTCGTCGCGCCGCCTTCCGCAAATTCTTGAAAGCCAAGATTGCCCGGGACCTTAACGAGACGGCCAGGGAGCGTATCGAGGCGGCCAAGTTGAAGGCCATAGACAACGCAGAGACCGAATCCACCATACTCCCCGAATTTACCAAGATCACCGCCGACTCTATTCTTGACGATCAAGTCACTGAGTACTTGCGGAACGTTCGAAACCAGAACGCCGTGCTGTATCAGCTTGTTGGGGAGTTCTTGGATCTCGCACCTCTGAAGCAACCTACAGAGCTGACTCATGAGCAAATGTTGAATCCGTACAAACCGAGATTGTTAGCCCGCGATACACGCAACCCGTATGCCGAGCATGGCCCTCCCAAGACTCATCCTTCCGCTGGTCTCTCGTACATCCGCACCGGCGCTTACATGGACAACCACCCGCTGTACGGCCCGCAAAAGGAACACAAGCCGGTTGAGGCCAGAGTGCTCAGGCCGCGGAACCAGCAGAGCTACAGCAGTGCCAAACTGGGTGTTGCTGGTTTCGTCGCTGAGACCAACGAGGGCGACAACATTCACAACCAGAAGTCAGGGAAGTCGCCTCTTAGACATTTCGACCCTGACCTCAAGAACGGCGCCAAGGTTTACGTGCAGCCAGCGATGGCTTCCGTCAACTCGGATGGCAAGCTGCGGATTATGCTCAAGGACTCAGTGGATGCGGAGGCTGAGCTGGTTGCCCGCGAGCTGATTGGTGATGGGGAAGGGATTTTTGGGCAGAGGCGGGAGGAGGTTGAGGAAGTGAGCAAAACAACCATTCGTAGGGCCTACTCAAGTAAGGTCTCGCAGGGTGCACAGGACTATGGCTTGAAACTGGACAACTAGAGTCGAACCGGGGTGGTTGGACTGTCTAGTGGATAGAGTCCATATTGTACAACATGTTCTCTGTAGAAATATATCATGTGATCATTCCTGACGATGATGATGACCGTCAAGTCAAAGCATGAGGGAGTTGCCAGAGTGAATCAGGGGCAGATACAAGCCACATGCGACCCGCTTTTGTGTACAGCCACATACCCACACCGCTTCAGCCACCTTAGCAAAGCTTGGCGTGCCCTAAGCGCACACGCGCACAGCAACCCCCACAATTGCAGACCCACCTAAAAAACCACCACAGGTTTGGCGAGCTCAACTGCGAGAATCCTCTGCTTCTTCTTTTCTGTGTCCGAAACTCCAAGCGTCGCCCGCGGTAGGTCTTTTTTTCCCTTCACCAACAACCAACCACCACACCAAACCGTCAAAATGGGTCGCGTTCGTACCAAGACTGTCAAGAAGTCCGCCAAGGTCATCATTGAGCGGTACTACCCCAAGTTGACTCTCGACTTCGAGACCAACAAGCGGTATGTCAACTCTCCCACATGGACTCGGGTCGGAGGGGAGACGGTACTGACTCGGAGAAACCAGTGTCTGCGATGAGATTGCCATCATTGCCTCCAAGCGCCTCCGCAACAAGATTGCCGGCTACACCACTCACTTGATGAAGCGCATTCAGCGTGGCCCCGTCCGTGGTATCTCCTTCAAGCTTCAGGAGGAGGAGCGTGAGCGCAAGGATCAGTACGTTCCCGAGGTCTCTGCTCTCGACTTCACCCAGAACTCCGAGAGCGGCCAGCTCGATGTCGATACCGAGACCAAGGACCTCCTCAAGCACCTCGGCGTATGTTACCCCCAAGTTGGATGGGTTATGAGAGGCAAAATACTAATAAGAACGCCCAGTTCGACGCTATCCCTGTCAACGTCATCCCCGTTACCCAGAACCCCGCTGTCGAGCGTGGTCCCCGCCGCTTCGGTGGTGACCGCCCCCGCCGCGACTAAATTGATTCTTCGAGAGAGGGAACAATTCGGGACTACCAACGAAAAACGACGCTTGACGACCTCGATCACGATACGCCTTTATGACGGTCAACCGAAATTGGGAAAGGAGCATGCAGATCTCTTCGTCACATGGGTATCATCATACTACGGCGTTGGGTCAAAACTGACGGCGTTGGGTCGTGGTCGGTCGGAAAGGGAAAAACAAACATGGCATGCGATAGCTTTGAAGAATAAAGCAATCTGTTGCCCCCCCCATTCAGGTGTCGCTGAGTCCTGCGGGTAATGCTGAGGACAATGCTCGACTGCCAAACTACGCTTCTCCTTCAGGGTGATGCGGATGGGACTTGCTGTGTGAGACGGCTGGGTTCTGCTTCGTTGCAGAGCCCACGTACGTCTATGCGTCTATGTTGTGACTTTTGGTTTTTCACGTGAATTCTGCAGATGCTGTAAACAACAAGGTGGGTTTTATTTTTGAGGTCCAACTATCGTAAACCGGGTATCATAATGGTCAAAACGCCAATTCCATGCAATCCTGCGCCTTTCTTTTCTTCCTGGCCCTTTTACCGCAGATAAAATCACGACCTCCCATAGTTGAGGCTCTCAATACGAATAGAAGGAATAAAATCTTCGTCATCATCATCCTCGCTCTCACCAGTTGTGTTCTTGGATTTCTTTCCTTTGCTCCCAATCTTGTACCCTTCTACCATGAGATGGGCATCGCTCTCTCCACCCTGGGCGCTGGTGAACGTAGGTGCGGTAGGCGGCTGGGTTATCTCCTTCTCGCCAATGGTGACCTCGACCCTGTCGACGCTCACTCCGTTCCTCTCCACGGCCAACTTGCCCGCTTGCTTCTTCCTCTCGTGGGCATCGTCTCCCTTCTTGTCCCTCTCGTCACCAGCCCCATCAAGCGAAAGACCCTCAGCGGCCTTTTCGGCCTCGTTCACATCCGCCTCTTTGTCTGCCCTCAGCCGGAGTTTGACCTTCATCTCCCCCTTTTCTCCCGTCCACTCGTACGAAGGGTGCTCGAGCTGAACATGAATGTACATGCCCTTTAGCGCGCACTCATCGCTGCACCACTTGTTGAGGTCCTCCGTCTTTGCCACGCCCGATCGCCGGAGCTTGACCTTGCCGGGGAAGTTGCGGCGGGGGTTGGAGCAGAGGGCGTAGCCGCATGTGTTGAGGCAGTTGCGCTCGTCTATGAGGTCGAGGTACTCTGAGGGGGAGAAGTCGGGGAGGCGGGAGAGGAGGAGGGAGATGTCGGATGGGGAGGGGGGTTGGGAGGAGGGGAAGCCGGCGGAGAGGAGCTCGAATGTTTCGATGGGGATGGGGGGTTTGAGCTCGGTTTTGGAGAGGGCGAGGAGTTGGGTTGCTTGGGCACGCGTTAGGCCGGTCAGTTCGAGAGCGGAGGGGGCGTCGGGGGTGGTTGATGATTTCTTTAGGATGGATTTGGAGGGAGCGGCGCTGGGGGTTGGGGTAGGCGCCATGGTGGTGATGTCCGGGGCTTGGTGTTGTCGTGATTAGATAGAGAGGTCGCTGTATGGCGTGCTGATAGCTAGTGTTGGAGTATGGAAAAGGTCCAGTCGGAGGACGGGCGATGTGCTTTTCTGGTTGTTGGCTCAAATACTGTCGATGGACTGGACATGTGAGATTGAAGGTGCCAAGAAACACACATGCCTATGGACAGAGAAATAAGAAAGTCACAAATGCGATGAGGGGCGATGCCTGCCGGACTGAGGGACATCTGCCAGCTGCCAAGAGCACTCTGGCAGCTTAAGGTTTCGAGGTGAGGCGTCGATCCACCTCGTCATTTCACTGAGGGGTCATCTCTAAGCAACAGAGAGAGTGACAAGACAACAAACAGATGAGATAACTGCCCAAGCCACCTCCTGACTGCAACATTCCCAACTCCGGTTGAATTACTGCCTGGTCAGGTGTCCAACCCAAAAGACACACTCGAAACACGTAGACTATAGCAACAAAACGCAAGGTGTGGTGAGCTCTTATGCGCTGACGTCGAGGGTCCAAGGTGCGCCTTAAGCCAACGCTTTTAGCCACACTGCAAACACCCAAACGGGGAACAAGCTGAGGCGTCCGACGTCCGACTTGTATCCGTAGTGTAAGGGGGGGCCAAGCAAGGACCGCCCTTCCATGACCACCAGCTGTTGGAGATCGAACGGTTTGAGAAATTCGGCCATCCCAGTTCTTCTCTCGCACTCCGCCTTCAGCATTACGTTTACACAGCAGCAGCTCCGCCCGAGCTTTATCTTGGACGGTTTATACAACCTCACTTTGTACTTGGCGTGTGTCTACATCACACTCTGAAGTCCAGTCCAGGCCCACGAGAGAAGCGGACCGAAGCCAACCCCGCCCCGCATCTGCCGAGCCAGCGAGCGACGTTTAATAGCTTGCCTGCCTCTGACGACAAGACCAAAGCACGCAAAACAACACTGCAGACATCAACAGCAGCTACCTCGCCGTCCACTTACCCCAAGGCCTCGAGCCGCGTCATCATGTCGTTCAAGGTCAAGGCCTTGTACGAATACAACTCGGGCCACGAAGATGACCTCATTTTCAACGTCGGCCAGATCATTACCGTAACCGACGAGGAGGATGCCGATTGGTATACGGGGGAGTACATCGACGACGCCGGCCACAAGCAGGAGGGTATCTTCCCCAGGAACTTCGTTGAGAAATATGAGCCTGCAGCCCCTCCTCGCCCGGCGGCACGGCCCCAATCCAAAAGGGAACATAAACCTGTCGCCGAAGCTCCGAATCCAGCTCCGGATTCTCCGAAGCACGAGGCCGCTCCGGAGCCTGAACCTGAGCCCGTGAGATCTCCTTCGCCCGAACCGACGATTTCCTCTCCTCCGCCGGCCCCTGCGGCTGTTCCGGCGCCAGTTCAACCTGCGCAAGCTCCAGCTTCCCCTCCAGCTCCCGCGCCCGCGCCCGCCCCTGTTCCAGTTGCCGCCCCCGCACCTCCTGTTCCCCAGCCCGCTGAGGTGCCGTCTGCAAAGTCGCCCCCTGCGCCAAAGCCTGCTGCTGCTGTCTCCAAACCCAGTGCTGGACCTCCAGCTGTCTCTGATAAGCCATCTGGCAATTCCTTCAAGGACCGTCTTGCGCTGTTCAACAAGGCAGCTGCAGCCCCACCTGCTCCCTTCAAGCCTAGTGGACTGGGCTCAGGAGGCGGCTCGAGCTTCATCAAGAAGCCGTTCGTTGCGCCCCCTCCTAGCAGACACGCATACATCCCGCCGGTCAGTCAGGCCCCTGTCGCCAAAGTATACCGCCGTGATGAAGATCCAGAGGTCAAGGAGCAAGAAGCAGAAATCCTCGAGAATGCAGGGAAGGCTGGACTCGTTGGTACTACGGCCGCAACCTCGTCAACCAATGAGGGCGAAGCCGCCGATGATGAGCCCAAGCCCATGAGCTTGAAGGAGCGCCTTGCTTTGCTGCAAAAGCAGCAGATGGAGACTGCGGCTCGCCATGCCGAAGCAGTTGCGAAGAAGGAGAAGCCCAAGAAACCAGTCAAGAAGCGTCTGGATAGCCACGACGCCACTGCTGCTGAAGGTGAAACTACTGCCCCTATCCCACCCCCTCTGGAACGTCGTGATACCGAAGATACAACAGGCCGTGCATCGGTGGATGAGTCCCATCCTCCCCGGATTCCACACCCTGGGCGACGCAGATCTTCAAGAGGCGTCGAGCCGAATGATGGCAACGAGGCCGACATGTCTGGCGCGGGCGAGACCACCGAGGGTTTGGAAGAGCTTACTGAAAAGGAGGAAAATGATGTCAGACCAAAGCATATTGCCACTGCTGCTAAACAGGATGACGATGGACAGGCCGAAGAGGAAGATGACGAGGAGGAAGAAGAGGAGGAGGAGGATATCGATCCAGAGGTCCGGCGCAAAGAGGAACTGCGCGCAAGAATGGCCAAGATGTCTGGTGGTATGGGAATGCCAGGTATGGGCATCCCTGGGCTGTTTGGTGCCCCCGCGCCCATGATGCCCAAAAAGAAGAAGGCCGCCCCCGAGAAGCGCATTGAGGAGCACGAGGAGCCGGTCTCACCCACTGCCCGCGCGCCCCCTGTGCCCATGCCCGGTATTCCTCTGCCTGGTCTCTCACGCCCGCCACCGGCTCCCGAGCGAAAGCAGTCTGTTGCTGAGGAGGAAGAGGATGAGGAGGACGAAGCCCAGTTGAAGACTCCTCATCAGGAAGCTGCGCAACCACGTATGTTGTCTGTTGAAAATACTGTCCGAGCAAAACTGACCTAGGTCTAGAACCGCCCAACGAACACGGCGCGCCTCCCGCCATCCCTGGTGGGAGACCAGCCCCGCCCCCTGTTCCTTCTCTGGACTGTGAGTATAGTGATACCCATCGTTTTGCGCTATGGAGTGTCATTATTAACCTCGCAAAGCACGCCCGCCGCCACCACCGCCAACTGCGTCGGCGATTAAATCCCCTAGCGAAGGGTCAGTGTCTGACGACGAGCTCTCCGAAAGGCCCAACGATGAGTCGGATACACCAAAACCTGATGTAACCCACACGACTAGGGCTCCTCCTCCCCCTCCACCTGGGGCTGGTGGCCCTCCCCCATTGCCCCCGACATCACCTCGGGCGGCTTCTCGTCGGTCTTATGAGGAGAGCCCTCCAACTTCACCATCGGCGCCTGCCATCCCCAGGCGCGACAGTAGGGCACCACCTCCTATTCCTAGCGCTGCGCCACCACTCCCTGCACAGAGCAGACCTCCCCCTCCGCCTCCCACTGCCGCGCCCCCGCTGCGTAGGGATTCCACGGCGGACACCCGGCCACCCCCGATTCCTGGCGCACCACCAAGGGACAATGACAGTGGTGAGGAAGAAGAGATTACCGAGTATGAGGGCGATTACGACACCGACATTGCCTCGTCGGTTCCTCACAAAGATGCGCTCAAGGCCCATCAGCGTGAGTCGAGCTTCGAGGATGTTGGGCCGAGATCGCCAACGAGTGAGGCACCCCCGCTTCCTTCGACAGCAGCCCCAAGAGCAGGACCTCCTCCGATTCCCAGCCAGCCGCCTCCCCCTCCAAGTGCGCCGGCGCCCTCACGCAAGTCGGTAGATGCACCCCGTACAGCCCCGCCTCCTCCCCCGCCACCGAAAGAGACGCCATCAGCTCAATATGACGATGATGATTACGATCCATACAACTACGGCTCGCCCTCGCAGGCAGCTCCAGTCGTTCCGTCGTTCCCAATGCCCTCTCCCCGTATCAGGCAGAATGAGGAGACACTGGCGCATGAGACTCCCCAGTTTTCTCCGCCACCTCCCCCTCAGAACCTGAGATCTCCCGTTCCTCCTCCTGTTTCCTCACCCCCAAACCGAGCTCCACCGCCGAGAAAGTCACTGGATGCCCCCCGGGGCAGCGGCGGGAGACGCTCGGTCGACGTTACTCGACCGTCTATGGAATCCGGCTTTGTTGCTAATGACATTGATCTAGCCAACCAGTCAGGATGGTGGCTGCAGCCCAACGGCCTGCCTTCGCAGCTTCACGGCCGCAAGGATATCTTTTTCGAGTCTGATGAGTCAACCTCCTCCGATCCCCATCAAGGCGGCAAGACGATTGTGACTCGGGATATCTACGTGTTGTTCCAGGACTACTCTCAGACCGTTATTACCGTTCGCTTCAATCCCCAGGATCCGTCCGATGTTCAGCTGGAGCAGCGTCACGAGGCCCCGCCGCGCGCCTTGCGTCAGGATCAGCTCGAGGAAAGTTACGAGCGGTTTGGCCGTGCCATTGGCGAGGCGGTGCACAAGCTGAAGGATACCGTTGTGGGCGATGGGACACCCCAGGGTCTCATCTACGAGCTGTTGCGCCCACACAAGGACGCTCTTCATCCTGTCGGCACGCGTGCCTATGGCGCCCTGGTGTACAGCAACCTCGCCAACGCCAGCACGAGCCAGAACGACGAGATCCGCCCGGGGGACATCATGAGCATCCGCAACGCCAAGTTCCAAGGCAAACACGGTGCCATGCACGCCAAGTACAGCATGGAGGTTGGCAAGCCTGACCACGTCGCTGTCGTGGGCGAGTGGGATGGCACCAAAAAGAAGGTCAGGGCTTGGGAACAAGGACGCGAGAGCAAGAAGGTGAAGCTGGAAAGTTTCAAGCTTGATGACTTGAGAAGTGGGGAGGTCAAGATTTGGAGGGTGATGCCCAGGAGCTGGATTGGATGGGAGGGTGGCAACAATGGCGGAGGGGCAACCGGCGGGAATTAGGAGACGCTGTTGGGGTTGGAGGTTGCTCAGCTTGTCGGGTGGGAAGGGGTAAGGATGGTCGGTGTGTTGGTGAGGGTTGTTGATTCGTTTTGAAGAGTGTTGCTGTGTTGTAAGAAGAGCAGAGACAAGAGTAGCATTGGGTGGAAGTGTGTGAAAGACAGGAGACCATTCGCAAAGGGAACGGACGGAACAGTATTGTATTGGGTGGAAAGATTTTCTTGTTACACTTTGTTACAGTTGAAAACTATTATCGTGCTTGTTTTTAATCACGTTGCATTTTATTGCATTGTTTCTGTTGTTCTGTTGAATGTTATTATGGCTGGTGTTGACACTTGAACCTGCAATGGATTTGTGTAGATCAACAAAAGATAGTCAAACACTACCTAGTTAGTAGAAGGGAGAGAGTGTGACTGGCACGACTGGCTACCTTGTAAGGACCAGTGTCTACGCTTCTGTTTGAGTAAAACTTGCCCATCTCTTCAACAACCATAACGCAACACCGAAGACTGTAGTTGACAGTACAACTAATGACAGGCAAAGACATAACAATCCTTAGTGTAGTTTTCATAATCTGAATAGGTACAACTGAAAAGAAAGCAATGAAAGCACTATATAGATACCACCCAGTAATTATACTCCCGTCATAGACACAACTATACCACACCCAACAAACTTCATGACTCCCATGGATGCACGAACCCGTCATCACCTTCATATATATATAAAAATAACATCTTGATCTGCTGTCTGCCCCAGACCGCTAATCCCGCCCCCCCGTCCACATGCTGTTTACTCCAAAATTCAACCAACCCATTCCCATACCATGAAACCCCCCGTCAAGTAGTTTAAAACGCCGCCTATCATGCTTTCTCTCTTCCCCCCCCCCCTCCCCCCCCTTTTCCCCTTCGCTATGAAAAGTATATATCAACCTCTATTTTATAACAACCCCCCCCCCCCCCCGGTCCTGTTGTTTTTCTGCCCCCCCTAATTCCTCCTCCTTTTATTCATCATCATCGTCTCCTTCAACTCCCTCCTCACAACCTCATTAAACTCCTCGGGGTTGTCCACATAAAGGTGATGTCCCGCCTTTCGTACCACAACCACTTTTACACTGCCGTTCTCCCTTTCTGCTGCCCCTTCTTCTTCCTCCAGCAACGCTTGTTCGATTCGTTTCTTGATCTTCTCCTCGGCAGCATACCCACCGGCGACATCCATCCAGTCGTTCTCCCCGTACATGAACACGATGGGGAAGCCGTGCTCCTTCACCTCGGGGGAGGTGTCGGTCTGGGGGGAGATGACCTGCCGGCCGACGTCCTGGATGCGGTTGATGACTGGTGATCTGGCGTACGCGCCAGGGGCGAGGAGGTATGGCAGGGCGTATTCGCCCGATCCTCGCTGGCGGAAGAGGGCATAAGAGTAGTCGTGCAGCGCTTGCTTTTCGGGAGAGGGCAGGTGGTTGAACCGGCGGGCTGTCCACCCCGACACAAACCGGGGACCCAACGGGCCGGCGAAGCGGACGATGCTAAACGGGGAGACGTTGGCGTCCCAGAGCCAGACCAACCACCCGGGAAGGGGCCGCTTGGGAGGGGTGGTGGAGGTGTTGGGCTGGGAGGCGACGGACTTCTTGTCGCCGGCCTTCGCGTTGACATACTCGGCGTTTTGGCCAGCGGGGGTTTGGTGGACGATGCTCTCCTGGTCCTGGGTGAATTCAGCGGCCATGGTGGAGGTCTCGGGCTCGGGCATGTCGGCGTTGACGGCCCAGGGATCCTCGGGAATTCCAACAGGAGACACCAAGATCAGTTTGTTGAGGTGGCCGGGGTACTTGAGGGCGTAGGAAACGGCGAGGTAACCGCCCATGGAATGGCCCATCAGGGTAAACTTCTCGAGCTTGCGGATCTTGCGCCATTCTTCGAGCGCGTCAATAAACCAGCTCTCGGCCTCGGCGATTTTCTCCTTTTGCGTTTTGGCGTGGACCTTGAAGGGCGGGCGGGAGGAGTTGCCCATCCCCAACATGTCCAGCGCGTATAGTTTCCAGCCGGGTAATCTGGTGAGCGGCTCAAAGTTCTTGTAGAAGAATCCCAATCCAGCACCGTATCCGTGGAGCATGACGAGAGTGTTGTCCACATCTTCGCCTTCTCTCTCGATTGAGAACTCATTCAGCGCGCGATTCTTCCCTGACAGCTGCACCATGGATGATCGCCACACTCGCTGGCCGAAAGGATCGTTGTTGGCGAGATCGAGGAGGCGCGCGCCGATACTTGGGCCGGTGGCTTGGCGAACGTGAGGAATAAAGGATAGTACATTCTGTTCGGCTTGTCGCGAAGATAGACTTGTCCACTGCGTGCTCGTCAGTCAGCTGTCCATTGTTGCGCCGCGCTGAGAGCATTGGAGCGGAACTACATACCCACTGATGCGCCGCCTCTTTGTAACCTAGGGGAAATGCCATCATTCTGGGTGTGTGCTTTCTCGGTGCACCTTCAGCGCTGTGCTGAGGGTGCGACTGTTGCGACGGGTTCTTTCTGCGGTGGGTAGGGAAAAGCAAAGGTTGGGTTGTAGGTGGCGGGACTGAGGAAGAGGTAGAGGCAGAAGCTGTGTCGGTGGACATTCGGCAGCTCGATTCCTTCGAGGGGGTTGTTGTTCCAGTCTTTTCCGAGGGCGAACCGGCAAACACAGATGACGCAAGCTTAGGAATTCGCAGCAAAAGGCTTGTAGGATTAGTTGACTTGAGCATGATGGCGGTTGGAGGAGCGCGTCGGGACAACGCCCCTTATACAATGCTCCTGCATTTGGGTTCGGGATGGCGCGGCCGGTGCAAACAAGTGCGGAGAGAAGAGTGTAAATTCCGCCTCCTCCGACAGCGAATTCCCCAATCATCCAGACCGCTTGCTCAACAATGTAGCCATCGGATTTTACGTCGCTCCGCTCCGCTATCCGATCGTGGCCCTTTAAAGAGGGCCAAGCAGCGGCAGCTCAACGGCAATGGGGGCGGGTGATCCCCTGTGTTTGCCGCTAACGAAATTCCCAAAAGGACCCGAGCGATGACGTTGCAAGCCGAGAGACTGTCCTGGGGAACGACCCCTGTGAGAATCGAGAAGCCCCAGGAAAAAAGGAGAGTTCCGGGTCCAACCGAGGAAGCTCAACACCGCCAAGTGCGCCCCAGTCTTTTTTCCAACACCATAGGTACACTCATCAGTTTGCTGCTTGTGCTACGGAGTACACTGCAACCACCACCAACCTCCAGTGACGAATAACACGACACGGCGAGAACCGGGCCCCCAAGACACGCAGATATGCATCCATGACATTGAACGACACGGCGATATCTAAAATCCGGCATAACTGCGCAAATTGAATTGCTTGCATTTGCATTGCGACAGCCGACCGACGCGGCGGGGCGCTGTCTGTCCATCTATCAACGGCTTTGACCGCTGGCTGGTTGAGTTGCTGCATGGTGCCTTAGGTCCATACCTTAGCCCAGAGAAATTCCAGACTCTCCAACGACGACCGAGCGCCACGCGCCGCGCAAACAATATCAAGCAGAACGACGTCTTCACCTCCGGAGTCCGGCTCCCGACTCCGAATCCCTCCGGTCCGCCTCCCGTCCTTCCTCCCTTCGGCGGCCGGAACATCAGACCATGGCCGATACCCTTGACTCCATCGTTAAAGGGGCGCCCCTCTCCTCCGCGACCGGTCTCACTTCCCAACATGACCTCTCCAAAACAAGCGGTGTTACCGCCGAACCAGGAGGGGCAGGTGAGAAGTCATCGTCATCGCCAACGGGGGATCCCCTCTCCCACACGCCGTCCTCCCCGTCCATGATCTACCTCAACCTCCTGATTCTCGAAGCCTCCCTGCGTGTGCAGTATCTCGAGCTCCGCGCCCGCCGCCGACACCACACCTTCTTCCTGTCGCTGCTCACCATCTGGACGGCTGGATTTGGGTACGCACTTTTCTTAGCGCCGAGAGAAGACGGCTCGGGCGTGGGCGGGTCGGTATACTGGATGGTGGAAACAACGGAAAGAATGTGCTTTCTGGGTGGTGTCATGACCGGGCTGCTCGTCTGGCTGACAGGGATCTGGGAGAGGGGAGTGAGGTGGCCGAGGAGGTGGTTCACGGTCAGCAACAGGGGGTTGAGGGGGTTCAACTGCAAGTTGGTGGTCATGAAGAGACCGTGGTGGAAGGAGGCACTGAGCACAATCGGCTGGTTTTTGACCTATGGCGTATTTTCGAACAATGGAAGCTCATACCGGTTTGTGGACCCAACGGTCTTGAGGGAGGTGGATAGGGAGTTGAACTTGAGCAAGGACTCGCATCCGAGTGTGCATGTCACGAATTGGGACGAGGAAAAGGGGGGCCATGAAGAGGACTTGGCGCCGGGTGGGGATTATGTCAAGCTCTTGCTCCTGGCGAAGCCGTTCTCGCCCAGTTTCCGGGAGAATTGGGAGCTGTATAGGGCCGAGTACTGGGAAAGAGAGAATGAAAGGCGGGCTTTGTTGCGGGTGAAGCTCAAGGAGAGGGACCTCAGGCTGCGCAAGGAGCACGGGGGTTGGTTCTGGTGGCTTCCCTGGCGCAAGGTGGTGGACAAACCGGCTCATCATCATGCCGAGAAGGTAGCCCATCATCCGCACCACCCTCGCCATGCGGCAGTGCTGGGTGAACACAAGCGGACGAGGAGCGGCAGTGGCACAATGAGAAGGGGAAGCATGAACCTGGGCACGCCAGGCTCACGAAGCACGACACCGACACTCGAGGTTGATGACCAATACCTCGGTGTCGCACGAAAGGCAAGCACGTCTTCTACCGCGTCTGAAAAGAAGCGGAAGAAGCTTGGCTCGGCCAGCAAAACACGACCTCGAGTGGAATCGAGGTCGGTGACGCCTGAAATAACGTCGCCCTTGGCCAAGGAATCGACGCCGACGAAAAGAGTATAGAATCATGTTGATGAAGTTTATGAGAAGAGTTTTGGGTGCATACAGATAGACCAGCTTGATTGAGCGAGCATGCTTTGGTTGACTACCTTACTGTTAATGAGAGACTGTCTGATGATATGCCTGAGGTACCTTATAGCTGAAGTGCTCTGTCTGAGCCTTCTGCAAAATATAGCCAAGACCAAGGTACCCATCAACCTCTCTCATGAATCAATGTTGCGTTAAGAGACGGTACCTTATCCCTCTCAAGGGTTATGTAACACAAGCTCCTTTGTTTCTTGGCTGGGGGGCTCCCGTCGCCCCCAAATATCGGGGACTGTCCAAGCTGCAGGTGACTGCTGCCGCCCCACACACACTGCTGCCTGCCATGCATTCTGTGTTCCTGTCGAGCTGTCGAGGGTAGGGATCTAGGCTGTACCTACCTCCTGTCTCTCAATCGTTTGCTTCCGAATTTCTCTCCAGTGTAGTTTACGATGGGTTTTGAATCGTTTATATAAACGTAGCCAGTCCCGTCATTATCCCGGAGCCTTTTAACCCTTCCCGCTGACGCGCACTCCATCATTTTGGTGAGCCCATTGGGTGGTCAAGATCTCGTGCTCAAAAGTTGAACTAACAACCGTTCAGTCAGCTTTTCTATTCAAGACTCGCACCATCTGACTCGAGACTTTCTCGTCACAAGGACCCAGCACACAAAGATGGATACGGAGCAGGAAAAGTCTCCCATCGCCGACGGAGTGGTCCGCTCAGCGCAAACCATTCGTCGGGCCCCATCACCACCATATATTCACATCCCCGCCCTCGTAGGGAGGAGTGAAACGGAATCCATGTCCATCGAACCCTCTTTCTCACCTTTCAACCATTCCTCTGCTGCTGGTGGTCTCACAGAGGAGGAGCTACGGGAGCTGTTCAGCCACATCGACACTCAGACAGCTAACAACTCGTCGTACCATTGGCAGTACGCCCACCGCCGACTAGCCCAGCCCATCCTAGATTTTCTTTACCTCGGTCCCGCCAGCACCGTCAAAGATCACGACTTTCTCCGAGAGAAGGGGATAACGCTTATCCTCGGCGTCCGCGACGCTCGGTACATGGGGATTCTTCGAAGCGTCGAGCGCGCCGCCCAAGAAGTAGGGATAGCGGCCGACACCATTGACGTCCCCCACATGCAAAGCGTCGTCGGGCTCTTTGGGCTTGCCTTTCAAAAGATAAACGCCCACCTTGTCGCCGTCGCGCGCTCTGATCCCACCGGCCAAAGGAAAGGCAGGGTCTTGGTGGTGTGTGAGACTGGAAACGACCGCTCCGCCACCTTTGTGGCGGCATATCTAATGTGCATGTTTGAGCTCGATCTTATCCAGGCGGTTCACTTTGTCACGCTGCAGCGGTTTTGCGTGTCGTTTACAGACGAGGACAAGCTGGTGCTGCAGACGTACCAGGATCTTTTACAGGCGAAGAGGGATGTGACTAGGAGTCAGAGACAGCGGCAGGACGGCAGCCAGGGGCAGGACAATGTCAGGAGCATGATCAAGAGAAGGCTGTCTAGGGCGACATCCTCGTTGCAACAGCAGCCAGGGCAAGGGTCAGGAGAGGATGTGTCCATGGAAATCGATGGCGATTACAGGGATGATCTGGAGAGGTTCAAGGGCGGGGAGGAGTCCGGCCAGAGGAGAGCTTTTGCGCCGTTCATGTCGATGGAGGAGTAGGGATCCCCTAGTATGAAGCTCGCGTGTAAAACAAAGAACCATGATTCCGAGAGCAAGTTGAAACTGGGAACTATGGTCAACATCTAGTATTGCTTTCGAGGCAGCCATCAAGGGGTATAAAGGCTTGGGATGGGTTTGTTTTAATAGTGCTTGTCTTTTTCGTTCAAGGAATTCATGGAGGTATTCCCGGGGCATATGGGAAAGCACAAGAGTAGGTGACTCGGGGCAGTTTAGTTTTATACCCCTTTCTCAAAATGTACATACATACATCCAAACCACAAGTGTCGTTTGACACGGTGTATGTTATATATTGGCTAGCCAATGGCTAGTAATAGAAGTGTGGGTTAATTCATGTGTTGGAATGTCAAAGACGGACTGGAAAACATACAGCTCGGTATGACCACCTCTCACTAGAATCTTGTATGGAAAACTCCAGCTTCAGGTCAAACTAGCCATAACGGACAAGGCTGCTGCTGCTCAGGCGAGCCCTACGTCATACCATTGCTCTCCGATGTCGCCAACCTTTCGTTCTCTTCTGGGCCCCCCGAGACGAGATGGCCGGCTCAATCGAACATCATCCCACACACCAGCACACACCTCCGAAAAATATCACATGTTGCTCACCTTCTTTATGCAGCACGTTTTACGCGGGGAAGAGGGGGGAATCATCCGAGTTCTGGATCTTTTGTAGGCATGTACCCCACGTTTTTAAGTGTCCGTTCACCTGCATGATGCACCCCCCCCCACGATATGGCACGATTGGAAGCGGTACTAGGCAGGTTGTCGACCTGAAATCTTCTGCGTTTTGGGGGTTCACGTCGTAGCCGTTGGCTTGCTTGTGCTTGTGTTGGTGGTCATCCTCAGCTCAAACCCGAATTGATTTCGGGGGGGGGGGGGGGGTTGTCGAAGAAAACACACAACGACGGTTCATGCACGCTTAAGTTGAAACCGTGATATAAATGTCCAAAAACCAATGCTATATTGCCGTGTTGAAGAAGGAAAAGAAAAGAGTCTCAAAACTGCCCACCTTGCTCTATCCTTCTACCAAGCAGTGATATCCCCCACCTCCGCCTCCCCAAAAGTGCTGCTCTTGGTCATAACCCCAACCCCTTCATCCACCCCCTGATCGCCCGTGTCCTTCTCCATAATATCCGGCAGCACCTCCTTCAAGAACCCAAGGATATACCGGTTCACCTGCTCAAACTGCAAGAGGAAAGCATCGTGCCCCTCGGGGCTGTCTATCCTCTCCAGTCTCGCATCGGGAATGTGCGCCGCCAGCTCTTCCTGCTCCGCAAACGTAAACAGCCCGTCGCTTTCGATCCCCAGGACCAAAGTAGGCTGCTCAATCAAAGCCAGCGCCTCGGCGATGGTCGGGGCGCGGTCGCGGCTGACGTCGTGGGTGTCCAGCTTGCGGGTCATGGCGATGTAGCAGTTGCTGTCGAAGCGCTTGACAAACTTTTGCCCCTGGTAGCGGAGGTACGACTGCGCGGAAAAGTAAGTAGACTGAGCGGGCATCACCTCTCCGCCCGTCAGGCTTTCTTTGGCCGGACCGTGGAATTGAGGGTCGGGAGCTGCTTCCTCCGCCTCGGCAGCCCTGTCTGCCCTGCTCTTCTCGGCCCCGTTGGAAGAAGGCGAAAGCGGGATGTTTTCGCTCTGGCTGTTGGTCCGCGGCGGGGACCGCTTCCACTTGTGCCCGTCATTGTGGATGTGGAAATGGGCTTCAGACGGGGTGGTGGGGTCCGGTCTTTCGCGGATGGCCTGCCGCTTGGAGGGATCCGGGGTGTTGCGGCCGAATCGAGCCTCGAACGAGTTTCGGCTCCGGTATGTCAGCAACGCAGCCATGCGCGCGGCTCCGAGACCGGTGACGGGTGGGTCCTCGTAGGAATAATACCCGTCTTCGTACTTGGGGTCGGCGTAGATGGACTGCCGCTGGGCCTCCCCCCAGCTGATGCCCCAGGCGCTGTGTCGGCTCGAGGTGGCGATGGGGACGACACACCGCACATAGTCCTTGCCGAGGTAGGCCCATTCCAACACAAACATGCCGCCGAGGGAACCGCCGATCACGGCTGCTACCTGCTTGACGCCCAACTCATCAAGAAGCAACCTGTGAAGCCTGACATCATCCCTGATGGTGGTGAGGGGAAATTCTGGCCCGTAGTTGCCCTTGGAGGGATCTCCGTCTTTGGCGGTGACGGGGCTGGCTGTTCCGTACGGGCTCCCCAAGCTGTTCATGCAGACGATGAAGAAGCGAGTTACGTCGAAGGCTCTCCCTGCTCGGCCCAGCAGAGGACCCCACCAGTCGCTCACATCCGCACTGCCGGTGAGGGCGTGGCAGATGACCATGGCATTGTCGCCCTCGGGGTTGAGGGTGCCTCTCGTGGTGTAGGCAACAGGAACATTTCGCAGAGTCACTCCAGACTCGAGGGTAAAAGATGGAATTATGGCGATTTGCTGGTCCGGGATGAGGGCAGCGAACGGATTCTCAGGCTGAGATGTGATTCTTTCTTGGAAGTATTCAGTCACCGGTCTTGATTGTATGTGAGGTCATAAAGACGGGACAAGAGAAAGACAAAGCTAAAGGTTGACTTGACTCACCATATACTGGCTTCTCGCCTTCAACGCTGATATGTGAAGGCATGATGGGTATGTGCTGTGGTTAAGAAGAAAATGGCCAGCTGTAAGTGACAAGAGCGACAGTGTGTCAAACTAGAAACACAAATGGGGCTAGAGATGGAACCGAGGGGCTGTTCCAGAAGGCCAAAAAAAATAAGATCAAGGAGAGAGAATCATGGGAGTTTGGGAATCATGAATGGAAAGGGGAAAAAAAGGCTCTCCATAATATAAGTGCATGCAGGAAGACTTCCAATGCATGGCCCCTTGCCCACGGTCAGGAACAGTCATCAGTCATCAAGTTATCCGCGTGGGTGGATGGATGGGAACGTGCTTGCACAGCAGGAGCCGCAAGCGTGGATTGCGCCATCGCTAGCATCCATCTCTGGCACGGGGCACACGCGGGATTGTTCGAGAGGGTGCTCTCCATTCTCCATTCACACCCATTCAGGTGCTCTATCTGCTACTCAAAGCGCTGGAAGGGCCAGAAGGGGCAAGGTTCTGGGCAGAACATCGCCGGCAATCGGCCTTTTCTTGGTGGTTTATGGTGGGGCCGACAGTGCACTGACCCCAGCTGCCCCGACTTTTGGCTGCTGGATTGTGACAAGTAGACGGTACCTGTAGATAAAGCTGAATTTACACCTTATCGCAAGTACCCTCCCGTAGTAGCTACCACCTCCAATTTTTTGATCTGCCAGCCCCACCTTGCGTGCTTGGCAGCCTCACCCAACAAGGCTGCCGTTTTTGGTCTGCCAAGCTTTTGCTGCAGCAGAACGCAGCGACCACGACCACGAGCTTGCAGTTTGGCGATTCTCACGCGAATCACCAACTTCTTTCCTTCACCAACATCCGACTCGAGCCAGCAACCCCAACTGGCAGCAATCGACCCATCGGCCCAATTTCCTCCCTCTACACGGTGAGGCCGATTGAAAGCCACTCCAGAAATTATTGCCAGCGATACATTGCCCCGGTTCATTCGGTACGTGAATCACTGATTGTACCACCTTTGCCTTGTCCGGGTCGCTTTTCTGCTATCTCGAGATCGAAAAGCCCAATCACTTACGATCCAAATACCCCCCTCACTCAACACAAGCAGCTTCCCTGTCATTTCAAAATTCTGACACGCATTTAGGTCTTGATAGGTTCGACTTACATTGTTGAGCTTGCGCGACAGCGCCTGCGGATCGCAGTCCGCATCACCAATAAATGACCCAAATACGATACCCTCGATATCACGATTAATGATGGGCCCACAGAGGAAGAGAAAAGATCGGGTCCCGCCAGACTCGGGGCCATCTAGACCTTCCCCGCATCGTCCCCAGGACACCTCGTTGGGGCAGCACGAGCGAAGCTTCGATGGGGGCAACCGAAACAACCGAGCAGGAGCAGGCGGCAGCGGCGGCGGGAACAGAAATGTTCGAAGAGACAATCGTCGCGACTCTTCTCAATCTCACATTGCGGCCCCTCCATCATCCAGCGCTCCTGCCTCAATATCCCCAGCCATGGGTCGACCGTCGAGTGCCTCTTCGCAAACTCCTCTCCCACCGTTAACTACGACTATCACCCCAACACCAGCACCCCAGTCAGCACCCCCATCTCCCATTATGCTTGATGAGGATTATACCATCGTCACCGACGACTGCATTAGTAGATGGAGCAAGGGCGCTCGCCAACAGATCATCGAACATGGTGTCCAATCTCGCGAGGACGAGGATCTTACCGAGGTCGCCTCCATCTTTCAAGAGCTTGTCTGGTCAGTCAACACCGGCAGACTACGTGGCGCCGACGCTGGCGCTGTCGTCAAAGAAATCCTGGGGCCAGAGCCGTCGGATGAGGAGCGCGAAGCTGGGGCTTTCGACCCCCATACTTTGTTCCTGGACACAGTCGGTAGTTATTCCGACATCCAGACGGACTCGGTACGGCAACAATTTCACGACTTCATGATGGGCAGCGGAATCTCTCTGTCACTCATGCGTGTCGATCTCGATCCATCAGTTCTAGCACCTCTCGAGCTGGTTCGCGACACGTTTGTTAGAATGAGCATTCGCACCTCCACCAACTTGCTCTACCGCCAAGCAAGCTACAACCTGTTGCGCGAAGAAACAGAGGGCTTCTCAAAGCTAGTGACGGAAATTTTCACCACATGTTCCAACGAGCCGGCCTCTTCGGAGGTCGTACAGGATACTTTTAACAAGGTTATGGGCCTTATTGGGACCTTTGACCTGAATCCTGGTCGAGTTCTCGATATTACATTGGATGTATTTGCCGCCATCCTCGTCAAGCAGTTCCGTTTCTTCATCAAGTTTCTTCGCTTCAGCTCATGGTGGCCCCGAAGCCAACTCAAACTGCCAACTGATACGTACGTGGGCGGGCTCCCGCTATGGGCGCACCCGGACCATGACAGTCCATTCAACAGCGAGGAGGAGGATGCCATGGTGGCTGCTCAGCGTTTGCAACGAGACATCGCCTTCTGGGAGAGAGCCCGCCAGATCAAGCTCGACGCCTTCTTCGAACTGGGTGGTAGGCAGCTTACGGCAGCCGACGAGGAGCGACTTGCGAACGGCACTGCTTCAAAGAACGCAGAATCTGAGATTGAGCAGGAGTGGATCAGGATCACCAAAACACTTCCACCTTGTGGCAACCGCGATGCCGCTCAGATGCTGGGCTTCAAGTTGCGCTTCTACACCTCGGATGCCAGAGACCCAGAAGATACCCTTCCGGCCAACCTGTTGTATCTCACGGCACTGTTGATCAAAGTCGGTTTCATATCTTTGACAGATATCTGGAACTTCATTTGGCCACGCGACGAGGAGATGGAGGAAACCAGACTGGAAAAGATGAAGGAGTTGGAGGAAAAAGAAAAAGCCACTCGCCCTGGCGCTGCTAAAAATGCTCTGATGATGGCCGGTGCTCTACCAGACGAGGGCCCCTCCGGTCAGCCTGTCAATTCTTCTCGCCGCGATGCCGCTTCAAACAAGGCCGATACGGAAATGAAGGGTACAGAGTCTACAGAAGACAAGCCGAAGCTTCCCAAACCGCAGGACCAGAAGCTTCATCTCCTTCACTGTCTCCTCATCATTGGCGCTCTTCCCGAGGCGCTTTTCATGATTGGACGACACGACTGGGTTCTTGAGGCCGATCCGGAAACCGTGACTTTGCTTCACCGAATTCTTAGGCACTCTATCGATGTAGTCTACAACCAGAGCCGACCCATGACAACGAAGCCAACCGACTGTCCTCCCAAAGCATTGCCAGACATGGACCAGAGTGGTGTGGCCAAAGGCAGCGTCAGGGTCAGTACTGCACCTGTCAAACGCCCTCTAAAATGGCCCCACGTCGACAAAAACGATCACGAGGGTTCTAATTACCGCTTCTACTGGGATGAATGGGCGGACAACGTCCCTGTTTGTCAGACGGTCGACGACTTGTTCACACTCTTTGATACCCTGATGAATGTCGTGGGTGTCAACGTCGGGCTCGACGCCGATCTGATGGCCAAACTCACCAGCATCGGCACCAAGAGTCTTGCAGATGACGAATCACCAGAAAATGTCAGCCGATGGCTTGATATCCTCAAACGTCTCTTGGTACCGGCGTTGAGCTTGGGAGAAGCCAACGCTTCGGTGTCTGACAACGTGTGGAACCTTCTTAAGCAATACCCCATCAGTATCCGGTACAACATCTATGCCGAATGGTACCAAGGGTCTGTTTCTCGATTGGAACCCATTCGAAAGGCTTTTGCGAAGACCAGATTGGAGACACTCAGCATACTCAAGCGATTGTCACTGACCAATATTCCGGAGATGGCCAAGACTCTGGCCAAGATTGCTTACCCTTCACCAGGAATTGTCTGCAAAGTCTCACTATCCCAAATCGAATCCTACAGCAACTTCATCGATGCTTTTGTCGAGTGCACCAAATACTTCACGCATCTTGGATATGACGTCTTGGTCTGGTCGGTGCTGAGCTCTCTTGGTGGTCAACAGAGGAGTCGTACTCAGGAGGACTCGGTTTTGCTCACGAGCAGATGGTTGCAAGCACTTTCCAAGTTCTCTGGCAGGGTCTTTACGCGTTATGCCAATGTGGACTCGTCCCCCATCCTTCGATATGTTCACAATCAGCTACTCCAAGGCAACTCAACAGATCTTGTCATTCTGAAAGAGCTGGTGGTATCAATGGGCGGTGTCGTGTCCGACCTTGACTTCACCGACGCTCAGTTGCACGCTATGACGGGTGGCGAACTACTTCGACGCGAGACTCTGATCAACCTCGGCGACAAGCGGGCGGCGTCTACTCGCAGCGCGGAGCGTCTGATGAAGGCGTTGACCAGCTCTAAGCTAGCAGGCCAACTGCTCATCAACATTGCTCAGTATCGACAAAACGCCATCTATGCCGGGGAAGGCGGCGCGCGCATCAAATACTTGGCCACCGTAGTTGACGACACTCATCAGATTCTCCTTCAGTATCTTGATCTGCTGAAAAGCAACCTGGATGTCGAAACTTTCAACAGCCTCGTTCCCGACATTATCCAGCTCATGCGGGACTTTGGCTTGGAGGCCAATCTTGCCTTTTTGATTCGGCGGTCCAGCATCCGCTGGGAAGTGAAGGGTTCTGCCAATTCAGCCGAGGTTGCAAAGGTTGTTGCCGACGGAGATGGCGATGTCGCAATGGATGCGGTTGATGAAAATGGGACTTCTGGTGCTGATGGTGCCGAGAACGGCTCGTCCAAAACCCCCGAGAGCCGTGTGCCGGAGTCTTTGGCCGAAGCCCTTGCGCCACTAATTGAGGAGATACCCAGTGTACTCCCAGAACAAGACTGGCGATATATCAGCCCGTCGTGCTATGTCTTCTTCTGGTCGCTCCATCTCGGCAACCTACTTTTCCCCCAGGAGAGCTACCAAGTGGAGAACACCAGACTCATCAAACAGGCAGAAGAAGTCAGGAATGACAGAACCGACATGACTCGGCACGGGATGAACAAGAAAACCCAGAAACGGAACGAGATTCTGGATCGACAAAAGCTTCTCTTGAAGGAGATGCACGAAGGCCTCACCCGCTTCTCCAAAGCTAGAGTGCATCTCGGCCGACAAGTCGACAGCTGGTTTCCAGCACCCATCGCCAAGGCCGACGCAGCATCAGACGCGCTTCTTGAGGAGTGCATCTTGCCCCGTTTGCACCTTTCGCCCCTAGATGCCGAATACTGCTTCAGACTGGTCAAGTTTCTGCACGAGTTCTCTACTTCAAACTTCAAGCTCATGTCGCTTTACGACCGACTCTTCAACCACAACCGGCTCCGCGCTATCATCTTCACCTGCACCGTCCGCGAAGCTGAACATGTTGGTCGGTTCTTGAAGCTCATTCTTGGCGACCTATCCAAGTGGCATGGGGACAAGAACGCCTACGAAAAGGAGGCTCTGGGTCTCAAGGAAGTTAGCAAAACTCGGCAATATCTTGGGTTTGCAACCGCCTTTGACGCAGATGGAAAGCCAACCGAGTTTGTTGAGCATGATGCCTTCAAAGACCTGCTGTTCAAATGGCACAAAGAGCTCAACACCGCCCTGAGATCTTGCCTGAACGGTATGGAATGGATGCATATTCGAAATGCTATCACGGTTCTCAAGTCCGTCATCGACTACTTCCCCGCCATCAACTTTATGGCCGACAAGTTTTTGGAGCAGCTCAAAACCATCACTGAACGTGAAGCTGCTTCCAAAAATGCATCTGAATCCGAAATGGGCCACCGTGTCGATCTTTCCGTCACTGCGCAGACTGCCTACTCTGAACTTCAAAAGAGAAAGTCAAAATGGATCCTTGTTCAGGCATTCAGGCCAGGCGCTGTAAGTAGGAACGTGTCCGTTAATACGGGACCAATGCTGACCGTCTGTACACAGAAGGGCGATTCAACACCAACGTCTGGGCTCCGAGGCTCCGCAGCAGAATTTAAGCCGACCGGCTCTCGCACGCACCAAGCTGAAGTTGAAGATGGCGAAGTTATTAAGGATGGAGTGGGGAGGAAGAAGAGCGACTCGAGGGCAAGGGATGAAAAGCACAGCCTGCCGAAACCCCCACCGTCACGGGAGCCTCTGCGAGAGTCTAACGGACCTGGTCAGAGGGTGGGCTCAACCAACGGCCCCTCTGGAAAGACGAACAATTCTCGATCGAATCCAACTGGGCCAGCCACCTCTGGCGGTCGTCCCGAACGTCCCGAACGTCATGAGCGGCATGAGCGACCAGAGCGGCCGGAACCACCCAAATTCTCTACCCTCCCACCAGTTGGCCATGGCCTACCAAACAAGCCAGATCTTCCGGCTAGGCCCGAGCCATCTTTCCCAAGGGGCGCCAACGATAGGTTCGGATCGACGCGCCACGATAGACGTGAGCCTGCAGCTCGGGACGCCCGCGAATTCAGTAGAGACAGTCGCGACTCTCGTGATTCTCGAGAGCTGAGGGATGCCAGGGATGCACGGGATGCCCACCCAGCCCACCCGCCCCTTCCCTCTCACCCATCACATGCACGTGATGCTCGCGACACTCGCGATGCCCATGTTCCTCGCGAAGCAAGAGACTTCCGCGCCCCAGAAGTCCCACGGTCGGAGCGGCCTCGCGACTTCTCATCTGATCGACGGCCCGCTGATGCTGGCCCGCGGGATCCTGCTCGCTCCTCGGAGAGGGACTGGTCAACCCGCAGTGAACTGCCAGCCCGATGGAATGAGCACGGTGCGCCCGCTGAACGAGACGCACGTGGTCCTCGTGATAGGGCGCCACATGCTTCTGGTCGACACGATCCAAGGGGGCCTAGAGAACCACCAGTAGGACAGTCTCCCCCGGCAACCTCAGCATCAAACGCGTCTCAAGATCCGCCCACTCATCCAGACCGTGCTCGTGCTATTGCGGATGTTGATCGGCCCGATATCATCAATCCGGCCAGAGCTGCGCTCATCAATGACAGCAGGGACACACCTTCTCGTTCTGGCCCTAGAGATCAGCTCCGCGACCGGCCCGGTCGGACTGAATCGCCGAGACGGACAGAACACTCCACGGCGAATGTAGCGCAACCAGAAAGCTCGAGGGATGAGCGGCATGGCCGTCACCGTCACTCGGATCATCACAACGCGAGCCGGGACGGTCGTCCAGACAGCTTGCCATCCCATCCCCGTCAAGAGCGCAACCAAGACCATGCATCCTCACATTCCCGTCCAGATCGCAGCGCAGAGCACACTCAGCCTCACGGACGCCAGGATCGCAATATCGAGAATGCTCCATCTCAGCCCCGCCAGGATCGAAATATCGACAATGCGCCATCCCAGCCCCGCTCGGATCGCAATGCTGAACGCGACGACAGAGTGGCAGCGTCTAGGGATTCATCATTTGGTGGCCCCCCGCGCTCGGATCCGGATCATGGCAGGTTGAACCAGCAGGATCCCAACTACGGCCGGCTTCAACCCATCCAGTCCGTGGTTGACATGCCCACCGGAGCCCCCCCGTCCGGACCCAGAGGTAGAGGTGGTAGGAACACGACTAGGATGGGTCCCTCCAACGGGGTGCCTATGCGTCCTGATACCAGGCCTGCTGCGCCAGAGCCAGTTCGCCCCCCGTCGCCTGAGCGTCAAGTGCCTACTGGGCCTGCGGCAGGCCGACAGCGGCAACAGCAGCGCGGCAGCCAATTTGAGAAGACCAACTCTCCCACTGTTCCCACGGCGCCTGCGGCCGGCGTCCATCCAGACAGGATGCGGCATATCAACAACCAGCAAGCGCCCAATGCACCGTCCCCGCCTCCCGGTCCTCCGACTGGGCCGTCAGGTATCCACCCAGATCGTCTGAACCAGATTTCGGGTACCCCTGCCGGCGCCGGATCGCACTCAAGGCCACCGATCAACACACCTGATCGGCCATCCATGTCGGCACCAAACACGGGGTCAAGGCAAGCACCTCCGCCCCTGAACACGGACTTTGCGACGCCCACCGGCCCGGCAGCGTCTAATGACCGTATCAGGTCCGGTGGCAGACAGCTCAGAAACATCCAAAGCATGATTGACAAGACGTCTATGGAGAATGCCCGTGGCCCTGGACTGCGTATGAGCCGTTCTCGCCCTAACTTGGCGGGGTCGGATGCGCAAATCCTCGCTGGCTCCTCTCCCGTCACGACGCCTGTTCAGGAGCGCCCTGAGGCATTCCCACGGGATTCCGGGCGACGTGATATGAACGTCGATCGTGCCCCCCCGGCCGCGCCTGTTCCCATCCAGGTTGTTGGAGACAGCCGGTCTAATGGGGATGACTATGGATCGAGCCGTAACGAGCACGACCGAAGTCGTCGGGAACATAGAAGCGATCGCAGCAATCGGCCGTCTAGGGCTAGCAGCCGAGAGCGCAATCCCGAGCGTGACCGCGACGCCAAGGAGCCACGGGACTACAGTCACAGACGATCGGGTGTTTCTGCATCAGGTGCCCCTAGTGCTGGCCGTGATGATAGGGATCCGAATGCTCCTCGTCGGTCCGGCCGTGAATCTCTCCCAGGGGGTGGAGGACGGGACATGCCGCCAGTGGGACCGCGCGAACCTAGCCATCGTGGCAGTCATCGCAACGATGCCAACGTTGGCCCACGGAGCGATGCGGTGCAGCTCGGAAGGAATGATGGACATGGTGGCAGTGGTCAGGACTATGGCTCTGGACGGACCGGTCCTCCCCGTGGTGGAATGCCGCAGCCCAGGGACTCTAGAGGGCCTCCCAGGCAGCCTAGCGATCAGCATGGTGATGGACGGAATGGGGGTAATGACAGGAAGCGGAGGAGCGAAGGGCTGGACTCTGGGAATCATCAGGACAAGCGGCCACGACGGAGTTAGCAACACAGGTATGGTCAAGGTCCGAACGAGAGGAGGTTACAATGAGGTGGTGAGAGGGATTTCAGGGGGTTTGATATGGGAAACTCCATGAAGAGAGAAGGGCCGATAGGAAGCAAGGAAGAAAAAGGGAAGAATTTTTGTCATGCATTGTTGGGATGGGGATCCTATATGGTCATTGGTCATCGCATAACGCTATCATCTGTCGGTCGACGTCTACTCGATTATATTTTGTGATTCTGGAGGGAGGAGGTTTTCTTTTTTTTACCGGACGGACCCGACCCATCGACAGCGAAATTGTTTCATTGAATGTTTTATTACCTACCTTTTTTCGACGAACAGAAAGTCAGAGACGAGAATAAGAATGAGAGAGGAAAGGAGGCGAGAAATTATAATTGTACCAACATCAAAACACAAACCCTGTGCCACTCAAACCAAACCTACCTACGGACCTGTGCGATACAAAAGAGGCTACGATTGCGTCTTTTCTTTCTCGACTCCACTTTACGTTATTGAGATACCCGGTGACAGAGTTGCCAATGCTATTGTTCTTGTTTTCTATATATATATTTGTATACCCTAATCTTTCCGTTTCTCCTCAAAACATGGTCTTGTTCAAAGGAACTGAGACCTTGAGCACATATATACCCGCGGTGTATAGACATGAAGGGAAAGGGCGCATAAAATGGGAAGTGGGAGTTCAAAACATTAGACATGAGAAAACTTGGTGTTGTATGGGAGTTTGGAGGATGGGTGAATACCTATGTTTGGAGTATGTGATGTGTGTGTTACGCAGCTTATGATTCGGGGAAGGCAGGCTCTTGGGTGATGAGGTAGTGTTTGGGGAATACAAGGGAGAAAGAAGCCTTTGGTAGAGAATAGTTGATAGTGATGGGTGAAGAGTGGGAATATATGCGGGAGGGGTTTACAGTTGATGTGTTAATGTGTTAAAGGGGTAATGTGTAAATGTGTTAATGTGTTAAAGGGGTAATGTGTAAATGTGGTAATGTGTTAAAGGGGTAATGTGTTAAAGGTAAAAAAGAAAACAGAGATAACAAGCAGAGTAGTTCTTCCATTATCATCCTGTAGTGGGATATCAGATGTTTCCGTTGAAAGCGGAATCCTGAGGGATATGTGCCATTTAAATCGAGTCACTCAAGATTCCAAGTCTTGGACCCTGCAAACCACTGCCTCTCAATGCTCAGGGGTTCAGCAGCAGTACATAATCAAGGTATTGTCCCAAATGATGACATGTATATAGAGTATACGGAAGATTATCTCATGATGGGTATTACTTTTGTCGGTGTTGCTATCAGTGAATAAACAATAACACCTGATGCGTAAAGTTCTTGTGTTACCATCGTTCTTTCCAGGTCCCCTCACTCCTTCCCCAACTCCTCATTCCTTCCCCAGCTCATCGCTCTTTCCTTTACACAACTCTCCTCCCCAACTCATTGCTCTTTCCTTTACACATCTTTCCTTCACACATCGCTCCTTCCCACCTCATGCTCCTTACCTTCCTCACCACTTACCCATTTCATCCTTCCTTCCTTACCACGTCACTCCCCCCCCCATGCCAATGTTAACCGTGTTCACTCAATCAACCTTAGCTTCCCGCCCCTTGGTTAGTTTTGCACTTTTCAAGTCATCAGCATTGGCATTGCGGCTCTTCACTCACCGAACGCCTGGTCACAGCCATTGTCATGACACACCCCGGCCCTCAGCCCTCACAGCCACAGCCATTGCTCCAAGCATCGGACCGCGCACCTTGTCTTCCCCCACGTTTTTCTCTTCCGCAATACTGCTAGGATTCTGCTCTCCAAAGATCTCGAACAAATCCCATTGCCCGGTGTGTGTGTGTGTGTGTGTGTGTGTGTGTGCGTGCGCCAGACACTGCATTAATGCCTTACCTTTCCAATACATGCAGACATGCAGCTAAGCTACTGCCAACCGCTCAATACATGCAGCCCCCCTCCCCTTCCCGACGGTCCGCGCCCGCATCTCTTGACAGTTTTGCCCCAGCTTTTTGCCCGCCTGCTGGGTCGAGAATGGCTCGGTGATCTGTGGCAACCGCGGCGCATCTCATCCTATGATTGTAAAAAGTTGGGTGTTTGACAGTAGGAATGTGGTCATCGAGCATCAAGTAGCTGTGGGACGTCACCGCCACCGTTGATGGACAGTGAGTGACACAAGCCCTACGAGGTAGGTGGATTGACACGCTAGGCATCTCCGATCTGAACCTCTTTTTTCTTTCTTTTCAAGAGTGAAGACGGCTAGTTAGACTGACAGAGGGTCAGAGCTAATGTGATGAAGCGGCGTGGGCCATATGGAACACTCGGATTACTTCCCCAGGATGACACGGGCTCAGCCGTCGTGACACCGAGTAGGAGGGCTGTGTGTAAGCCAGACTGCCTGCAGGACCTCGCCAGACATGAACAGCCAGTGTGGGTTGAGTGAGTGTGTGTGCGTACTCAGTCTATCGTGTGAGTTAGTGTCCGTCAATTGTTGGCTACGTAGGTGGTTCAAACCACACATCCAATACAACGAACCAATTCCTATTCTGTAATGTCCCAACGACGTGGACAAGAAAAGCCAGAATGTCATGTGAACGAAGCTCCCTTACGTCGACAGCAAACTCTTGACCACGTCACGACGCAGCAGCTCCAGACGCGGGTAGACTCCCCGGTCTTGGTAGACAGATAGAAGAGAGGGAGAGAGAGAGAGAGATGAGGATTACCCCTTCAAAACTTCAAACAATCTTCACCCCCCACAAGAGGGGGGGGGGAATGCTGGATTTGCCCTTTTCTTCCAATGTGGGCTGATTGGACTTTTTTGGATGCAAAGGTAGGTTTCTTCTTGATCAAATGAACGTTGGGGATGCGCATGCGCGGGGCTCACTTCACAGAGATGTTATTCAAGAAAACTTCTGCGACGAAATTTTGAGGCGAGCCCGCATCGCTTGAATATAGTTTTGCTGACTTTTTCTCTACCTATTGTCGTTCATCGTCAGCTAGGGTAATGGTAAGAGGTGTGTGTGTGTGTGTATGGTTGGCCCACGGTTCATGCTGTGTGACCCATCAAACCTGGAAGCTTACCATTCCCACACCCTCTCAACTTGACGGACCGGATATTGATGCGAATGGGGCACTTAAAGTCCGTCCGGTTTTCGGTGAGCCTTTGCCGTCTTGATCGTGGGGTGAGAAAGGCTCGCAAAACTGACGAGGAGAATAAAACAAAACGGCAGTCGAGGGAAAGCATAGCCACTCATGCACGTCTAGAAACGTTGACGGTTATAGAAGCTCTGATTCATATCTATCCGTAGATCTTATAAATTTGGTGATCTGAGTAAGCTGTCACATCGTCTCTCAAAGATTCCCATCAGCAATTCCCATGCTTGGGATCTCGATCAGAGAACATGTTTGGTGCAATACTGGTACATCATTCACCGACTGGGTGAAACCATCTCGAGAACAAATGGTATAACCTTGAGGGATATACAGATCCCTCCATGTCTCGACGCTGATCCCTCTCATCATAACCTCGCCCTCCACAAAATCCTCCTATTTGATCGCCACGGGATGGACTGGGCATACCCGTTGAACGGGCGACAAGAGGTGCAAGGTTTCACCAGCCTACAACCCCCATCAGTCCAATTGGGTGCGATGAGATGTTTTTCCCTTCCCGATTACACATCCCTCGAGCGAATCGGCATGTTGGAAAGCCCATCAGCCGGCAAATTCCCCCCTCCCTCCATACCCAATGAGATAAGTAGCGCATGCAGCCGCAACCCTCTTTCATGGTTCGACAAAACCCCCATATAAGCCGCTTATATCCTTGGCTGGGTGGGCGATTCGATCGCGATTGTGTACCCCAATGAGAAAGAGAAGAAAGAAAAAGGCAACGTTGAACAGTAGCACGCAAACCTCGAAAGAGTGCGATCTTCAGGATGGAACTTCCGAGTTTTTCCTTCGAAACCCACGAGGCAACACTGAGGAAAACCTCGCATCGAGCCAGACGAGAGTTGAATTCTGCCAGAAAAAAAAAGACTTCTCCGCGAATCATGTCGTGCCAGCGACGACCTGCATTCATTGGCCGGCAGACAGCCATTATGGGAATCCAACCCACACCTTTGCGTCAAGAGGGAGAGAATCGCGCTTACGCTTCGCTCACGTGTTGACGCATACTCGAGTTATGAACGACAGCACCGAGGTGAGGTGTGGTAGTTGTCAAAGTGAAAGGTGTAGGATATGTCCGCATCTCCCTGCGTGAGGTAAGGTATGCAACCTCGACAACATCATGTGCTGGTGAACCATTGGCCAATTATCTTTCTCGACCGCGGACGGGAAGGAAGTGGTCATAGTTGCAGCTGCTTGCAGGTGCTTGATAACGGCTCATGGCATTTTTTGACAGAAATCAATATGTCTGTAGCCGCCGGGTGTTGGACAAAGACTCAGGAAGCTTCATGATAGGAGGGTGCGTGGGTGCCATCTTGTCGTCGTCGTCGTGTCCTCAACAGTCAAGACATAGACATGAACCTCGCCTCGCAAGCGATCATGACCTTCCGTGATAACCCGCTGCCAGAGCGGTCCAGACTCAGATATCAGAGGTAGGTAGGTGGAGGGTAGGTGGAGAGTGGAAGGAATACCCAAAGCGATCAACCGTGAGACCTTCCATTGGGCATGAGCACCAATTGCGTCAGATGCGTCACAAGCACCAGCTCCTGAGAGAGCAAAACGACGGCAGAGTGCGCTGCCATCCGTGGCCGGTCTATTGCAGGTGGTACACTTGTACGCGTCTGACTGATGACCGAGCCATCAAAAGAGGCAAAAGTCGCAATGTGAAGATTGTCACCTGTCACGCCTCACAGAGACTTCCCAAAACCTCGGGTACGGCATTCGAGGATAGCAAGGGCAACATCCGACAATTAGGATGATCACAGACGGTGAAGGAGGAAGGCTTCTCCTAACCATCGACAACCAGCGTCACCTGACAGACTGCGCAGCGGCGTGTGTGGCAGGACTCTGGGTATGAGGTGACCACTCCACGGGAGATCAGACGAGACCATCCACACGCATCCGTATCAAGTAGCCATGATTGCACGGCAGATCAACAGAGACCGGTTTGATACACTTGATCGCCAGGAGCACCGCCTCCCCACATCTGAAGCCCTTTAGACATCTCGCATCTGTCTCCAAACGCCGAACAATCACTTCACTCCGCGGGATGACACCGGCAGGAGCCGTGATGGGAGGGCATCTGAGACATGGAAAACTTCCCCGGACAGACTTCTTTCACCCCAGATTCAGGCCTCAAGAGCGATCCCTGGGAATCATCAGTCAGCATGCAGTCCACTTGGCGACATCGGGATTTTGGGTAGTGTCTTCCCAGTGATACGGGTCTCTTCGGGCAGCAGAGACGACGGAGCGGAGCCATGTTGCGAAAGCCTTGCAAATAGAAAGGTAAACAGCCCCGGTTCGCGAATGGCATCAAGGAAAGAAGCGTTGTTGGCCACGTGCTGGCATGCTGGGGTTGGTGTTGAGGCCCGATATGTTGACGAATGAACGTTTGACACAAGTCAACATAAGGAGAATGGCCAACTCTCAATGGTCCCATACGGGGCTGGCCTGCATAGGGGAACAGTCGCTACTCCATATGCGGAGAATAGTCCTCTGCGCCAAGCTCTAAACGGCTGTCCTAAAACTCTGGCCAGTGAGCACATCTGGATTGAGGTTCCCGAGCGATGACTTGGTCGCTGCCAGCTCGTTCAAAACTTTGAAGAGGTTGGGCTCGGCAAACTGACCATCTCATGCCATGACATGCTGCCGAGCAAGTAGTCTTCGCCGACCGGAGCATCCACGCTTGTGATGCCGTAACAACCATTGTCCGAGAAACACAACGCACAGCTGAGCATGGCACTAGATAGCTGGCGTTCGCTGTCTTGTTGAAGCTGTTGTTGATCTTGCAAACAGTAGACACTGTATCTTGCTTGACCCGGTGGGGGACCGTGCGCTCATTGGCAAGAGATAGCCAGGCACTCAATTGGACAGTGATGCTGTAGTTTTATCGTGTGTTCAAGAGAAATCCGTCGCCCATGAGTTGCAGCGGCCTACCCCACGATTTGGTCACGGCGAATGAGACCCGGATGGCCTATGCAAGCCTCGATTCCCGTCCCTCGTGCTTTGCCCACCCTTCCACCACAGCTTGTGTCTTTGAGCTTGGGATTCAGCATGGTTGGGCTCTGCCAAAAATACCGGCCTCGACTGGCGCTTTATTAGGCGTTTCCTCCCGCCGATACAGCTGCCACGTACAGCCTGTTGGTGAAGACTGTGGCTGGTGACGCCCGGCATTCTCTGTTCCCAGGGGACGACGCCCGTGCTTCCGTGCTGCCGTGATACCGTGCTCTGTTGTTCAAAAGAGATCCCAGATAGGTAGTTTTGAGAATGCCATGATAGCCGCCATATGCAATTCTGCGGCCAGCCAAGCATATATCGCTGATAACGTTCGGAAAATAGGGGTTGTGGTCACGGCGACGTCCACGGCATCGCTTGACTAGAAGAAACCAGAAGGGCCAGGAAGCCAGCCGGTTTGTCACGAACGCTGCGCTGTCCATGTCCACCATTTGCTGCAAGAATAGAAATCTTCGACATCATCGCTGTGTTGTTGGAATGAGAAGCGCTCGAAACGGTGCCGTCCTGGTTGACAGTGTAACGCAATGCAGCATTACCTTGGGCGATGCTGCAGAGACATTACGTCGATGACCCGGGATGTCTGCTGCCAACCGCAGCATCACGATTGATGCTGTCAGACGGTGTTTTTGGGGATATTAACCGGTTGTAGGTAGGCCAAGGTATGATAGTGACAGCGACAACGACAGCAGCAGCAACAGGGACAGCTGATGTAAAAGGGCTGTCACATATCTTGTGGTTGGTTGACGAGAGGTTGGAAGGAGAGAAAGTAAGGAATTGTTTCAGCGCAGATTCCGTTCCTACAGTGTCAGAAGGTCAAAACTTTTTAGGGGCCCTCCGAGCGTTTGCCTGACCGGCCGGCACTGTCCCAACAGCCCATGGTAGCTGCATGAGTGGCATGTCTATCTATGTCCCCCGCGTTGCGAGTTCTGCTTGGAAGTTATCTCTCCCCTACTTCGCACCCCCACGTGGATCTCTATACTCCATAATCACCACCTGAGCCATGGTCAAGATGGTTGGTGAACTTCCCAATAAGGAGAGGCTGTGAAAGGTGGACCAATCGTTAGGGCGCACTTATGGGGTCTTTTTCACCAATGACGACGGCGCACCAATCACAGCTCACCTGCCACGTCCTGCATCTCTGCAAGTGGCTGGTGATGGGATGGGTGAAAGCACAAGTGGGCGGACGAGGGCGATGGCATGTGCTGCCTCTATGTGCATCTGCCCGTCTCCGATGACCGCACCAGGTCTGGAGTAACTTGGAGGTTCCAGGTCCGTTTTTCATCAGCGTTCTATGCAGCATGGGGTTACACCGGGCTCTTTTACATGATGGGAACTCTTAAAAATCACAACGTCCCCTTGCCCGTCCATCGACCTCGAGTGCTTCACCATCGTGCCGATTGCTCTTGCATACGCTACTATCAGGCCCCATATGATCTGTCAACCGCTAGTGAAGCATCCCAAGACACTTCATACGCCGCGACGCATCAACGTATCAACGCATCAGCCCAGCCATCAAGGCATCTCTGCTTCTGCTTCTGCTTCTGCTTGTGCTTCTGCACAACCCACCTGTTCCCTCCTCTGCCGCCCCGACTCTATTTGTTCATTCGACCTCTCGAGCATTCAAAGCAACCACGGCACCTCAGCGAAACGCAGGACGCCAGCTCCCCGCGTTTAATGCCCGACCTAACCTAAGAAGTTACCTGACACCTGCAGACCCCCGAACAACGCAGCCGCGCCTGCAACAACCTGGTCTCTGCAGTCACAGCCCCGGCTCGACTCCGGCATACGATTCCGGACCCCTATCAATTCTCAAGGTCTTCAACGGCCCTGAAGCTCACTGCCGCCCAATCCGCCCATCCCCTCAATTTTGGCTCACTTTCTATAAGACCATCACGGGCCCCCCACCGTCCCTCTCCAAGCTCGGAACCCCCCTTTTCTTCCCCACTTCACCATCAAGAACAACAACAGCAACCATAACTCGGGCATCTCGTCTGAACAAACCCCTCACCTCCCTTCTCCCCTTCACGCTCTCACCACCCTCCACCCTCTTCACACTACTCTCACCACCCTCCTCACTCACACATCACAACTCTTCACCATGCCTCCTCCAGCTACCCCCAAAAGGCAAACACGCTCAAGTCACTCCTCCTACAGCCAAGAATCCCGTAACAGGAGGAGTAACGACTCCTATGACTCCAACTCAACCGCCCCCACCTCCCTCTACACTTCGCCCCGTCCCTCCGGCATGAAGCGTTCTCCCACGTCAACAGGAAGCAGCGGCACGTCCAGGAGTTACGACTACCGAAACGATGTCAGCCCCACCACTTCCCTCGATTCGCGCTCCTCCGTCGAGACCTATGCCTCGACCACAGCTTCATCCGAGGACATCACCACCCTGGACGACAAGTCGCTGGACTACGAGTACAACAGCATCCCGCCGCTTCCCGTATACCGCCGCGAGCTTGTCGAACCCAATGTCCGCCCTTCCACGCCCCAGGATTTCGCCAAACTGTTCCCCTCGCTCAACCGCCTGACGATTCGCCACGATGAGTTTACTTCGGACGGAAACATGAACTTGCGGATCGACACAGTGGTGACGGGACGGAGGAGGACGGCCATCCAGCTCTTCCACCTTCGCATGTATGACCTCGCCAAGCGTGAATTCTCGTTGCGCCGTTACTCCCGGGATTCTGGTCGCGAGGTTTGCAACTCGAAGCGCAAGTACATTGAGCCGGGCGCTCCCTCGAGGCCCCAGTCTAGGGATCATAACGAGAGGCCAACGCTCAAGCGCTCCATGTCGACTGCAATTAAGAGCCTGGGTAGTGGAAAGCCGGCTCTTCGCCGCGCAAAATCGGGCATGGCAACCTTGGGCCGCCCTGGCACGGGCTATTCGTCCTCCGACGCCGAAGATGAAATCTTCCGCGACCGGAGCAACTTGTCTCGTCTGTCACTCGATCACCACAAGGCCCAGAGGCCGCAGCCTACCAACACCATCAAGCTTGAGTTCAGCAACTATGCCCGCGTGGATGTCCATCGTCGGGGCAGCAAGAACAACAAGCGCTACGAGTTTGACTGGTGGGGCCACAAGTATAGCTGGAAGCGTCACTTCGACAAGCAGCTGAACTCGGTGTCCTTCCACCTGATCCGAGACGGGAACGCCAGCGCGCCGGTCGCGCATATCGTTCCCGAGACAAGGTCTCCCAGCCAGGTACTCGCCGACGAGAACGCGGGCGGTTGGGTTCCTCCTTGCTTCATGTGGATCGCCGATGAAACCATCGTGGATGCCATCACCGATGTCGCCGAGTAAGTTTTCTTTCATCTCTTGAATGTCTACACAGGCAGCTTGCTAACTCAACTTCTAGTGTCATCATGTCTACCGGGCTTATGGCTCTCGTGGATGACTGCATCAAGGAGCGATGGCAGACCAAGAAGGTCCACCACATCCCTGTACCCTTGATTCACAAGACGGTCAGCTTCGAGAACATCAACCCCAGGGCTCTCATGCAGAGCATCTTTGGTCGGCGGCACTCCCACTCGAGTGACCGGCCGCCCTCGGCACCATCAAGCCCTCTGCGATTCGCGAATCCTGTACCGGTCTACTAGACCAACCGACTGCACACCTCGAGCGGCAGTCTTGTTTTGGAACTCTTTCCTTGCCACCGGCAACGTCATGAACTCGGGCCGAAAGGCGGTTGGACTGGGTTGGAATACCCAACCTTCCGGCTTTCCTTCTCCCTGTCAGTGGTTTTCGGAGCCCGACACAACTGCCACGTGTTGCTGCCCAACCACAAGACGGACAGGTTCCCATAGTTCTGGGGATCCATAAGGAGAACACGGCAACGCCTCCTTGATCTGAGATGGTCAAGAATACGGGGTACCGACGACAAGGTCTTGCCCTTCATTTTTCTTTGGAGTTGTCCGCGTCTTTTTCTTTTGGTGCCATAAGCGGGCATTTCCCTTGTTTTTCTTTTCAACATCTTGTCTACTTAAAAAGCGTTTTTCGTTGTGTCATTTGATCTTTGGCTGCTATTATTATCACTACAGCGAATTTCTTTTTCTTTTTTTTTTCTTTTGGAAAGGGAGTAATTCGGGTCACATGGATGTGTAATGGACATGGCGTTTCTTTTTTGTTTCTCATCATCGTTCATCATCAACAGACACTTGGCGAAAAGGTGGACAGGCGCACTCAACACACACTCTCACAAACGCATATGGAGGGAAATGGTTGGGTATGGGATAGGTTGTCGGCAGCATGGTGACAAGCGGAGTTTTTCCTTTTATTTCTCTTATATTTCTTTTGGGTACGTCATTATGATCATGGTCATCTACGGCAGCATTCTTTGGAGCATTTCAACGTTTGCTTTTCTGTTTTGGGATATTGGCTTGGATAAGAGGTGGTGGTATCTGATGTTATGACTTTGGTCATGGAAATGGAGATATCGAAATCATGGGGACGAACGTACATGACGGGGATGACTTGTACTTGCATATATACATGGCTCTCACGGAGAGCCGTTCTTTCTTTCTTCACTCTAACTCAACTACTTCTCCCCTCGCGGGGGACGATGGCAGTCGCGCACAGATGGACAGAAACATCTGAAACAATTTCTTTTGTCGATATATATACAGAGTACCTACATACATACATACCCAACATTAAAACATTCATCAATAGGTTTCATACTTGGCATTTGCATGGAGTTGAGTGTGGCGGTGATGTATGTATGTGTGGGGGAGGAGGATAAGGAACGGGAGCACCAGGTGGATGATGATAGAATACTAGATAGCTCATATATAATTGCTCCAAGGACAAGGAAAAGAACAAATTACCGATTGTTTTTTGTCTTGTGTTGTTTATGACAGGAACTTGATTGACTGAGTGCTGGTGTGCGTGTTTTATTATCAGAGAGTAGGTGCCCCGTGCTTTGTGGCTGCTTCCCAATCGGGAAGGCAAGAGTTTGTGTAAGTGCGCGCACATTTCCCATCTCGCCCTCGTCATCTCACGGCTGCACTCATGAGTCCATGAACTGCTATACTACTCATTTATAGTCCACCCCTTGAAAAGAGTAGATATACTCAAGGGCCAAGATGAAAACACCGTGCGAGATCTTATCCTCGCACCGTTCACTAACATCAACAAAAAAAAACTCCAACTTGACACGTCCGAGACACATTTGAAGACTACCTACGGCATGTAGAAGACCAACCAACTCCGGCGTTTTATTATATTTTTCAAGACTCTCAATTTTCCAATCAACCATCACCCGCCCATCAACCTCGATCAAGGCCCCTCCCTCCCAAGTTATGAACCTCCCCATCGCCACCACTAGGTACAGAAGAACCTTCCAATTGTTCCCAATTTTTCAATCTGCCCCGAAGGGAAACACCTGGAAAGAAGAACCCTTCCGGATGTCCGAACCCGAGAAAAACCGGATCCATCCGACAGTGTATGTACCTAGCAACCCACGCACGCACGCACGCATGTACGCACGCATTGTTGAGGAGAACCAAGCAACATCCATCCACCTATCCACCTCTTTTACCCAAAAAAAAACCAGCCCACGGTTCATCAATTCAGAAATAGCCAACCCACCTACACTAATGTTGAGTGAGTGGCTGAGCCCCCTGCCTGGTTGAGCCCCATGCACACACACTCCCCCCCCCCCCCATTCGTCCGCAAGGTACTAACTAGTGTAGTGTAGATCCTCAACTCCCAGGCAAGGTCTTCCCGATCGCGTATCCAAGGTCCCCTGACTCGTTACACACACACACACGGTAACACGTAACAGAAAAAAGTACCAGTACCCTCTTTGCTTTGACGTGTACACAGTACATCCCCGTAATCCCCAAGCATTTTCCAAACAAAAAACGAAGGGGACCCCTGAGTCGTCACTTACACCCCATCTCACCTTACCCAGGGGCCTTCCTTGTCTGGCACTGTGGGTGACCCACACGGCCAAGTTTCATGATAATCCATTGCGGGGAAAAGAAGAACGGACAAGACGTCAGTTCTCAAAAAATGTTGGGGCAACTTGTATGTGTGTGTGTGGGTGTGTTCGCCTCATCTACTAGGTCGGTCGGTTGTTGTTGTTGTTGTTGTTGTTGTTGCCGTCGTCACCTGGGGGTTGCGAATAGCTTCACAACAACACAGCAAAAAAGCCCAAACATCTGTATCGCCCACAGGCTCTATTTCCATCTCCTGTAAGATCCTATATGACTTCTAAAACCGAAAATAACAGAACAAACCCAAATCAAATTCCCAGAAACGCTCCTTTAAACCGCCTGCCCATACATGACATGCATTACAAAATTGTGCGAGTTCATCAAGAGTAGAAGAAAAGAAAATGTACAACATCTACAACGAGGAAAAGCCCCATGCAACCCATGCTTGATTGAGAAACCAGTTTTCCTTTCCATTTCCTTTTTCACGTAATCGTCCCATCCACCCATTAGTTTGTATTTCGTTTAGGCCTCTCCTTGAAGGGCCGCAGCACCGTCCTCAGAGTACTTTTCCCAGTTGGCCAGAATGTGGCCGATTCTGGGTGAGTTGGTCAGGCGGTACACATCCTCAAAGTACTCCTTGGTCAACTCAAACGGCTTGGCCGTCACGTTGGGAATGTACTTGCCAATGAGCTTGGCAGGGTCGATGGTGGTTTGCTTGATCTTCTTGAGCAAGAAACTCCTGAAGGGCTTGACACCAGACCGCAAGAAGGTCGAGTGGAAGGGCACGTCGATGCCCTTGAGAGGGATCGTGGCGAACCCACGCTCGAGCTCCAGGGGCTTGGGCTTGGCATCGGTCTCCTTGGCACACGCCTGGATGATCTCGACCAGCTTCTCCTTGACCATCTCGGGCTGGAAGTCCTTGCGCATCTGCTCAATGTCGATCTTCATGTGCTTGAGATAGTTGGTGACGCCAGCGAGGGTGTCGAGAGCCCGGAGGTCACCGGCGCAGACGTACTGCATGTTGGCGATGTTGAAGTTGACAATCTCCAGGAGCCAGCCAGTGCTCTCAGCAATGTTGCTGACCACGAACCGGAGCGCCTCCTCGTTGAAGGTCTTGCTGATGCGGCTGGGGTTGACGGCGCACATGCTGTAGTTGGAGCGACCCTGCTCGTCACGCTCGACAGCGACTTGCATGGTCAGACCGCGGTAGAACACGACCGACACCAAGGACTCGATAGGCATGACATCGGCAAGAGCAGCCAGAGCAGAGTACTCTCCAAGAGAGTGACCCGCAAAGGTGCTATCTCTGGGAACAAGACCCTTGGCCTTCATGTCCTCGAAACTTGCCTTCTCCATCAAGGTCAAGGCAGGCTGTGTGAACTGGGTGGCAGACAGCAGACCCGTTGGTGAGCGGTAGGTGTACGATGTGGTCTTCTCATCGATCTCCTTGAAGATGCGCTCAGATCTGACGGAGCCATCGGCAGCGACTGTTTCGAAAGTCATGGCCATGTAGTTTTGACGGATGGCCTTGCCACGGGGACCACCGAAGTGGATCGTGAGCTCCTTGGGGTTGTTCTTGACAATGTTGGAGATGGCAAAGCCTATATCGCTGTTAGTAAGATGCCAAATTTATGAGGCGAAGAGGCACAAGAGAAACCTACCATAAGTATCCAAGAGGTAGTTGTCGGCACGGTCCCAAACGTCCCTGGCAACAGGACTGCTGTTGTACAAGTCCATACCCATACCCTGTTCCTGAGAACCCTGACCGGTGAAGACGTAAGCCGTCACGGGCTGCTCGATCTCAGCCTCACCGAGAAGTACCTTCTCCTCGGTCTCCTTGTTGCTAGCCTCGACCTTGATGATCTTGCGACCAGCAACCATGCCGACGTGTTGCAGCTTGACATTGAGATCGTCATGAGGAAGAACCATTCCAGTAAGAGAAGCGTGGAAGCTGCGAACGCGACCAATCTTGTTCTCAGCAGCCCAGGTCTCAACCAAGCTGCGGACAGCAGCGCTGGAGTACATGCCGTGAGTGATGGTGCCAGGCAGGTTGGCATAGGCGGCAAAGACACGAGAAACGTGGATGGGGTTGTAATCACCAGAGACACGGGCATAGGTCTCGTTAGAAGCAGGGGCGCGGAGTTGAAGAGGAGTCTTGCCACTGAGAGGAATGGGGTTCTCAAAGTTGATGGGCTGCTCGATGGAAGATCCGTTGCGCTGGAGGTAGTCGATGACGGGGTTGCCGTGGGACTCGCCGGCCTCGTAGTCGACGGTGGCAACTTGAATGATCTCCTTGGTGGGAAGCTCCACAAGAACTTGGCCACGAGTCTCCACGTGGCTGAACACATTCCTGTTCTTGAACCTGACCAAACTTTGCAGACGGAAGATCAAAGTCTGACCGAGAAGCTCGATATCAGGGCTAGCATCGTCAAGAACGAACCATTGCTTGGAGCGAAGGACAGCGACATCCTTGGTGCTAGCAAGATGCACCTGCATGGGCGTCTCGACCTTGCGCTGGAAGGTGTTCTCGAAGTCGTTGTACACACCACGGTACAGGAACTGAGAGGTAACCTCCATAACAGCTTCGCCATCGCGTGTGATGGTGCCACAAACCTCAACCATCTTTCCAGACTCTTGGTTAATGACAGCGTTGATCTGAGCGGTGGTGTGAACCTCATCGCCCTTCTTCAGCGGCTCGGCACCTGGCATCATGCGGAAGGCATTGGAAAGGTGGACAAGCTTGAGCAGGTCACCGTCAATGGTGCGAGGGAAGATGGGCTTGGTGATGGCCTTCCAGCCGACGACAATGGCAAAGTCCATGGGGGCATACATGATCTTCTCGGGTCTGTCGACAAAAGCCTCACCCGTGTTGCCAACGGCATGAACGAAGTCGTTGATAGCCTCGCTGGTGATGACAGTCTTGCCGCCGTCGAACTTGCTGGTAACAGGAGCGTCGAGATCAAACTTCTCATCACCGAACCACGCACGCCAGTAAAACTCCTTGATGTGGTCGTTGCGGTTCTCCATAACCTCGTGGATCGGAGCATACCCAGCCTCAGGGCGGTACTTGAAGCGGAGCGGCAGAGCGACCGGCTTGCCGAGAGCAGTCGTATCCTTGATCAAGTTGACGACAATCTCATCCTTGCCGGCAAGCTGAACCTCAATCACTTCAACATAGCGGTTATGACGAGGCTGCTCCTTGACCACGATGACGGTCTTGGCAGGATCATCAGGGTTGGTGATCTCCACAAACAAGCCTCTGGCCGGAGCAAAGATATTCTTCATAGGGTTGGTCTGATACTTTTGGCCCTGAACAATGACCTCGGACCGAAGAAGGGCGTATCTCCAGTTGCGCTCAGTACCGGCAAGCATGTTGATCCAGGACTCGACGTCGGGAAGCTCCGTCGCTGGGGAAGAGCTCAAGCGGTAGGTGTGCTTGTTGGCATCCACAGCGATGGTGAGGCCGTCAATATCCAATGGGATTGGCTTGTCAATGAGGTCACCACCGAAGTATTCCACAGTAGGAATCTTGGAAGCATCGCCGCCATAGAGGTCCTTGGTGAGACCCTTGATGTGACCCTCGTGGATGTTGTCAAGAATCTCCTTGATGGGCTCGTCAACCTTGGTGGCGTGCTTAGCCGCCATGGGGCCTTGGAGAATGCAAGTTCTGCCAACATCTTTGCCGATGACAGCACCGAGGTCCTCGGACTGCCAGAGAGAATCCTTCTTGAAGAAGAACTCAAAATCAGCGTCGAGGGTGGGAACGAAAGTGACAGGCTTCTGGCCACGACGTTTGCACAAGAGCAAGAAATGCTGGACATCCTGGGCGTTGATGAGCTGGGTCTCGGCATCAGGGTAGTGCGACAGGATGCGCTCGACGGCAGAGAAGGGCTCGTCGAGGTCGGCATAGCTCTGCAGGTGAGATGGCTGACCAGGCGAAGTGGTGAAGCGCTCCTCAAGGCGGTGGATGAAGTCACCGGTGAGCTTGGCAAAGGATGGGTCGATCCAGCGCTTCTCATCTTCGACATAGAGGAGAGCCACCATGCGGCGGACAACCTCTCCATAGGTCATGTCCTCAAGATCCACAGCAGTTCCATCCTTCTTTTGGCCGAACCAAACCTTGTGAAAGTCCTCATTGAGCTTCTTGATGATATGACTCTTCTGCTTCTTCAGCTCGACGAGACGCTTCTCCTTGGGGAGGCTGAAGATCTTTTGATCCATCTCGGCCCAGAAGAGAACACCACGGGTGGCGAGCTTGTGGATGGGCTCACCCATTTCAGACATGACAGTGATGACACCGCCAGCCGGTCCCTTGTAAGTGTTCTCCCAGGCAGCATCGTCGAGACCGGGGGCGTCGACGATGGCTTGCTTGGCAGCTCTGCTGGTGTGCGCCTCCTTGGCCACCATCATGCGGCTGCCGAACATGCAGCCATCATATGGCATGGGAGGGTAGCCATACTTGGTGGACCACTCACCGGTGAGGTAGGGATAAGTGTCGTCCGCACCACCGAAACCGCTGCCAGCTACAAGGATGAGGTTCTCCTGGCGGCGGATACGGCCGTACATGGTGAGAATGGGGGAGTGGAAATCCTCATACGAGTGATGACCACCACCTCTGCCACCGGTCCACTGGAGGATAACAGGGAAGTTGGGGTTGGCCTTGGCAATATTGATGACAGCCTGGATGGCCTCGCTGGAACCTGGCTTGAATGAGATGTGCTTCAGGCCAAGGGTCTCAATGTACTCTTGAGCAACCTCGATGGAGGGAACACCGGCACCGATGGTCAAACCTTCGATAGGAACACCTTCAGATCTGAGCCTGCCAAGGAGCGGGATTTGCCAGCCCATGGCGCGGGGGTTGACGTAGATGAGGTTGACAGTGATACCGCGACCAGCCGGGATGGCCTTCTCGATCTTGTGGATCGCAGCAGTCATGGTCTTGGCATTGTAGTAACCGCCACCAGCCAACTCGATTTGATAGCCGGCATTCATGGTAGCAGCCACAAAGTCCCAGGGGACGGTGGTAGGGGTCATACCAGCGACGAGAAGTGGCGGCAGACCGAGCAGTCTGCTCATCTTGGTGCTGACATAGGTCCGCCCGCTGGAAGTCTTGACGAGCTGAGGCCCATACGCCTTTACCCAATCGACAGCGTACTTGACAGCATGCTCCTCATCACGATCAAAAAGCTCTGACTTGTAGCCAACCTCGGGAACTGTGCCGCTGACGGTGCCCGCCAAGATGACACGAACACCGGTACCATCCTTGCTTCTGCTGGTGAGAACACCGAGGCCGGAGATGCCTCCGGGACCGAAGTCCAGGATGTGAGTGGCCTGAGGGAAAACGGTGGCCTTCTCCCAGTTGACAACCTCGCTGGTGATCATGCGAACCAGGGCGGGAACAACATTGCCCTTGACAACGTCACGAATGTCCTTTCCAGTGTTGGTGTCATAGACAGCCGAGCCGAGGGACGAGGCATCGATTTTGACGGCCTTGAGATCCTCATCGATCAGGCTCGTCGCGTCCTCCAAGTACTTGCTGTGGAAAGGAGCGGTGATAGGCAAGAAGCGGTTGACAAAGCGAACCTTTCTTTGGGTGTGGGGAATCTTGGCCTGGTCAATACCGGTGGCAGCCTTGACCTTTCTGAGCTGAGCATTCAGACCGCAGAGAGACTTTGGAGGACCAGCAACAACCACATTTCGCGGGCTGTTGATGAGGGCAATGGAGATGTGCTGATCGGCTGGCAGATACTGATTTGTGAGGTCAATGTGCTTCTGAACCTCGCTTTGGGGCAGGTCGCGAACACTGAGCATGGGGGTAGGCACGCCCTCTCCATTGTCAACGGCATCCTGAAGCAGTGTGGGGGTCATGGAAGTCTTGGGGAAAGCTTGCTGGCTGCGGGCACCAATCCAGAAAAGGATTGTCAGCGCCGACTTGGAAAGCTCCTCAAACGACTCCCACGAGTCGCAAGCGGCAGTAATGGCAGCCAAAACGATGCCTTGGGAGTGACCGGTGGCGCCAGTCACTCTCTCGCGAAGGATACCGGGGTGGAGACCCAGGACCCTGCAGGTAACAGCGTAATGGGCCAGCTGCACGAGACCAATGAGCGGGAAACTGACGGGGGCCGAGACCATGTAGTCCAGATCCGGCGTGGATTCAGGGTGGTGAAGCCAGTGGGTGATATCCAGACCCTTGCTGTAGAGCTTCTCAGCACTGGGATGGCTAGAAAGGGTTTGGAGGAGCTCAGCCGCATTGGAAATGAGCTCGCCGACGAAGGATGGGTAGGTCGTGTGCAACTCCCGGAGCTCATCGAAGTACTCCTCAATGTTGCCTTGTCCACCGAAGATGTTGTAGATCCGAGCAGCATCCTCATCAGCAGCGCGGAAAAGGGCAGACTGGTGCGTCTTCATCGCCCTGTTTGTTGCTGATCTAGCAGCAAAGTAGCTGCGAATCACCTCCAGCTTCTTGGCATCGATGCCCTCAAGGCTCGCGACAATTGCGTGGACATCGTTACCCCTGAGGAACGCCCTCTCAAACTCGTTAAGGATGAGCTTGAGCACTTCCTCGTATGATCCCTGCGCATCATCCTCGCCCTCGGCTACTTCGTTGGCAATGAAGCCCATAAATCTAGCCACCAGCTCTGGAATCGAGGACGGTTCATCGTCCAGGGCCAAGTCGTCGGTAGGCGCCGGTAAGCTGGCAGCGAAGCGAGTCTTCAGCTCGGAGGCATGGTAATGAAGGCCGGTGGGTATCAAAAAGGTCGTCTCGAGAGAGCCGTGGGAAACTGTAAGGGGACGAAGAGAAGCCGACGATCTAGGCGTGACAGCACCCGTCTGAGGGCCGGTCCCGGAACCGTACATTATGAAAGATTTAAGGGTATCGTATCTAAAAAAGAAGTGGACTCGGTGGTCTCTTTTGAACTCCCTGGAACTTGTCAGCCTTCTGTTTCCAAGCCAAAAGCAACCCCGTCTCGACTCCGCCTCGGCGGTGAACCAGACAGACGATCAGGGAGGAATAAGAGATCACACATACCAGCACAATGACTTGGAAGAGTTTCACAAATGGGACTGCCTGCAATGATTCGCTTTTCTACGCCGTAAACCGCGAAGACAATGCTAACTGGATGGTGAGCAAACGAGCCACTGGCAAACCACGAGGGGAGGGGGGGGGTTGCAAGATAGGAGGCAAGCTTACAAGGACTGGTAGGAGGTGGCAGGTGGGAGGAGGGAGGGACTGGAATCCTGAGATAGACCTGCCCTTGGATCGTTCGTTTCGTTCGTGTCTTCTCAAGGCCCAGGAGAGTGGGTGGGAAGTGTATATTATCAGCCCAGGGAGGAGGGGCGGAGAGGGATGGCGGGGGAGGGCAGTGGCGGGGCGGGGAACAAGATCAATCTCAGGAAAAAGGAGCGGACGGAAAAGAAGGAGGACAGCAACCGGAGGAAAGCAAGCAGCAGTCAGCAGCAGTTTAGAAGCCCCTCGTAGTTCCCGGATCGGGTGGAGATGTGGATGTGGTTCCTTCCACTGGCGTCGACCTTGGGGGGATGGCAACGCGTAAAAAGGCCCAACGCAATTCGGCTGGCTCCCTGCGAATCCACGGCTGGCCGCTGCTTCGTCGCTCGCCAAAAAAAAAATTGGGATCTTGTTGGGGATGGCACGACACATCCGCACCCAGATCAACCCCTGTCAACAGGACCCCTCGTGTGTGCACTGTCTAGCACAGTGTACTTGTGGCGAGGCTTATGCACCCGCTTTATGCGTTGTACCTTGCCGAGCCTGAGATCCGGCCAACCCGCGAACAGAGGGTTCCACAGCGGCAACCCCACTTGGTCCACCTGTCACAGCGAGAACCCCAAGGCCCCACACCTGCCCACCATGTACTGATACCTCCCTCCGAACGTCCCGACGTATCCCGCAATCCACCGGCCCCCAGCAAACTTCAGCCCAAACAGATCACTGTCCTCGATAGCGGAGCGATAGGACGGAGCGGCGAGGGTCCTTTTGCCATGCATCCATTCTTCCGGAACGCCTGGCTTTTCTTAGGACCCGAGAGTTTGTGTAGCGTCGAGAGGCTTCATGTTCGGGAGACATGGAAGGGAGGGATCTCAGGTAGCATCTAGGAGATCTTGTTCACCATTGGGCCATGCCCCGAGTGCTTACCCCGAGCACGCCGACGTACCTGCGTTTTATCCCGTTGTGCCCGTAGTATAGATCCGTGGCTCCGTGCTTCTTCAGATTTTGGGGATTCAGAGCAGATTCATCAGCTTCCCATTCAGCTCCACCACGACCGGGAAGATGCCAGTCACACCAGTCCAGGTCCACGATGAGCCGGCAGTGCCGGTCTGGAATCTTCAGAGATAACAATCCCTCGCATGTCTTTCTGTTGGCACATGTGTAGTCAGACGGATCAACTGGAACATCTGGAGTAGGATCCTGCAAAGGACATACTGATCCAATGCCATTATTGGATACCTACCTCCCTCCCTACCTGCTCAGGCTTTTGAAGTACGGGTGTGGGAGGAAGTCCCGGTTCCGTTGCCGAGAAGACATCCCTCTTCTGTAGGAGATTCATACTATTGAGACATGAGGTGAGAATAACCTATTTTGTAAGTCCAGATGTGGAAACTCTTTTTGGAACCCAAGGACCCAGTATGAACGGGACGCCAGGAGAGAAGCTCGACTGGTCTGTTCCGTTCGGTTTGGGCACTCCCACGGCAACCCTGGACATTCCGAGCCGATGTCAACTCAAAAATAGCCCACGTGGTTGTGAGATGCATCAAGGGATGATGATCTAGTCGGACCTCTTTCTCCAGATCTGCAGGGACACACATGCCGGCGACAGAGGTACCATGCCGTTCTGCTGTACTGTGTACAACAGGGTTCAAATAAACAATAAACAAGCCTTTGATGGCTTCAAATGCCCTGGCATGACATGACATGGCATCGGGCAGAGGAACAGCCACGGCTGAGGGCCACCATCCGGATCTCCGGGATCATGACGCCATGCAGCGATGAGGCTCAAGGTTCAAACGGTCCGACAGGCATGTCCGAAGTGTCCAGGACGCGGAGCACAGTCGTCGAGTCTCGAGGCCTTGTCCTTTTGTTGCCCGCTCTCTCCCAGAAGAGAAATTGGGCTGCGGTGAAACTCGAAGCGGCGGTGACGGCTGTCATGGAAGCGGAGGTACGAAGTATCGAGACTTCCATGGCTCTCTGCTCCAGACACTGTGGGGTAGCTATTGGGAGGCGCGCTAGACTGAATCAGGTTAGACCCAGAGTTTGGTTGAGAAGCAGCCTGCAAGATGCGCCAGCGGCATTGGGGGGGTACTCCCATTTGCAGGGGTCTGTCGAGCCCAAATTCATTCAACAGTTGCACCTTGAAGACGCGGTAGCTCCCAATTTTTTTGTCTGTTGCCCCCGGTCTCACGACTATCTTGTCATTCCAGTTGCCCCCCTCCGTCAAAAATCTGGGTTCCGCATCCCCGAAGCCCCTTGCGTGGAACGAACCGGGTCCGTCTTAATCTTCATCCCTCTTCTTCTCAGGCACGCCCTCGCCTGTTCGTCCAGTCTTTTTCCGCCCCTCCTCCTCCTCCTCCTCCTCCTCCCCTCCCTCCACCAACTCGGCGACGGCATCATCGACCCTCCCACTAATTTCACCACCATCACCACGCCAATTCTCTCCCTCGGGTCTCGCTGGGAACGGTTCATGACCACCGCTTGTTCATAGAAGATACCCTCTACCATATTCTCTTTCTGCTTCTTCTTTTCTTCCCCACGTTACGTTCCAGCACCCCAACCCCTCCAAGATGCGTCCCGAAGTTGAGCAGGAGCTCGCCCACACGCTCCTTGTAGAGCTTCTCGCCTACCAGTTTGCTTCTCCCGTCAGATGGATCGAGACACAAGATGTGTTTCTTGCAGAGAAGATTGCCGAGCGTATCGTGGAAATCGGTCCCGCTGATACTCTCGGTGTAATGGCCAAGAGGACGCTTGCCTCCAAATACGAAGCTTACGACGCCGCAAAGTCAGTTCAAAGACAAATCCTCTGCTACAACAAGGACGCAAAGGAGATTTACTATGATGTCGACCCAGTTGAGGAGGAACCTGAGCCGGTAGCAGCCGCGCCAAGCTCTTCCAGTGCTCCCGCTGCGGCTGCCGCGGCCCCAGCTGCTGTTGCGGCAGCACCTCCACCACCGAGTGCCGGCCCTGCTGCCTCGGTGCCCGATGCGCCGGTCCCGGCCGTCGACATTGTGAAGGCTTTGGTTGCTCAGAAGCTCAAGAAGGCCACATCGGATATTCCATTGGGCAAGGCCATCAAGGACTTGGTTGGTGGTAAGTTCTCCCAACCCCTGAAAAAAAAAGCCCCCCTCCCTCTCCCTTCTTTTTTGGAAGGTTTTGCTGACAGCAAGAAACACAGGTAAATCCACACTTCAGAATGAAATTGTCGGTGACCTCGGGAAGGAGTTTGGCTCGACACCCGAAAAGCCCGAGGATACACCGCTTGATGAGCTCGGTGCTGCGTTGCAGGCCACTTTCGATGGCAACCTCGGCAAGACCACCCAGGGTCTTATCGCCCGTTTGATTTCCTCGAAGATGCCTGGTGGATTCAACATTACGACAGCGAGGAAGTACCTCGAGACGAGGTGGGGTTTGGGCACCGGACGCCAAGACGGTGTCCTTCTGCTTGCCATTACTATGGAGCCAGCTGCGCGTCTGGGATCCGAGGCCGATGCCAAGGCTTTCCTTGACGACGTATCCCAGAAGTATGCTGCCAGCGCTGGTATCAGCTTGTCCACTGCTGCGGCTGCTGGCCCAGCCGGCGGTTCCGGCGGCGGTATGATGATGGATCCCGCGGCGCTCGAGGCCCTCACCAGCGACCAAAAGACCTTTTTCAAGCAGCAACTGGAGCTCACTGCGAGATACCTCAAGGTGGACATTCGTGCCGGAGACAAGGCCTTCCAGGCCTCCCAAGAGTCTTCCAAGGTCCTGCAGGCCCAGATTGATCTTTGGATGGCTGAGCATGGTGATTTCTACGCTTCCGGCATTGAGCCTGTCTTTACGCCGCTCAAGGCTCGTGTCTACGATTCGTCGTGGAACTGGGCCCGTCAAGATGCTCTTAGCATGTACTACGACATCATTTTCGGGCGGTTACAGGCCGTTGACCGTGAAATTGTTGGCAAAAGTATCAGGATCATGAACCGTTCCAACCCAGCTCTCCTAGAGTTCATGCAATACCACATCGACAACTGCCCGACGGAGCGGGGAGAGACCTATCAGCTTGCCAAGGAGCTCGGTGCCATGCTCATCGAGAACTGCAAGGAGGTGCTCACCGTTGACCCTGTGTACAAAGACGTTGCGGTCCCAACTGGTCCACGCACCACCGTTGATGCTCGCGGCAACATGAAGTACGAGGAGGTGCCTCGTGCCAGCTGCAGGAAGCTCGAGCATTATGTGCAACAAATGGCCGAGGGTGGCAAGATCTCGGAGTACGGCAGCAGGACAAAGGTGCAGAACGACTTGTCCAAGATCTACAAGTTGATCAAGCAGCAGCACAAGCTTCCCAAGACCTCGCAGCTCGAAATCAAGAGCTTGTACAGTGACATCATCCGCTCCCTGGGCATGAACGAGAGCCAGATCATTCCCAAGGAGAATGGCAAGGGTGGCAGCACTGCGGCTGGTCTCATCAAGAAATCCAAGCCCAAGGGCAAGACTGAGACAATCCCCTTTCTCCATCTCCGCAAGAAGACTCAGCATGGCTGGGACTACAGCAAGAAGCTCACCAGCCTGTACCTCGACTGCTTGGAGGAAGCAGCCAAGGATGGTGTGACATTTGCTGGAAAGTATGTGCTCATGACTGGTGCTGGTGCTGGCTCCATCGGTGCCGAGGTTCTCCAGGGTCTTATTACTGGCGGCGCCAAGGTTGTTGTCACCACCTCTCGCTTCTCCCGTGAGGTGACCGAGTATTACCAGTCCATGTATGCTCGTTATGGCTCGCGCGGCTCTCAGCTTGTGGTCGTTCCTTTCAACCAGGGCAGCGTCCAGGATGTCAACGCCCTCGTTGAGTACATCTATGACCCCAAGACTGGTCTTGGGTGGGATCTGGACTTTATTGTTCCTTTTGCCGCCATCTCAGAGCAGGGTCGCCAGATCGATGGCATTGACTCCAAGTCTGAGCTTGCTCACCGTATCATGCTCACCAACCTCATCCGTCTTCTTGGCAACGTCAAGGCTCAGAAGGCCGCTCGCGGCTTCGAGACCCGCCCTGCTCAAGTCATCCTCCCCCTCTCTCCCAACCACGGCACATTCGGCAGCGACGGTCTCTACTCCGAGTCCAAGCTTGGCCTCGAGACTCTCTTCAACAGGTGGCATGCGGAGGACTGGGCCAACTACCTCACCATTTGCGGTGCCATCATCGGCTGGACCCGTGGTACCGGCCTCATGGCTGGTAACAACATGGTGGCCGAAGCCGTCGAGAACTTTGGTGTACGCACCTTCTCGCAGCAGGAGATGGCTTTCAACCTTCTTGGACTCATGTCCCCCACTGTCGTCGATCTGTGTCAGAATGAGCCTGTGTTCGCCGACTTGAACGGTGGTCTCCAGTTCATTCCCAACCTGAACGAGGTCATGACCAAGGAGCGCAAGTCTATCACTGAGACCAGCGAGATTCGTCGTGCCGTCACCAAGGAGACTGCTGTCGAGAACAAGATTGTCAACGGCGAAGACTCCGAGGTTCTGTACAAGAAGAAGGTCATCGAGCCTCGTGCCAACCTCAAGTATGACTTCCCCACCCTTCCCGACTGGAAGTCCGAAGTTGCTCCTCTCAACGACAAGCTCAAGGGCATGGTCGATCTCGACAGGGTTGTCGTCATCACTGGTTTCGCTGAGGTTGGTCCTTGGGGTAACTCGAGGACAAGATGGGAGATGGAGGCGTATGGCGAGTTCTCCCTGGAGGGTTGCATTGAGATGGCCTGGATGATGGGTCTTATCAAGAACCACAACGGTCCCATCAAGGGCCAGCCGTACTCCGGTTGGGTTGATGCCAAGAGTGGCGAGCCAGTGGAGGACAAGGACATCAAGGCCAAGTACGAAAAGTACATCTTGGAGCACTCTGGTATTCGTCTGATCGAGCCCGAGTTGTTCGGTGGCTACGACCCAAACAAGAAGCAGCTGCTCCAGGAGGTCGTCATTGAGGAGGATTTGGATCCCTTCCAGACTTCCAAGGAGACTGCCGAGGAGTTCAAGCGCGAGCACGGTGACAAGGTCGATATCTTTGAGATCCCCGAGAGCGGCGAGTACACTGTCCGCATGAAGAAGGGCGCATCTCTCTGGATTCCCAAGGCCCTTCGGTTCGACCGTCTTGTTGCCGGTCAGATCCCAACTGGCTGGGACGCCAAGCGCTACGGCATCCCTGAGGACATCATCAGCCAGGTCGACCCCGTTTCCCTCTACGTGCTGGTTTCGACTGCTGAGGCCCTCTTGTCCTCCGGTATCACCGACCCCTTCGAGTTCTACAAGTATGTCCACGTCTCCGAAGTGGGCAACTGCATCGGTGGTGGTCTTGGTGGATCATCGGCTCTCCGCCAAATGCACGTCGATCGCTACAAGGACAAGCCGGTTCAGAACGACATTCTCCAAGAGTCCTTCATCAACACCATCGCTGCCTGGGTCAACATGCTGCTCCTCTCGTCTTCCGGCCCCATCAAGACCCCCGTTGGTGCTTGCGCCACTGCTGTTGAGTCCGTCGACATTGGTTACGAGACCATTATGGAGGGCAAGGCCCGCATCTGCATTGTCGGTGGTTATGATGACTTTGGTGAGGAGGGGTCGTACGAGTTCGCCAACATGAAGGCCACCAGCAACTCGGTTGACGAAATCGCTCATGGCCGCACCCCTGCAGAGATGTCTAGACCCACTACTACGACTAGAAACGGCTTCATGGAAGCTCAGGGTGCGGGTCTCCAGGTCATCATGACTGCCAAGCTCGCTCTCGACATGGGTGTTCCAATCTGGGGTATTCTTGCCCTCACCACGACCGCCTCTGACAAGATCGGCCGCTCCGTTCCTGCTCCCGGTCAGGGTGTCCTCACCACTGCCCGTGAGCACTCTGGCAAGTTCCCCTCGCCCCTTCTGGACATCAAGTACAGAAGGCGCCAGATCGAGAGGCGCACTCGCCAGATCCAGGGTGATAAGGAGGCCGAGCACCAATACCTCGCTGACGAGGCTGAGGCTCTCAAGTCTGAGGGCCGCTCCCGGGGCGAGATTGAGGACTATGTCGCGGACCGGGCCAGACACATCGAGAAGGAGGCTGAGAGGCAAACTCGCGAGGTGTTGCGCAGCTTTGGCAACAACTTCTGGAAGCAGGATCCCAGCATCGCCCCTCTGCGTGGCGCTTTGGCCACTTGGGGTCTTACTGTCGACGATCTTGACGTGGCTTCTTTCCACGGCACATCCACCAAGGCCAACGACAAGAACGAGTCTTCTGTTATTTGCCAACAGCTCGAGCATCTCGGCCGCACCAAGGGCAATGCCGTCCTGGGCATTTTCCAGAAGTATCTCACCGGTCATCCCAAGGGTGCTGCTGGTGCCTGGATGTTGAACGGTTGCTTGCAGGTTCTCAACAGCGGCCTCGTGCCTGGTAACCGCAATGCTGACAACGTGGACGCCATCATGGAGAAGTTTGATCACATCGTCTACCCAAGCCGCACTCTCCAGACCGATGGTGTCAAGGCCTTCTCGGTCACCTCTTTCGGTTTCGGTCAGAAGGGTGCTCAGGCGATCGGTATCCACCCCAAGTACCTGTATGCCACTCTTGACCAGCAGACCTTCAACTCCTACAAGACCAGGGTTGAAGCTCGTCAGAAGAAGGCTTACACCTTCTTCCACAACGGCCTGATCAACAACGCGCTCTTCGTTGCCAAGGACAAGCCACCATATACCGACGAGCAGCTCAGCCAGGTTCTCCTCAACCCCGATGCTCGCGTCACAGAGGACAAGAAGACTGGCCAGCTCATCTTCCCTCCCAACTTCATGAAGCTTTCCGAGAAGACTGCTGCTGCTGCTGCCACCACTCCTTCCCAAAGCAGCAAGGCAGCTCTGGAGATGGTGATCGGGCAGGCAGCGAGAGCACTGGAAACGCCCAACACTCAGGTGGGTATGGATATTGAGGACATCAAGTCGATCAACACCAACAGCGACACCTTTCTTGACCGCAACTTCACCGAGGCTGAGATGAAGTATTGCTTCTCGTCCTCGACTGGGCGGTCGCCTCAGAAGGCGTTTGCTGGCCGATGGAGTGCCAAGGAGGCCGTCTTCAAGGCCCTGCGTGTCCAGGGACAAGGAGCGGGTGCGGCTTTGAAGGATATTGAGATCGTTTCAGACAACACTGGCTCGCCAACAGTCAAGGTATGTGAATAGAACCCCGTGCTTGGTTTGATCATAAGCTAACTCTCCCCCTCTAGCTGCACGGTTATGCTCAAGAAGCTGCTCAAAAGGCCGGTGTCAGATATGTCAACGTGTCAATCACATACACCGATGACCATGCGGCAGCCATTGCCACGGCGCAGCTCTGAGCTTATGGATGAACACGAGAAAAGGATTAGACGAATGGGACAATACTCTATCATACATGTTGTAATTTGGGAACTAGGGACTTGAAAAGGATGTGTATATCATGATTTAGATCGACGGCCTTGGGATGGGACGTCGCATAGAGCGCGCGCATGGGATTTGACTGCGTAGTTATTGAGGGCGTTTATTCTGGCATGCGTATCATTAGGTTGCTTTATGTTCAAACATTTTGGTTATCAGTTCAACTGCCGACGAGTTCATCCAATGTGACGTCTTGACATCACCTGTCAACTAGACTAGGGACGATCACCGTGCCACCCAAGGACCGTATGCATGTCCTACCTGCTAGTGTTATCCAAACTGTCGGGTTTCTGACATGCCCTTACCCTCGTCGGTTTCAGCGAGCGAAGCTGTCAAGTTGCTTCTTTCCTTTGTTGCTCTAGCGCGATGGCGGGCTGTGTCGGCTCGGATCGGCTGCCAAGAGTGTTTGCTCTCGGCCTGGTCGGGCAACGCCGGCACCCGTGACCCCCCGCGGCGGCGACCCGCGTTCGGGGCGCAGAGACCCGAAATCCACACTCGGCGGGGGATATCCGCTGGCGCTGCCAAGCGCAGGTTGTCATCGATTTTGCTGTTCACTTCTGAAACCTGGCAGAGTGAGATAAGAAGCTGTTTTCCTGTTCATTTTGTTCACGGGCTTGATCTTTTGGGCTTTTTGGCGACTTTTTGGACACTTACCCAGATAACTTTGAGATACGACGGCCGGAACGTTGGACAGATAGTACGGAGATAAGGTGGCACATCGGCCTCGCACACGGTATACCAGCATCAAATACCGGCCAGGCACGCCCGGAACACAGTACGACGTTGTTCTCACTGGCATCTTTTTTCTTACCGAAACCTAGGTAAAAAGCCGTTACTGCGACATCCTCATCCTCAAAATGGGGGATATCGGATTCGAGACAAAGCCACCCGCGAAGAACAAGCTCTTCCACGGCACCTTCATCCACTCCAAGGCCCTCACCGAACTCGAGTATCTTCACAATGCTGCGGTTGCAGTTGACAGCCTCGGCACTATCGTCGCCGTCTCCCCAGACACTGACCTCACCAAGGCCCAGGCCACCCTCCTCCCTCAGCTAAACTGGTCCTTTGATGACACCGAGATTGTTGTCGCCAAACCCGGCCAGTTCTTCTTCCCCGGCTTCATCGACACCCACCTCCACGCCTCGCAGTACCCCAACGTCGGCCTCTTTGGCAGCTCGACCCTCTTGGACTGGCTCAACACGTACACCTTCCCCCTAGAAGCGTCTCTGTCCTCCCTCCCAAAGGCCCAAAAGGTCTACTCCCGCGTCATCCGCAAGACCTTGTCTCACGGCACCACCACGGCAGCATACTACGCCACCATCGACGTCCCCGCCACCAACCTCTTGGCGGATCTATGCCTCTCCTCGGGCCAGCGCGCCCTGATCGGGAGAGTGTGCATGGACCAGCTCGGCCCCGCGTACTACCTGGACGAATCCCCCGCCGAGTCCCTCGCCAAAACAAAACAGTGCATCGAGCACGTCCTGTCCAGAGACCCCCAAATGGAGCTCATCACCCCCATCATCACCCCCCGCTTCGCGCCCGCCTGCTCGGCCCCGCTGATGAAGGAGCTGGGTCGGCTGGCGAAGGAAACCGACCTCCCTGTTCAGACGCACATCTCGGAGAACAAGAACGAGATCGCCCTCGTGGCGAGCCTGTTTCCTGACGCGGGGAGCAGCTACGCAGAGGTGTACGACACGTTTGGGCTGCTGACGCCCAAGACGATCCTGGCGCACGCGGTGCACCTGACGGAGAAGGAGGCGGATCTGGTGAGGGAGAGGAGGAGCAAGGTCAGCCACTGCCCTTGCTCCAACTCGGCGATCACCTCTGGCGCGGCGAGGGTGAGGTGGCTGTTGGACAAGGGGATCGAGGTTGGGCTGGGGACGGACATGAGCGGGGGGTACTCGCCTAGCGTGCTGGAGGCGGCGAGGCACGCGGTGTTGGTGAGCAGGCATATCTGCATGGATGAGGGGAGGTCGGAGGAGAGGGATAAGTTGAGCGTGGAGGAGGTTTTGTATCTGGCCACGAGGGGAGGAGCGAAGGTGGTGGGGATGGAGGAGAAGATTGGTGGGTTGGAGGTGGGGATGGAGTGGGATGTCCAACTGGTGGGACTTCACGATGTGGATGAGGAGGATGCAGAAGAGGAAGGGAATGTGGATGTGTTTGGGTGGGAGAGCTGGGAGGAGAAGATTGCAAAGTGGGTGTACAATGGTGATGACAGGAACACGAAGAAGGTGTGGGTGAGGGGGAGGTTGGTTCATGAGCGGAAATGATTTCACGACTTGACATATTTTGGGAACATAGAGACAGACAAACAGCAAGCGTGCTCGGCGTTCGGAAGATTTAGTAACGAGTTTGATGAGTTTTTTTTTCCTGGTTTCAGTTACTTCACTGAGTCTCCCAACAGACAACAATCATGCCAGGCATTTGATGATGACATGAAGTCAAAGGAGGTGACAAAAGTCAGCAAAAACAGACGACCAGTATGGATTTGAGCCCACTACCTAAAGTGAAGGGTCGAGTCCAGTCCGTACAACCTCAACTGGACAGGCCAGGTTGCTCGCGGCTCCTTTACCATTGCGCTATCTACACACAATGCTATCTACTTCGCTGGTAGCAGGTGCAGACAGGTGGTATGTATACCTCTTAATTGCTCCCTCTTCCAGTTTATCTAAAATCCATCTCTCAATGATATTAAATCATCGTAGCTATCTGAACGTTGCAGTCAAATGCGGCGCTGCTTTCCCTGGTCGGGACCAGCTCAACCCGCTGCAGGGACCAGCCGACCAATGAATGGTCAACTGTGCCCCATTCACTCGAATCACCGTCGGATTTTGTCAGTTGCTGAACATGTCATTGAACAAAACCTTGCAATATAAGCCGTAAGCCGCCGCCTCCATACAAAGGCCGTGAAACGTCAACGAGGTCAACAGCCCAGGCCGATGGCACGGCTGCCACCATCCCTTACAACCTTATTTCTCGGCCGAGTGAGGCCCCGTGGTTTTTCATGACGACCTCCACACTGATTATGGGGTGTTTCTGTTGCCTAGGGGCCGGGGAATTTGGCCTGAGATCGGCCGGGTCTGCGGGTATCGTGCGGCAAAGGAGCTGATCTTCCCGGGGAGGTCAGCTCAGGTCCATTATCAAGACGAAACTAGACGAATAAGCAAAACCAGTTTGATGAGAAGGGCGTTCGACAGGTAAGATGGTCATGACCTGTTTGAGACTTGAGAATGAAGTCATTGTGAGAATACCGCAGGAGAATCTGAAGCTTTGGCAGTGAGTTGGGCGTGATGGAAAGGGGTATAAATCAGACATATTTCTCTCACTGGAATAGAATAATTCATCAGCATCAACAAGTACAACAACAGCACTACAGCAACAACAAACAAAAAATACTTTCAAACACTCACATCAACCATTAAATCCATATTTTATTTCAAAATGCGTGCCACCACCACCATCCTCTTCATCGCTTCCCTCGCCAGCACCGCCCTCGGTGCCGCCACCAAGATGTTTGACGACGAGAACTGGTATCCCCCCCCTCTATCACCCATTGATTCTTTGAAACAGTCAGTTAACAAGACCCCCCTCCAGCCAAAACGAGGTCGACAAAAAGGTCTTCAACGGCTTCTCCACCGGCGACGCCCCCCTCACCGACAACATCAAGTCTATCCGCACCGACTCCCGCGTCGACTCGTGGTTCGCCTACCAGCGCAACGACGGCGATGGATGCAAGGGTGACCTCATCACGAGAGTCCAAAACGGGGATTGCATCAAGGTTTCTGACTTGGGCATCGGGTGCACCCGGCTGTGCGCCAACGGTTTGGGCGCCGGGAGCTGTGTTGCTACCACCATCCCTTGAGCGGGTCATGCTTTGATAGATATGGTGTTGGATGTGGAAGGGCGGTTTTGGCGTTTTGCATAGAGGCTGGGATTTTTTGAATTTGCATTCCGCAGTAGCCGGGCTATTGAATTTACATTATCTGTTTTGAATACCTTTTTTCATACTACTGTGAGATTGATCGCAACCGTGTCTCTTTTCAGTGTCCCTCTGCACAGGGACATCCAGGCAGTCTCCTCCCGTTCTGAAAGCGCGCATATTCTCGTCGGCTTGTGAATCGATTGGTGGCAGAGAGTTGAGAGCCTGAGGCCCTGAGGGTGAACGAAAGATGTCATAGTTCTTGATCCGAAACAAAGGTATACTGCTGCCTTTAAGCATGAGAGCAGCTACCAATACAACAGGCTTCAAGGCTTCCAGGTTCTCAGTTGATTGACGTCGGGGCTCGGGCTGCTAAATGTGCACCGAAGGCATGGTTCAACACTTGCGGCTGCTGCAGTCACGACTTGGTGCTCCTTCTTTTGCCCATTGGCTGACCATGCCCTGCGACCACCATTCCGGCCACCTATCAAACCTTCCAAAAGACATCTTTGATCAAAGATCCGCATGTCTCACGGCACTCGATATTGACGGCTGATCAACCTGCAGAATGTATCATCTCGCTTTCTATCTTCAGCCGCATCTATCAAGATGATACATCGACTTTTCTGGAAGCGAATGCCAGCACATTCCCCCGACACCCAGCTCGAGAGCTCAACCACTTGTCTGCTAATAATAGGTACTTGTAGCTAAAACACTCAGCATCCGCCTACCTATCGCGGCTTCCTTCCGTTACCGGCCGTTACACCCCCTCATCACAGTTGTCGTCGTTCCGCGATATTGACCAGGACCCACGATAATGAAACCTTCAACTACACCATTCACGGCCATCGTCATCATGCACAGACTCCCGCCTTGGCAATGGTAGTCAGAATTGAGGCAGCCGACGCGTTGTGGGGATCTTCTAGTATCTGATGCCGAACCTCGTGCCATTCTTCCCCACAAACCTCAACATCCAAGAACAGTTTCCCATCGCGAAGCAAACAACCCCTCCCCAAGAAGCGTGATTCTGTGCCGTAGTCCCGCGCCAAGTTGCAAGAAACAAAAAAGTGCGGAAGCCGAGCCATGGCGCGCACGGGTTACACACCCCTGGTCTCTCGCTTGGTGTGCATCTTCTGGCGAATCACGAGCCTTCCAAGACGCCATATTGGGCAGTGCTCACCACTTGAAGCTTCAGCTCATTAGCCAGTTGAGGCAGTCCAACAGAAAATCCTCAGGGTCGTCCCAAGGGAAGCCCAACTGCGGGCCCAAAGCTTCACCCAAAGTGCCAAACTCTGCTGTGCGTCTGCTTTTTGGCTGTGGAAATTCGACATCTCACCGCGCAGTGGTTTCCTTTTCCTCAGCCCTCGGGGCACACATATCGGCCTTGGCACCACTACGTCAGCGAATCCAGTTTCAACGACATCCATCCCCCGGCACACCACTCCCGAGCGCCGTTTCTCGGTAGGTATGTTCTTCCATCGTGTCAGTCCATGCCTGGCGTGGACATGGGTGCCGAACCGTTGTTGAGGCCGCCACTGCATCTTGGGCTTGCAGAAAACCGACACACCCTGTCCGTTCAGGCATGCGGCATGTGAGCAAACTCCCCAAGCCAAATCTGGCCTGGTTGATTAGGTCTTGAATGCGAAATGAGGAGAAGGGTGACACAGAGCAAAGCGATAAAAAGATGATGTTCCCCCCATTTACGACCTCCCATTCTGTTGTTGTAGACCAAACCTAATCTTGAGATATCAACACTCATTCGATTCAAACCCGACGACGCTACAATTCATCAACAAACCAACATCATGTCGACCCAGGGTCTCACAGCAAAGGGTGTCCCCCCTCAACCCCTCTGGCTCCTCTACATCAAGATCGCGATTTTGGTCCTCTCAGTCATCACACTCGGTCTCGGTGCTTGGGCTGTATCCATTTTTGGCGGTTATCTCGGAGGATATGGTGGTCCAACCGGTGCCGGTGGTCTGGTCATTTTCGCCGTGAGTTTCTCCCACATCAAGTATCATCAGGTATCTCATCGTATACTCACACTTTGCAGGCCATCTGGTCCTTCATCGTCTACGGCGGCGCTGCAGCCATCGAGATCTTTGCCCCTCACTTCTTTTATCGCATCGGTGCTCTCGTTGGCTACATCCTCCACATCATTTTTTGGCTCTCCGCCTGGGCCTGGTCTGCCAGCGCTGCTTCCTTCTGGCTCTCGTACACTTACGGCTTTGGCTTCTACGACTCTACATGGAAGAGAGAGGGCCAGGCCCTCGGTGCCTGCGCCGGTCTCGGTGCTTTGATCTGGTAAGCAACAGCATGACCTTTCGGCATTCACAGAAAATGTTTCCTCCGTCCCCGTAGCTAGCTGCGCCGCACTGCCTCTCGAGCACATCACATGGGGGTCAGCATTCGGGGGAATCACCCCGCACCGATATGCCATCCAATGCAATCAAGCAATAAAGCCACAAAATCCCCCGATACAGACCTGATTGGCTAACCGCTCTCACCATCACAGGATTCTCTCCATCGTGCACCTCGTCTTCTTCGTCCGCGCCTCCATGGCTGATCCTGAGGGGTCTGGCCCAGCTGCTGGCACCGCCGGCCAAGCTGAGCTCGGCCAGGTCAAGCCTGAGCAGCAGCAGTACCCCGCACAGCAGACCTATCCTGTCCAGCAGCCTCAATAAATGCATTTCATGTAGGTTAGAGAATGCACGTGGGTTCGTGAGGGTGTGAAAGGCTGGAAGTGGTGCCATCATATGGGGGAGGTTGCAGTCGGGGCCGGGATTGAATTTCTCTTTTTAATTGTTCATGATACCAAGTGGGAAGCGATGGGCTATAATGGAATTTAGATATGACTGGATGTTGGTTTGGAAAGGATTGGGACTTGACCCCCGTTACCTCTTAATTTGGATGGCGAGTGAGCCGCAAGATACACACTCCCTATTTATGAATTTCAATAGGTACGGAGTGAAGCTGTCCTGTGCAGTCCACCATCATGATATCATCACATGGGGCAAAATATATGAAGATCCTCCCCACATCGTTGCCGGTCCCATAGCCCATTTCCAGATTCACATGGCGAGTTAGGTAGGAAGTAACCCTTCTGGCTCATCGTTAAAATGAGCGAGTTCGTACCGCCCACATTGTTGCAACTTTCCCCTCTGATTTCCACGGCACCTGGCCTACACAGAAAGCTCGTGGTGAAAAGAAACAACCAACAACAACAACAACAGACACGATGGACGCCAAACATGCATGTCGTCCACCGGCGGGTCCTCGGCATACGGAGATACATGAGCAGGATGTTGAATTATATCAAACAAAGCTCGTGCTATCCTGGAGACCGTTCGGTAAGAGACCATGCATGGCCTATCGTTTCATTCTTGCAACTTTACATAGGTTGTCATTAATACTATGAATCTGCCAGGATTACCAATCCCCACTTTCTTCCTCTAGGTACCTATGCATTGGCCAGTCATCAATCAATCATCCCACCCGTCCCATTCTTGATCATTAATTACATGAAAACGTCAGCTCCTGCCTTCTGGTTTTATACCTCAGCAAACCACTCGCTGTTGGGAGCGGGGGCATAGATAGCATTCCTCAGAGGGGCCTCGAACAAATCACGGATCTCATCAAGAGTGTAGCCGGCGTTAATGGCAAGCTGAAGCATGATTCTGGCCTGGGGGCCCTGAAGGTAGCTGGCGTAGAAGCTGCGATTGGCAAAAGAATCAGCACTCGTCATGCAAACTGATACCCCAGTCATTCAAAGGAAGAAAACTTACACGGGACCCTTCTCAATACCGGGCATGCCAGTTCCAGTCACGGAACGGGTAACAGTGACAACGGGGATGCCTTGCTTGAAGAGCTCAGCGGCAGCCTCACGGGCGGAGGGGGAGAGAGAAGCGGCGCCAGAGCCCATGTGGACGATGCCCCTGTTGTTTCAAAATCAGTACAGATCTTTTCTGCGATCTTAGACGGGCAGAAGAACACTTACTTGGCACCATTGGCGACAGCCGCGTACATGAGCGAGGCGTCAAAGCCCTCTATTGAAATCTTTTAGTTCACTTCACAAAATGGTTGCGAGGAGAGACACTTACGGTGACCATAGAGAACGACAACAGCAGGAAGCTCAGTAGTGTTCGTCACGTCAAAGTGCGGGCGTCCAGTAGGATAGCTTGGTCCGCCGAAGTAAAAGTACGGCTGTCCTCCGAGGAAAGCACCGACGTTTCCCTGCTCGATAGACCGGAAGGTGTCGGGGGTGTTGGCATTGGACTTGGTGGAATAGTAGATAGACGTGATGCGATCGTTGAAGGCAATCAAACCACCTCTGTCTCTGGCATCAGGGGAAACCGCAGTGGCAACAGCCTGGAAAAAGTTGGAGCGGCCATCGGGGGAGATGTAGGTATCGGGCCTCATCGCACCAGTAGCCACGAATGGCTTGGAGCAGTTGAGGGTTAGGTCAACGCCAAAAGCTGTCTCCTCAAGGGTATTGGTCCCGTGGAACATGATGCCACCTGCGATGTCTGAGCCCTCGGTACAGAGATGGCGGTTGGCATGCTGTGTGATGTTAAGGTAGAGGGAGCTGTTGAGACCGGCGCTCCCTCCTGCGACGGGGAAGGAAACAACAGCCAACTGAGCCACCTTGAGGACCTCGCTGACGTTTCCGATCATGTGGTCAACCGTAACTGGGGGGCCGGATCCATAGTTGATGTTGTCGAGCCGTCCGTACTTGGAGGCGGAGAGGATTGTACCGCGAGCATTGTAGATGACGACCTTGGGCAGGGAAGAATCTGTTGAGATCCAAGTGAGATCAGAGTCAAAGCTGGACTTCTCGGCCTTGGTCGGGGATACAAGGGCGCCGAGGCCAATGGCCAACGCTGTGAGAGACTTCGAAGTGAACATTTTGTGTTGGAGGACTGAGCACTAGGTTCGGGCAGGTAAAGTTCCAGAGTTGATGAAGTCTGATCGGCCACGACGATATCTGGGGTGTCCATCAACGCTAAATGCTTTGTCTTGATGCTCCGGTGGACACATATCCCCGGGGACATCAATGAGTGCTATCTTTACGAGTCCCATTCTCGTCATTCTTGAAGTGTCCACCTCACCAGCGTCGTGCGTGTGGTGGTGATATGCGGTTCCTATCAGATGTATACACCACTTAGTGGCCGATAGTCTTATCTTGAGAGTGGGGAGTGCCCTGTTTCCGGGGTCCAATCCTGCCGATTGAGCTCGCGGCGAAGACCGGGCAGGCAGTCACCGAAAAAGGTAACATGCCTTATCTTGCCGGCATCCTTGGCGTTTTCCTTAAACCCGGGGGGCGGAGGCGGGGTGGGGCCGATCGGGATGTACACCCACACTCGGGCGATTTGATCTTGCGTAATTGACGTCCAATGTTGATGAGCGATCCGGATGTACGTGAGTGAATGAGGAGAAAGGGACAATGGGTTGAAGCTGAACGTCGATACCGTGATCTTAAAACAAGATATACCTCATGTGATTGAAAAGGTGCTGAAGGTAAGTGGCGCTGTGGGTGATCTGAAGCGAGGATGAATGTGTGTCTGGCGAAGTGTTGTCGGACTTGAACAGAGAGTGATCGGTGTGAAGACTAGGAGTCGAAGATGTGAGGCGTGGGAGATGAGCCTTTGAGTTGTGGAGAGCCTCGTGAGATGGTTGAGGTGTGTGA